>CM021247.1:28091564-28691564 GCA_010577795.1 Isatis tinctoria | reverse complement strand
AAGAAAACAAAATAGAAAAAGGAAAAAAAATCCAAACTTGAAAAAATTCACGTAATATAATTATAGGAAGCAATTTTTTTTAATATTTTAAATGCGGAAAATAACAAAACCATAACCCATAGTATTATGATCTTGGCTCTGATACCATGACAAATTTGGAGGAAACCTAATAAGTGTAATAGTTTCTCTTATTTTTATTCATAGCCAATAGGCTTATTTATACAAAGGATTAACTTGTTCACCAAGTTCTTTACATATATGAAATAGGCAGTCTACCTTATACACAAATTCTAAATTTCTTAATAACTACAACTTAATATATTCAAGGCGATCTCGTAATCCCCGAGATCTTCTAACAAGTCGGTTGTGGTCGGATCATTGGTCCACCCTTGGTCGTATAGATTCCTTCTTGGATTCTCCGGCTCATTCGCGTCTAGTGATACCAAAGCTTGCTATGCTCAGGAGTCTTTACGTTGATAACAGATGGAGAATTCCTCCGGCTCGTTCTGATCGCGAAGTCCAAGTTCAGGCATCCCTATCCGACATTGTTGGAGTTTTGTTTCTGTTGGTCAAATCTTTCAATAATTATTAGCACCATTTAGGAGCTAGTTATGCTGTATCTTTATTTCTGTTATTTGCTTCTGTTTCATATCTTTTTCAGTAATTGAGAGTTAATGTTGTAAGGCTATAAAAAGCCAATCTCCCTTATCGAATAAGAATGAATCATTCAGACTATCTTATAGATATCCATTCTAATCATGTAATGAGTCAAATTAGTAAGGATGACCTGCTCTTTACTTAAAAACTAGATTATAACCCGAGCCCGGCTCGGGTATTATATATTCATAAAATCATTCTATAATATATTTAAACTAAATTGTTATTTATAAAACTAATAGTTAATTTATGATATAATGTTTTTAAAATATTTATATGCAATAAGACAATTTTAATTTAAAGAAAAACAAAAACGACATCGTATTGGGGTATGACGGCTATATCAGACGGAATTTAACGCTTAGTCAGTGGAGATAACGGTGTGTCTAAAATTAAGTAGTCAACGAAAAGTTCAGTTTTTTTTTATAAAGTTAACAAAAGTTGGTGATTGTTTTCTAGAAAGAGGAAGTTTGTAATTACGAAATTCGAAAAGTTGAGAATATATATATCAGTTTCCCCAAATAAATTTAATAACTATGTGATATGATATATTTTATAAATGTTAAGAAGGAAATCATGGGTAAATTTCGAAACTTGTTATAAAAGCATATCATGTTTCGTGAAGATCTCAATTTTTTTTCCTGCAAGTATATTCAAAACTTTGAAGAGAAGCGGAAATATATTTTGTAATAAGCTAGAATCATTTTTGGTCTGCAAAGAGAGATGGGGGGAAACATGCTACAAATTTCGAATGAGCTTCTAGGTATATTATATCTCTTAATGGGCTACTAAATTTTTAATGAGTTAATAATTTTTAATGACATGGCTGAATATAATTGTTTCATTGGTTACTTTCCCCTTAAATTGCTCTCAGTGAGACACGTGGCAGAAATCTCTCTTGGTGTCTTCTCAATTAATATATAGGGGATGATTAGAAATATTTGAAGATATGTTTTCTATTACATATTTACATCTATGGTGATTTTGCATTTGTTTCACAAATATAAAATAAATATTAGATTCAATTAATAACAGGTTTGTATATTGTCATATCTATTTTAGTTGATTTTTTCTAGATTTGATTAATACATGCTGAATTTTTTACTAAATACACAACTTTTATAAAATAAATACTAAAAACATAAAATCAAAAGAAATTACAAAAAATAACAAAGAAGTGAATGTCGCCGAACAACTCCTGAAAGATGAGGCCCAGGTCCTCCAAAACAGAAGTGTTGCCCACGTTCTTTGTTGTTCCACCTTTTAATGGTATAATGTTTTGGGTGAGTCATTTGTACGCGGATATCTTGAACGGGTAGTAAAGTGTCATTGTCCTCAGCAATTTGTAGGTTGCAAAAATATGCAGCTCTTCTAAAACCTTTATTGGCAAATTCTCCTGAACCCATTTGGGTTATCGTGTTCATGCCGGTGCTGTTTTAATATAAAACTTCTCCGCCCCCAATGAACGATGGTTGCATGATCTGATAAAAGCGTAAAAATTGACGCTGGCCAATACCCAACCGGCACAACATTGAGACCTAAACCCAACCACCAGTTTTCAGAAATATGATCCTACATTTAAATATGTATATTTTAGAAAAAAAATTATCTATTGTTTAAAAATAAATAAAAATAAATATATAAAAAATATAAAGGTTTACTGCCTAATCTTCCATATATGAATTGTAATATATGTCAAGTTGGGTGCCTCCAGGTGCAGAGATGCGTCTGATAGCAGCCTCTAAAGCACTTGTACTGCTAGTTTGCACAAACCCAGGGCAGTGACTGCTGTAACATCCTGTGAGGTTATATGCATCCCTCTGCATAAATTTGGCATAAATTTTTATTATAATTTCAATATATTTATCTAATTTTATAATTTGGAATGTGATTGAAAAAATGTAGTAGAAAAAATTGTAATTGTTTTCCTCAGTTAATTGTATCTTATCTTTTTTCTTTTAGTACGTTAGGAAACTAATCATATACTATACTGATTAATTTAAGTTCTTAATTTTTTTTGTTTATGTTATTTTCATATAAAATGTATGTTACAACAAAAAAAACAAAAATCGGGTCATGTAACTAAAGTAGCTAATCAATACTTAGTATACAAGCATGTAATAATTAAATTTTTATAATTTATGGATTAGCATAATTAGCTATTTTCATATAATATCTAATCGAAACCTTTTTATCGTCAAAACATTCATAAATATTTATATGTTTATTTCAACATTATTTTTATTTGTTTTATTTTACGGCATGTGTAATATATTGATTCTCTTTAAACGCAACTGCATACTGTATCAACCATATATTTTGTTTCAAATTGATAATTATAGGCCTAACCAGTATAAATCTATTATCATTTTTTTGTAAGTGTATAATCTACTATTTTGTTGGTTTTAAAAGTATATTAAAACAAATAAGAAAAAAAGTTGAAGATTATGGTCTTTGAGAAGGGGGTCCGGAAAGCTGGCTGCTCTTCTCTGTTGATACAGTCTATCAGATCTCCATCAGAGTGCTTTTGCGAGTTTCACATAAAAATAGAAGAACAAAAACAAAGTCAGTATAAATTAAAATATACAAGAATTTGGCAAAACTTAATACAATATTTTTTTTACAATTATTTGGTATTACTTACTTATAAGAAACTTAAATAAAAACAAAAATGTAAGATCATTAAATTAATTTTGAAAATAATTATGTAAATATATATGATAGCGAGGTGTTAAAAATATAGATGTTAATATAATAAGTTAAATCAAATTTTCTTTTTCTCAGACCTAGATCGTCAACAGAGGAATGGGGGCTGCGGAAGTAGCGTGCTTATTTGCTTTCAGTGTTGAAAAACAGTTTTATCATTAGACTAAGGCTAAGAGTGATTTAAAGACTAAATAGCTTGAACACCAATCAAACTTTCCAGGAAAAACCTGAAGAGAGAGCCTAATTTACCTGGAATCCCCAAAACAGAGAGTAACTGAATCTTGTGAAGATACTAGATTCACTAGTAAGATTGACTGCCTTCACATAGATCCCAAACGAAAAACCACTCTCTTGAAAACAAGCATTGACACTTTCACTATGTCTCCAGCGAGCTCGTAGGGAATCCGATGCATAGATATTGCTTATTTATCAGAACCGTGCTTATATAAAACTTTTAAAAACTTTCGTGCTTATATCAGAACCGTTCTCCAAAATCAAGAGTAGATAGAGTAGCAAAAGCATTATCAGAACTGTGCTTATATAAAACTTTAAAAAACTTTTGTTTACCTCTAACTTTTCTTCTCTTAGTTTTTGTTATGAATGTTGCTTATTTTTTCCTTATATTTTCTTATTTTTTTGCTTATTTTTTTCTTACTTTTTGCTTGTTTTTTTGTTTTTTTTGTTCTTATTTTTTATGATATCATTGTTTATGTGTTTAGGTTTACAAAATAAAGGGTTTAAGATATTATCCCAATTTTTTAACTGCAATTTGATATCATTTGTATTGTACAAGTTTAAAAATTGTTTTCTTATATGTATGTAAAGCCTTGAAAATTACTTGTTTATAGCCAAATACTAAACATGAAAATGAAAAATTGATACACAATCATATATAATATTAAACAACTTAATAAGATAATAAAGAAAATTATATTAACATATTTTGTAAATTTTCTCTTATGATTTTTTTTTTTAGAATCGCTTACGGCATTCATAGATGTTGGTCTGACTCTGAGCATTATTTTTGATTGTCTGAGTCAAGAAACAAAGACCGATTAGTAAATATTATAAAAGAAACTGAAAAAAGGACATTTTATTAAAAATGAAAAGTTTGATCTAATACCATTTACTTCCATTACAAGTGACTTGCAGCAAAGGTTTACCTAGTGAGGAGCACCAAATGAAACTTGGATGGATCTTTCATAGAAGAGTACATGTTGGGGAAATCCGCTTGTCCACTGAACCCAAACCCGAAAATCCCAATCGCTACAGGTAAGTTACTTAGATCCAGAGCTTGTCCACATGAGTGAAACCGACCCAAAAGAGATAAATAGCCAGCAAGATGAGAAGATATACGTTAGATAGAGATTGAATTTATGGACATTATATTCCGTATAATCGATCCTTTTGAAAATGTTGCTTTTCTGTCTTTCCATTTCAGACCACTCTGTAATAACTAAAGACGAGTTATAAAAGATGTAGAAATGGTTATGGAACCTATTGTGGAAATACGTTTTCACTAAGTAAGCATTACCGGTCGTTTACATAAATACCTTTTTCCAACAAACTAAAAATAAGAATATGAAAAATCTGTATTTCCTGTATTTTTGTCTAACAAGTTCAGAAAGTTAAAGCTTTAGGTGCTTCTATGTTAGTAACGATAATTCTAGATCTATGGCGTATATTCTTGGGACCTATAGTTCCCTTACCTTAGGAACAAAGTTGTCTTCAGTGTGGATTAACATGGTTCTCTCATTAACTGTTGAAAATTGGCTGCTTACCTGCTCAAGAGTTTCTGTGAACACTTAAACGAAACTGGGAAGCATATTTTGGGAGTGTTCTGAGGCTTTTCTTCTTCTTCCAGATGACTGCTTCTTTGATACCTTTCATTCAGTTTCTCCTTGATAAACTTTACTTACTTTGATAGACCACAGAGATGTATTTGGTTAAGCTATACTTGGCGTATAAAATGGCAAACGCTTTTCTTTGTTATGTGTTGATTGTTTACTGATGCCAAAAAAAAATGATTATTCATTTGAAAATTTAGTTTAACAATCTTTCATCTTATATATATTATCGATTATAAATTTAAAACAAATATCAAAATTATCATTAACCCGTGCCTAGGATAATATCCTAGTATCATGTGATAAAGAGAGAAAAAATTAGAACATTATCAAGTTTTTAGTTATTTACTTTTTATAAAAATATACTATACCATTTATTTATCTTGGTCTACATATATATTAAATATGTTCTCCACTACTTAAGGCAAATACAAACATGAGAAATACCCTCAAATACCACACTTTCATGTTTTTGTGACAAAAATATCACACCAAAATGAAAATGACAAAAATAACATTCATTTTATGGTTTAAAGATAATTAAAATAATAAATTTGGGTTCAAAAGTCATTAATTAGGGTTTAGATTTTAGGTTTTAGGGTTTAGGTTTAAGGGATTGGGAAGAAACATAAGAAAATAAATGTATAATAGTCTTTTTTCTCTTCAAAAAATGTTATTTTTGTCATTTTTACCGTATTTTTGTCACAAAAACATGAAAGTGTGTTATTTTTGAGAATTGCCCTAAAAACATTACATTGTTCACAAATACATCCAATCTGAAATGAGTAACCATATATAGTTTTTTTATTTTCTTCGCATCGGAAGTCATTTGACTAATTAATTGAATTTATGAGACTACTGGAATTAATTAGTATTTCTTTAATTTATTTGCGCTATAACTTAATTTTCCAACGGAATAAAAATTTTATCTTGTATTTCTATATTAAACATGACCATGGCCATGACCAAATACATATATTTTATCTTTAAACATTTTTTTTTGAATGAAATTTAAATTATAATCACCAAAAAGACAGTTGGTACTCTTTGCAGAGTTACAGAATTTGAGTTACAAGTTTATAGAAACGAAAAGGTAAATTTCCAAAATTCAGTTTCTTGTAGCAAACCAGAACATAAGTATTTGCTCAAACTTCTTGTCCCCCGAGTTTCTAAGAAGGCTTAGGCGATTCCTCACTCCTTTATCAATAGCTCGGATAAGTTGATCAATAGTAGCAGCACTTTTCCCATGGCGTCGGTTGTTACGCTCTCCCCATATAGAGTACAATGCAGCTTGTAAGACGTATCTTACCAAAAACAGAGAAGAGCGGTCCATATTCTTGCAAGTGATGAGATGCGTGATCCCTTGCCAGTCCGAAGTGTAACGATTGAGCAGAATCCCTTTTGTTAGTTGGTGCCATACCTGGGACGTGTAAGAACATGCAAAAAATAAGTGGTTTCTGGTTTCCATTGCTCCATTACACAGAACGCAGGAAGCATCCACCGAGCCGGTCCATTTCTGCATTCGATCCCCTGTGCTGAGTCTATTATGCATTGCCAACCATGTGATAAACGAGAATTTTGGAGTGGCGTGAGAGAACCAGACTCGCTTTGGCCAGTCGAGAGTTTGGTGCTCCCCATGTAGAATCCTCCATGTCTCTTTAGACGAGAATGTATTCTTAAACCCAGATCGCGTTCGCCATAGGGCAATGTCTTTATTCTCCGGATTGTAAACCGCTTTACAATTTTCAATTGTGGATTCAATTGCTTCCAAATCCACCGTTCTGTGTCTCCTTCTCCTATGCGTACGCATCACCTCTCCTACGGTCGAACTTGCTCTTATTCCCAGATTGATAAAACCCCTTGAGCCAAATAACTCAGACAGAATCCCTTTGTCTGACCAGTTATCTTTAAACATTACATTGTTTGTCGTTATTTCTTTTGTTTTTATGGACATTTTGGTCCACCTTTTTTAGTTTTCCAGTTATCATAACAAGGACATTCTTCTTTGTGCCCATATGTTCCTGACGGTACACACAACACAAACATTTTTTACAACATAAATTGCAGTAGAACAAACATGACTCCTTGTGAGATGTCGCCGAACACCGAATATCACATGCCTTTGGACAAAAAGTGATTGCAGCAGGTGCTCCAGATGGACTTTCTAATTCCTTACCCTATATATACAAAAAGTATATTAATCAACACATGAATTTTTTAGCAATTAAATCATCAGCCAAAAGGAGGAAAACAAGTATTTAAACTTTTACATTGGAAAGTTGAACAGTGAACAATAAACTGAATAGTACAATAAGGACAGCGAAGAGCTTCAACATTCTTTATTAATCTTTTCCTTTCACTTTTGACTTTCTTTTTTTCTTTCTTCTGTATTTTAATTACTCTTTTTTTTTTATTTACCTGGTTTATCCCGAGCTTACCTCAGACTAATCCTCCAAGGGGCACGTGACCCACGGGTAGGCTCGCGCACCGGGTTTGCAAATGGGCCGTAAGCAAGGGCTCATACCCGTGTGGTGTCCAGAAGAGGTAAGTTTGTTTCTAAAGGCGCTCGAACTCGGGTTGGGGAGTTTCACCCTTCACTTTTGCCCCTCAAACCACTTGGACTACTTCATCCGGATTATTTTAATTACTCTTTCACGAGTAGATGTTAAACATATTTATAACCTAAAGTATTAGCATATTATAGAAGTTAATTTAAGTATTAATGAAATTGCTAAATACATAGTATTCAAAGCATTTACTACTCATTCAAAGATATGATTCCTTTCCTAAATCAATTTATGAAATGAAGATATGTCGTGTATTTTGGACAGTTTTTATTTTGGGAACGCTATATATTACGCGGTACAAAAATCATATGTCAAATGTAATGATTTTGTTTTGGAATTCTAGCCGAAAATTAAAACAAACGAGAATACTGATATTTCGAGTTTAATCATGACAATTAGATTTTGTACCGTCCTAAGGATGAGATTTTTTATATATTAAATTCTTTTTAATAATATATATTTGTAAATTTAAAAGTTTTAGGTGTGATAACAGTTTTATTTTCTTACATATAAATAAATGTAATATATAGTTTTTGTATGTTATAAGATCAAATGATATCTTTAGTTGGTTTTTGTTTTTATTTTTTCTATTGTCTATTAAAAAATATATTTGTGAAAATTATAATTTAAGATACGTTAATAATTTTATTTTGAAAATGATGATAATACTATATAATTTCTATTAATTTATATAGTTAAAGTATGATTATACAATATGCTTTTCTATTATATATATATACACACATTCATATTTATAATTTTTAAATATAATATATTATACTATTTTATTTTGTATAATTTCACATTTATAAAAATAAGGTAGTTAAACCCGTTAATTAATTTGTCTGAATCAAATAATTATAGTTTGGATAATTTGATGAAGCAACCCGCAAAAAAACTTAATTAATTATTTTTCTCAAAATAATTATATTCAAATCAAAATTAATGAAAAACAAATAAAAACGACCCATTATAAATAGATTATATGGACACATGTAAATACACACATATTTATACATATTTTGTTTTTAGTATATCATATATTGTATTATTTTATTTTGTATAATAGTTTATCTTATATAAAAATATTATTTTAGTTTAAATGAATGAAATTTCACATTTATAGAAATAAAATAGGTTAACCCGTTAGTTTTATATGTTATGTATCAAATCTTCATTTTTAAACTAAAATTATATATCAAAATTTACGAAATATATATATATATATATAATCAAAATTTCTTGCATAATTTTGTTTCCGTAATATCTAAAATCTAATATTTTAAAATATATTTTTAAAAAGTGTCTATTTTGTTTGATTTAATAAGATATCATGTGATTTAGTTTTGGTTTTAATTTTAATCATAATTAGTATATAACATTTGACTAAAATACCCTTAATGAACCTTTGCAAAAACCATTAAAACTCAATGGTATTTTGTGTAATATAACACACAGTTAAAGGTTTTTCTATAATGTAACCTTAATTAATAATGTAGATTAGTAAACCGCAACAGCAAAATGAAGTGTGTTGTAGTACACATGTATGACATTCCACAACACCAAAAAATATTAAAAGTATAATAGAATTTTTAAAAACTTGATCATTAGGTTTACAGTTTACTAGTGTTCCTCCCTTACTACATACAAATACTTAGTTTAATTTAATATTTACATACTGTTTTAAATATTTTATTAAATTATAGTTAAAATTATGATTTATGACATATCATGTTTAATTAACTGACATTTATTTTGATAGTTTTTTTGATTTCTAAGATTACAATTGGCAAATTTAGCTTTTTTATTAAAAAGAAGAAAAAAATTCTTGAATTATTATCTAAGGGTTTGGAAAAAAAATAGAATTATTGGTTTCATCTAACAATATTAGTTGTTTAGATAACTGTTAAAATTATCCCAAAAATTAGTAAAAAAAAACCTTGAGAATTTTCAAAATTCATTACAGAACAATTATTAAAAATTAAAAAAAAAGAATTTAGTTACTACATGATTTTGACTAAGAAAATTTAACAACTTGAATGGTTAAAAAATAATTTACAGGATGAAAGATTTAAGGTACTTATTTTCTCTACTTCTTTTTTTCTTTTTTGCTTTGTTTTTGTTTTTGTATAGACTGAATTGTTCAAGATGCCATAAATTCAAACTCATTTATTCTTGCATTAATAAATTATAAATTCCTAGATTCTCTCTCTTTATAAAAGTGTGATGAAATTTCAATATTAAAAAAACAAATTTAAATACATATAGATGATCAATATGATAATGAAGATATGAATTTTAAAAAAATAAATTTTATTCAAGATGCCATAAATTCAAACTCATTTCTTCTTGTATTAATAAATTGTAAATTTCTAGATTCTCTCTTTTTTGGAGAACGAAGGTAATATGCAAAACTTTTGACCATTCAGAATTTCATAAGGTTGAAAATTTATCCAGCATTTTGTTTGCATTGGATCATCAAGAATGTTGTCACCAGTGAAATAAAACAAATATTTTTCAAAACTTTCATGGGTGGTGTAAATCTCACGAATCAAATATTTGTCAAAACTTTCCTGGGTGGTGTAAAGGGAAGTTTCGTACTGAACCCGATGCTAATTTTGATCGCATCAGAGATCTTCTGCAACTTAGAGGCCCGATTGGGATATATGTTCATATGATACCATAATTCTGTGTGCTTGCAAACGTAAGTAGAACAACTTATATATATTTTTACAGTAGATCAAAAACTAATTTAGAATATTGTTGAATCTCGTTAATTATGGCATATGTGAAATGGTTTCAGGATATTTACTATTTGCACGTACCCAGCGAGGAAGGCATCGCAACCTCTAGGAGACATGTTCTAATACTTGTGGCTTAGGGAACGAAAGCGAACGGCGACTAATTTTCCCTTGCGCAAAACACTGGGGAAAGGCTTGGAAGTGAAAGGATATGGGAGGATCATCATTGAAGAGACATGTCCCATAGTTTATCTTGGTCGCTTATTTTAAGTAGTTTAACTTTATGAGGGATATTGATCTATCTTTCGGAAAAAAAAAAAAAAACTCTACTTTACAGACTCGTTAACTTTTATAAAGGATAAAAAGTTATCAAATGTTATCAAACAAGGGCACAAACACGCGCAAAAATTGGGGAAAGATTTGGAGAGCAATCATCTTGTAAAGATTATAGAATCACAATTATCTTCTACAAGAGTTTTGATTCGAATCAATTTGTCCATCGAATAAAATGAGAAGTTATAGACGAGCTAAACGTGAATATCTTGTCGAGTTACTTTTGGTTTTAGCTTGGTTTATTTACTAGGAGGATTACAGATTTTTAAGAAAACCCTAATTATTTACTGGTGTAAAACTTCCACTCAGGTCCACTATTATTAGTAGCTCTCACCACATTGACAATTTCCAAATTTAGAAATTTTTGAGCAATAGAGAATCTAGGAATTTACGATTTATTTATGTAAAAAGAAACTTAAGTTGCCGTTTTGATAATTATGAAAAATGCCAAAAAATGCCTCAACTTTTCTAATATAACAAAAAAATACTCAAACTTCGTTGGTGGTCAAAAAAATACCCAAACATCTTTTGACTTTCACAAAAACCAAGAAATTTACGATTGACCTCGCAAAAATAAAATGCTGTTAAAGACCCGTTTAAAATGTCGTTTAATAGTTAAACGACGTTTCTTTTGATAAAGAAAATTACTAAAACCTTTTATGCAAGGGGGTTTGAACTCGGGTCTGTGTATGATATAGAAAGGGTATGTTACCACTTTGGCAGTGGCGATTAATTCAGATTTTAAAAAATTAAAATACAAAATAACATATATAATTCAGATTATCAGTTTTCCCTATATCATTTTAATTAACAATTTTAATTATATATTTTGTTAACATATATAAAATAATCGTTTTATTTATATAAAAACATCTACCTCTTTTAAAATTACTAACTTTTTAATATTACTACAATCTCTTTTAATATTACTACAATTTTTTGTAATAACTAAAAATTATAAACAGTACTAAAGTTAAAAGTAATTAAAAATACAGACAACATTAGAATTTTTAGTAAAACGAAGCATGAATACGTTAAATAATAATTATTGTTGAATACAATTTAATAAGGTAACGTGGCGACAAACTCTTCTCCGTATCCTTCTCACCCCGATTTCGAGCCCAAGGTGTTAAATGTTTTATTTTAATAAAACTATAATTGGATTGGTTTAAGTAAAATTTGAGAAGCACATATAAAAATTTAGTGCCACTGTCAAAGTGGTGAAGTACCCCTTCCACATCGCACACTAGCCCTAGAAATATTATCCGGGATCCGGATCCGGATCTGGGATCCGTTCCGTATCCGCTCCAAAAATCCGGATATCCGGAAGGCCGCATCCGGATTCGGATATTAAAACTTTGGATCCGTCCAAACCGGATCCGGATCCGGATATCTGAACTGCTCGTCATCCTTAAAAAGCTCAGGAAATTCAGACTTGATCTAAGACTCTAACTCCCAAGTCTTCTCCTGAATGCCGTCTCTCTCCCAACTAACTCTGACCATCAGTAGCACTTCTCCCTGAACACCTATATCTTGGCGCTCTAGGACTGACACTGGCTGGCTACCTGCAGTCAAATATCTCCCGATGTCACTAGGCGGCTGCTGAAGGATGAGCTCTGGCTCCCAGACGACTTTCCTCAGAACTGACACATGAAACACATCGTGAAACCCAGCCAACTCTGCTGATAGCGCTAAGCGGTATGCTACTGCCCCAATCCGCTCGATGATAGGATACAGACCCATATATCTCGGCTTAAGCTTTCTCAGCTTCCAGGTCTCAGAACCTCCCTGAAATGTCCTCATCTAAAGGTACACCAGGCCGCCCACCTCAAACTCTAGATCTCTCCGACGCTTATCTGCAAAACTCTTTTGGCGATCATGAGCTTCTTTAAGCCGTCTCTTGAGCATTTCCACTTGCTCAACTGTTTTCTGAACCAATGGTGGTTTATATACCTCAGCGCTCTCCCACCTCTGTCCACCAAAGTGGTGTACTACACGGTCTACCATAAAGAGCCTCATACGATGCCATCTTAATGCTGGAATGAAAGCTGTTGTTGTACGCGAACTCCGCCAACGGTAGGTACTTAACCCTGCTCCCTTCTCAATCCAAAACACAAGCCCTGAGTATATCCTCGAGTGTCTGAATAGTCCTCTCAGACTGACCATCTGTCTGCGGATGATATGTCGTACTTATATGGACCTTGGTCCCCAATGCCTTCTGAAAGGCTTGCCAAAACATCGATGTGAACTTCATATCACGATCCGACACTATACTGATTGGTACTCCATGCAATCTCACAATCTCAGCAATGTATCTCTGCGCTAGCTGCTCTGCTCCGTCTGTTTTCTTAATCGCTAAGAAGTGAGCTGACTTGGTGAGTCGATCAACAATAACCCAGATAGCGTTCTTCCCAATACACTGTCTTCGGTAATCCGGTGATGAAGTCCATAGTCACCATGTCCCATTTCCACTCTGGTAGTGGCAGATTCCGCAGTAATCCACTCAGTACCTGATGTTCTGCTTTAACCAACTGACATGTCTAACAACTTGAAACAAAAGTAGCCACATCCTTCTTCATACCAGACCAATGATAATAACGCTTACGATCCCAATACATCTTGATGAATGCGTGAAGCTTTTTTTTTTACTGTCTCAATCTGTCTACTCTTCCGCTAGAACACACCCTAGATGACCAATACTCGACTAGACCCGACATACAAAACTATGTGTAGCTCCAATATCTAATAGGGTTTAAGCTGCCCCACACCAAATGACAAACGACCAACACAAGCACTAAATCAATGGTTCCCACATAAGCGACATACTCAAAACCACAAACTCAAATCCACAGTCTCAACATACACAATCTCAGCTCTTTCGTGGTCTCCGATAACAATACTCGTGACAATAGCTTGGCGCTTGGGTGGTGGCAGAAGAAACCCTAAACTCACTGCGAACAATCCCTGAAAATGAGAACATGCTAACCACAATTGAACAACTCGGTCTAACTGCTAGTGTCGCAATCTAACTGACAAATGACGCATCCACTAACATAGACTGGTAGTAACTTATTACATAATCCAACCATCTGCATGAAAAACACTGAACACGCTCTCCCAACATGATGACGGTAGTAACGAGAACAACACGATGGAAATCCCGACAGCTGCGGCACATTGTTATATCCTAAATAAGTCTTATCAAGCTTGACTGAGCCATCTTGAAGAAATATCACTTCTCTTCTATCTCTACCTCATGAACGAAAAGTCTTCTCAACTAATCGATTGGACTGGTGTAAACCTGTACGACATCACAGTTACAAATATCCGCTTGTTGTCATTTAAAAACCTCCTGAATAAATCCTTATTGGCTATGAAACTCCCAGAAAATCTTCAAAGATGACAAAACTCTTACTCGTACTCCCTGATATTCCTAGTGCCTTGAGAAATGTGCTTAAATGCATTGGCATTCCTGTGCCTGGCTTCACGAGGAAAGAACGTCATGTCGAACTCCCTCTAGAGTGATTGTAGGTTAACTCGTAACAACTGTGACAACTCTCAACAAGTTCCTTTTGCCAGAGAAACGTGTCATCCCTCAGAAATTGAGTAGTCAAATCCAATTAAAACTATGTTGTACACTTCTTATGCTCCAAGTTACGGTCAACTTTTTCCTTTAATTGTGGGCGATGACAGTATCCACTGTCCTTCCAATCTGATCCAACTGTTGTCCCACATTTGTCTCTTTAACCCCCAACACATGGGTCCCTCTCTATCTTTGCCAGATACTGGCGGCGGCGGTAGTGGCTGCGGAAGATCAACGATCTGAGGAGCATGCTGCAGTCAGCACCTCTCGTGGTACCTCTAAAGCTCCATCTACATTTCTGAATTACTAAGGGTCGGCTCTGCTCCTTGAGCCTTAACCGATGGTGCATATGGTGGCGACGATGGGACGGTGGCGGATGCTTACTCTGCTTCAAGGGTGAACTGGCGAACAATCTGCGGTACAGCTATCTGATCAGCTTCCTGTGTAGCTATCCAAGCGGCCTTTTATGAAATTGCTGCATGGACTCCTGAGAAACTTACCTAAATGTCTCTCGAGCGGTCTGACTGACGACATCCTGATTAATCTGCTGAACACAGGTCTCTTCAGGCATAACCTGTTGAACAACAAGCTGACAATCCGGCGCGAAACAATGACCTTCCTTGATGGCAACTGAAACATGTTTAAACTGAGGTTGAAATGAGACCAACTTAGAATATATTAATACCAGACAGAATCGGTGCTCCTTTGTTTTTTTTTTATAAATATACAAGTCCCGGGAAAGTTTTTTTTTTTTAAACCGTTTAAGACCGAATATGCAATCATGCTTCCTACTACCCGTCTCCCGGGTCAGAACTGGGACGACGATAACCTAGGTTCTGATACCAAAATGTAACACCCGTCTCATCGACACTCGAGAACGGTGTGCCACTAACCACGTCACATACGTCAAATACCCCACTCTACAGTGTCTCATAATCCAACTACCTCAATGCTATATGTACATGATAAAATACAGAGAAAACGTAAAAATCCCAAAGAAGCACCGTATCGTCAAAGCGTAAAATACTTGTCCGTCTCACCTGAAAAAACTGGAAAGGGAAGAAGGAGGGGTGAGTAACAGGGGAGTCACTCAGTGAGGTGTGGGATGCTAATCACAGAAAACGTAAATCTGATCATAGCACGCCATACATAGGAAATAGACTAAACATGCACAATCACGGTACCTAAAGTACCCAAAGAACAATTAATGGTGTCCTACGGCCAAAGCTCGTGGCCAGTCTTATGAGATAGTGCCCAAACTCACCGCCCGTAGACAATTATCGACCTCCGAAGGTACTTGTCAACAGGTCGACTAATCTGCCCAGCACCATCTCCTTAAACAACACGCGATGCAAGTACAGAAGTCACGTCTCTGTACCCCCGCAATCCCTAACGACCCACATGGTCAACTAATCCTAACTCTAGCATGTATAAAAGAATCAGTTAACAATTTAATGCACAATCAATGTGTTGAAATCATCTATTATTCCTAAATCCGATTTACAAACAATCCTAAAACGACTCTAGCATAGAAACGGAACACATTTAGTATAAACCCTATATACGGCGCTTTTCGATGAAAAGTACGATATTCTGCAGAAAACCCTCACCTTAGCCAAGACGGATGATAATTGCGGCTTCTAAACTCTGAATGCTCAAACGGATGCAAAAACTGAAATCACCACAGAAAATCGAGTGAGGACGACATTCGACTGACGAACAAGGTTAACGGGTCAACTGATCAAAGTCAACAGAAAAGTCAATAGTCAACGCCAACGGTCAAACCGGACCGAAACCAAACTGGACCTGACCGACCCGGTTACCCAAACCGGATCCAAAACCAACTGAATTCTTATACCAACTTGAATTAACCCAAACCAGGATTAAACCAACTTAATTAAACTAAACCAAAATTGAATTAAACCTAACCATGATCTAGTTAACTAAACCAGGATTAAGCTAATTAAATCAAATTAACTAACTAAACATAATTACACGGAGGATGTGGACACCGTACGATTGAGTTGGTGTGGTTGTTGCGGTGAGCACGAGATCGACGGAATGGTCGGTGGCGAGCAAGGGCGGTGGTGCTGTGACGATGTTGTCAAGGTGGAGACGAGATCGGAGCTATTGGAAAGGAGGTGGCTTGCTTCACAACCAACAGATGGTCGCATCTTGCTCTCCACGGGTTGACTCACGGCAACTTGCGACGGCTCCGGTAAACCGCTCCAGTGATGGCTGATGAAGAGGAAGTGATGGTGGTGGCTGGAGAAGACGCTGCGGTGGTGGTGATCGAAGATGAAGAACCGAAAGCTCCACGCTCGTGATGAAGAGAGAAAGGGAGTGACAACGATGCAGGGGAGAAAATCATGGCAAAGCTTCGACGGTTGGACAAGAAATCCTTCTGATCTTCTTTCTCTCTCTCGATCGGAATCAATGCGGCTAGGGATCAAAGGAAGATGAAGATACATACATATGTATAGGTGTTATACACGATCGTAAGTTTAATTAATTAAGGAGAAGAAGTGGGAGGTGGTGTTTTTAGTGGGTGGATGATGATGAGAGATGGTGGGTATGTGTGAGTGGGAGGGGGTCGTTACAAAATTCAGCCAAAATCTCCCCGATGCCAAATTCGTCTACATCGATTTGTATAATCCATTCATTGATCTCGTTGGTAATCCAAGCAAATTTCTTTTGGTGAATAGTAATCCAAGCAAATATGGTACAGTATAACCTCCATAAATTAATACTCTATAAATTAATAAAAATCTCTGGTCCCAAGTCGGACCAGTGTAAAATTGAACAAAATTCGATAAGATAATAAGATAATAATTTATTAAAAAATCCCTGTGTAAATATATGGTCCCTATAATATTATAAATTAATAATGATGTATATAAATTATGTATACATCATTAAGTCAATATAGTAAAATAAGACTCTAGTGTTGCTTGTTTTGTCTTAAAGTTCAGATTTATAGGAAATAGTAAGAAAAATGAAAAATATTACCATTGCAAGAATTTGGAAGTCAAAAGTAAAAATGATAGTTAGAACGATTGAGAATTATTGAAAAAATATTTCTAAAATAATATGGAAACATGATTATATAAAAAATGTAAACAATTTAAAATATATTATTTCATGAAAGTAAGGATTAAAAATTTATCTCTCTTTAAATTAATACCTCTATAAATTAATAAAATTTTCTGGTCCCAATGTTATTAATTTATAGAGTTTTTACTGTAAATTGATTTACCCTGACGGTAGTTTTGATTATATATAGGTTGTTGTAGATAAAACCTTAAGAAATCCTCACTTTTAAAAAAAAAAAAAATTCAGGGTTTAGAAAGGTGAAACCATGTTGCTGCTCGGGATCAATGCCTGAAATATTCCTCCACCAAAGAAATAAATCTCAAATATCCCTCATCTAAAACATAATATCAACGAAATTTAATTTAAATCGGAAACTTAAAGAAATTACAAGGAGTACAACCCTAATTGGGTAGTATCCGAATGGATACCTCTAAAAATGGGATCCCCGACCCCTTGGTCAGAGTATGGACAACGGAGATGTGGCTGGCATGGATGGCTGGCAACGAGAGCATAAGCAACTTCGAGTATCATTGTAAACAAGTCTTTTTAGTTGAATAAATTTCTTTAAAGAAAAATAGAAATTAAAGTTTCTATAAATTTCTATTAACAAAATAACTAACTAATCATTAAAAGAAAATTATCTTGATGTGTATGATATATTTTTAAAAATATATATATTAAAAATTTAACTAACATAGTAAAAATAATTACATGTTAATAAATAAAAAATGAGGCTAAATACTGCTAAGGTTATCTACATATGATTTAAACAAATAAGTGTACAATTACACATCAACTAATAGTTATAAGTTTTCATAACTATATATGTTGCTTTTTATATATATTTCAATAAAAATATATATATTATATTAGTAAATATTATAATGAATTATGAAACTCATAAACAATTTTATTCATTCACTTCACTAAGTGCTGAAATTGATTATTTTTTCTTTGGTTTGATATTCAGATTAAATGTAAAATGAGTTTTAACTATTTAGTTATTTCTTTTTATAATCTTTGGATTATTACCAAGTAACTAATAACTTGTGATAATCTGATAGAATAAGTTATAATACAAGCATGATAATAGTTTAATGATTTGAATTATGTAAGCTAATAGTATTTTGAGCATTATTAAGAGGGAAAAAAATATGGACTAATATAAAAAGGCATGAGACCATGTTTTAGATTTTGCATGTGGTTTAACCATCTTATGATACACTAATAATCATAAGTAACTTCTAGAACTTAAAGTTTGTCAATAGTGTTGGACTTATTGTGAAAGTTGAAATTTTTTATATCGTTAATATTCAATGAAAATTTTAAATCTGAATATCATCTTTTTAAATATCAGAAGTTTCAAAAATCTAAAATAATTAAATAGATTTATATTTTTCATAAAAATATTGCTTTAGTAAATATATTTATAATTTGTTTTTGAAAAGTATAAAACTAATAAGATATTGAGAATCATATAGATTTTGATGTGTGTGCAAAAGTATAATTTAATTGAATAATTATATTTGGTTTTGGTTGTTTTCTAACAAATACATAATTAAAAACATTGTTTAAAATAAAATGTTTTTTTTTAATATGTTATTCTACATGATTTCAGAAGTTAAAATGTTTTAGTTAAGTCTAATCTACAACTACCTATAAGATGTAATATATATGTAGAGAAAAAATTATAAATAGAAGATAATGAGTTCATTATTAAAAATTTGACCTTAAAGAAAATATTAGAATCTTATTATTTTTTAACCATAAGAAATGAACAAAAGTAGTTTATATGACGAAAAATATATATGTAATTTATGAATAAAAATTATAAATTTACGATATAATTTTTTTATATATACTAAAAATACAAACTACAAAATATTAATTAAAGACAATTTTAATAACTTTATGTGGGGAATATGTCAAATAAAAAATTTATTTTTTAATATCAAAAGAATTTTCATACATAGTACAAATCAAATGAATTTTAACATATATAAAAACTTACATACTAAAAATAATTAATTAATTGACGGGATATCGTTATAGCACACAAATAAATAATAAAAAATTAGTAACTATAAATAATAAACTTAAGTTTTAGTTTACATAACTATATTTGTCTAAATATTATATGTTACCTAAAATAATTGATTCACTAATAATATATCAATTTAAGAGATAAAATATATATTAGTATTATGAATATAAAAATAGTAACTAAATAAATATTATTGTTCATATATTTTAATAAATATATATTAAGATAATCTCAAGCGTAGCGTGAGTGAAAAACCTAGTTTACATAATAAAATATAAAGTTATTTTATTTTCAAGAAAATTGAAATGAAGCGAAATTTGTGAGAAAACGACATTTATACTAGAGGCGATCAGAGTACGAACAGGCACCACCCTTTTTCACCAGAATTTTGCCGTTTTCGGCGGCCTGTGTTTCTTTGTTATTTGTTTTACCACATCAATTTTCTCCTCCACTGATGTCCTTCTCCTCATCAATTTCATTCTTTGATGAACAATCCGATCCACATCTCCTTTCGTTAGTAGACGTTTCTCTTCGCTATCATCTATGTCTTTTGTCATTGGTGATCTCATTTGTTTGTTTTCAATTCAATCGAAATTTCACTGGGCAGTTATTCAGATCCATGAAGGATTCATACGGTTCGTTGTCTTCTCTCCCTGGGAGAGTAATTTTCCGGCAAGTGCTTGCCGTTATTGGCGTCGTATTGATGCCGACGTCTGTCAGTGCAATCCTCCGGTGTTTGTCATCCTCCATTCAAGGGTGTTTGTGTTTTACAATTTCTTCATTAGAAAAAGTCTCCATCAAAACCTCCAGCACCATGGATTAAGGGGTTGATGGTGTATCTATTCATATCCTCAGATGCAAATACGATGGTGTTTCATGTTTCCTGCACTTGATATGTTTATGGTTAATGACATATGAATAGATATACCATGGTTAAAGATGGAGATACGATGGTGTTTCATGTTTCCTGCACTTGATATGTTTATGGTTAATGACATGATGAAGGAATGCTGGATCCTGTGGAGAAGATTCATATGCAATTACTGTAATTTTCTCTATGGCTGGATGATAGGAGTTAGACACATGTTTTTTAGAATTAGTGGAAGGAGTATTAGCAATGCTATAGGGAAGATCATCTTAATGACTTATATTGAAGTTAGGTTAAGGTCTATGATTTTTATGAGTACACTGTTGCGGACTAAATGGCATCAGATTGTCACAATATCAAGACTAGCATCAGGCATAATGGATTTTTCTACTATGATTACGAAACAGCTTCAAGATAACAAGGAAGTCAAAAATCGTATTGGAGCAAAAGAGTCAGAGAAATACTACGAATATTTATATTCGTTAGCGAGTAAGGCGTTTTCGACCAGAATGCATCGTGAATCTTACTTCTCTGTACTTTTTTCAGAATATGGCGCACACAGCTGCTTGTGTGATAATTTATGTTTTATAGTCTTGTATGATTTTAACAGTATATAATGCAATGAATTTTAGCCGTCCAAAAAAAAAAAAAAATGCAGCTCCGATTAGGCTCCGATGGTAACTAGGAACAAAAGGTTTTGAATTTTGATCGTTGGAATTCTATTTCTATTATCACTCCCTCCTAAAAGCAAGTTGTATCCATCTCAGATGACATTATCAAACTCTTTCAAAAAAAAAAAAAATGAAGCGAAATAACCTCAGATCTTGTTTTTAAACTGAGTGGAAAAGGGTATATAAATGTTTCAATTGGTGACTTTTTCGTAAACAAAAAAAAATTAATAAAATAAATAAAATTTCATTTGAAGAATTAAATAAAAAATAAGAATTTTTATTTTTAATTATTTCTCATCAAAATTAAAAAAAATTATATATTTTTCTTTAATTCACTAAAACATAAAGAAACATGAGAAATCGTGTAGGATTTATATTTCAAAAATGTACTCTTAATTAGTATAAATTTTGAAGAACTACAAATTTTTCCTAATTATTTTCCTAAAATATGATCACCAATTAAAATTGGAAATTCTAATCATTTGTGCATCTCTCTGATTGGTAAATCACTAAATCCCCACACTTTTTTTTTTTTAACACTGATTTATATATTGCAAATTATGAGAACTATTACAGCGACGACTCTTACAATTGACAATTCTACCGTCATATGAAGATCTCTGCCTGCCGGTTCCACCTGAACTTGCCTTATAAAGATACCCTGACGGATTTTCTTGCACCACGCGGAAGATCTCCTGCAATCTTGTCTCCTCTTTTAATCTTGCATAAATCTTCCATTCTCTGAGAATCGAAACCCAGACCTCCTGGTGTAGAAGCATTAATGAACCTTTAGTCAAACCACTGGACCAAATCTTCCACAAATCCCCACACTTATTACAAAGAAAAAGGAGGAAAAACATGCAAACTCCCCCATTTTTATTCATTAGGAAGTGATATTTTTTTTTCCACTCACATTGGCTTAACGACACACAGTATAACCTCCATCCACCGCCAAATTCTGACCACTAATATAAATCGAATCATCAGAAGCCAAGAACAGAGCCACTTGTGCCACGTGACGAGCATTAAGCACCACACCCTTGAGAACCGCCTTAGCCGCAAACTCTTCCTCCACCCGCTTCGCCGTCTCCTCGTCATGGCTAGTCAACGGCGTGGCCAGCGCGTACGGTGCTACACCATTGACTCTGATCCCATACTTCCCCAGCTCTCCACACGCCGTTCTTATCAGCCCGACAAGTCCATGTTTAGACGCCGTGTATCCGTGACGTCCTCCACCACCGATCTCGGACGAGACACTCGTCGTACACACGATTGACCCACGTGTACCTCTCTCCACCATAACACGTGCCGCGTGCTTGATAAACGCAGCCGCGCCTCGAACGTTGACCGCCATTATGCGGTCGAACCGTTCAAGATCCAAGTCGAGGATGCTTCCCCGCGGATCCAAGACGCCGGCGTTGCTGAACAGAACGTCGAGCTTCCCGTGCTTTTCGACGGTGAACTTAACGGCGTTCTCCACTTCCCTCTCCTCTGTTACATCGCAACGGTAGAAACTGGCTCTGTCTTTCCCGATTGAAACGGCGACGTTTTCGCCTAGCGACTCTTGTACGTCGACTATGACCACTTTAGCTCCGTGGTCAGTGAATAGCCTAGCCGCTTCGGCTCCGATCCCGCTGGCTCCTCCTGTTATAATTACGATCTTGCCATCCAATCTGGTTTTTCGTGTGTAGACAAGTCAACGTCAATGTATGTAAAACATGCAAAACAAAACAGTGAGAGATGACGCACTTGCCTTAGTCCCGACATTGTTGAGTGGTTCCAGAGGATGTATACACCGAGATATAACTGTCGAGTGGAGTATATGTATACGCTAATACGCACGTTTATAACCAATACTTGCATTTAACAAATTACTTTTGTAGTGTCACGAAAATATAAAACAAATTACTTGTGTAATATTCATTATTGCCATTGCAGCTTTATTTTTGTTTGTATTCAAGTTACTCAAGACATTTACTTGTATAGTGTCTGAACAATATGTCATATTGTCATATGCGAAACAGTGAAAGGCAAAAGCCGCAAACTGAATAAAGATTCGAAATGTTGAAAATCGTTTTTCACTTTTTCTCATAATTGTCTTCCATGTCATTTGAGAAAAGCACTTAAGATTATATAAATACAGAGAAAATTTTTTTTAGAGATAATGCCATAGAAGAGGAAAGCCTAAATATTTCATTGGATGTAAAATCGTAAATGTTGATAAGACACACACACACACACTCAATATTTACATCCCCTCCCAAAACTTATACACAAAGAGTTAACATTTCTGTTTCTGTAATAGATGAGGGAAGAACTCAAAACCTCCTGCTTAAGTCTATCTAATACTATCTTCATCATATCACAAAGCTGAATCTTCCCATCTTCTTCATTAGCTAATCGCCGGGTTCCAGCTGTTTCTTGTAACCTACCAGAGGAACAAAGTTTCCTCCTTTTTCTTCTAAAGCTAAAAGACTAATTCCAAAGCACTTTCTTGTCTGATGATGAACTAAATTGCAAAATTCTCTAACTTTATGTCAAAGAATGGGTAAATCCCCGAACTAGGAGCCGCAACATGTAGTTTCTGGTTTCCAGAACTGCTAAAGGCAACTCAGGAGGTCGAGAGAAATAGTAGATAACAAGAACCTTTTGCGTATGCAGTTGTGTTTCATTCAATTCTCAATGCACACACCTTTCTTAAGTTTCTCGTTCTCTTCTTCCTTCTGTGCTCTTCTCTTCTCAAACTCGACTTGCTTGCAGTTTTCCTCGTGTGACCGCACAAATATTCTAACAAAGTTTTGCAGGGTTGATACAACTGCAGATTCAAAATCAAACACAAGGAAGTTGTTTCCCATAGGTCAAGCCAGGGAAAGAATGGACAAAAATCCAAAACCGAAAAGGTGAATATGCGTAGAAAACAAGAAATAAGAGGAAAAGAAACCGAATAGGTTGTTGAGTTTGCATCGAAATGTTACCTTGCTCAAATGGGACACGAGCTGGATCCTCTCCGAAATATAACGCCAAAGCATCGGCGCTTCCACCCTAAGACATCCATGAGAAGAAACCATCGGATTAATAGCGGCAAGCTCTTTCAATGTTGAGAGTAAAGTGCTTCAAGAAAAGCAATAAAGAAGGGGCTCCTACCACTGTGGAATAAAGAGAAGCCAAGGACCTAACTTCTCCTTCAGCAACACTAAGAAACTCTTTCAAGTTCTGCATAAACAAGTACAAGGTTAAGCAGATGACAAGATAAAAGAGAAATCATCAGCTAAACATGCTTCTCAGATATCTAATTTAGCTTACCATACGAAAGTGTTTTGATACTGGACCATCAGTTTCAGATGTAGTGAATTCTTGTACAACTTTCTCGAACCCTTTCTTAATTGCTTGCATCTCCTCTGCTAGATATTTTAGTTGAATCTGGCATCAAAGATTGTTGTCAGAGAGATTATCGCTGAAGGCTTGAAGGGGTGTTTTCTAAAGAAAAGCGAAACTACCTTGGTTGCTGCCTCCAAGCTCACCAGGTCTTTTGAAAAATCAAGTAGCTCCGGAAGTTTTTCGGCGAGAACCTGTAAATACGTGCACGAGAAACGTTTTTTGAGAGAGGACACCGTTAACATAACAGACAAATATAAAGACTAATACATGTCAAGAAGAGAAAGACTTTCACATTAAAATCAAAGAAGACAGAGAGTGGGAAACGATTGAAAAAATCTCATACCTTACAAAGATAGTGCATGAGAGTCATCTTACTGTTGCGGGATCTAGTGTCAGTGAGTTTCAGAAGACTGTCTAAGCGAAATCCGATAGCTGAGCCTGTTAAAAGAGAAGACATATTTAAAAGACAGCGCGAAAACGACTTCAAATTTCTGAATAGAACCAATGTCTCTCTTTAGAAAAAACACTATTTGGCAGAGTAAAGGAAATAGACATTCTCACCCCTTGCAGTCCCGTGGTTCAAGGCATTCCCCAAGGAAAGTATAGTTTGCATGATTCTTTTAAGTTTAGCTGAGCCTCTAACCTGGAATGTGTAACATGCAACAAAGTCAAGAATGGAAATTTACCAACATGAATCTGTATGGTTCACAAACCATTTGTACGCAGAAATCGACTTGCCTCATTGGCTGCACTATGTATGATATTCAAACCTCTTCTAAGATCAGTAACCTGAAGGAAAACAACCATGTACAGAAATAAGATCCGAGACTTTAGAAACTAGAAATCATCAAAAAAAAAAAAAAAAAAAAAAAAAAAAAACTCCAGTCGAAACTCCTACCTGGGAGTGGAACTGGATCTTGAACGAGAAAACCCTTAGCTTGATCTCTACTCGAGGAACTTTTAGCAATTCTAGAAAAAACTATCACAAGAAATTCAGAAAATAGCCGTCAGTACAGGGATTGAGATAAGAAAGTTAACACATCTATAAGATTGTTCATTTGTAACTTGTTTTTGGTTGTTGGTTTGTTTTATATTCTATCTGCTTTAGAAGAAATGATGGTTGGTCTTGGAAACTCGTATAGGAAATATAAATGTTGATGCACGAGACCAACCTGCTCACACCGGCCCAGATTTTCCTTATTTCCAGTGTATCCCTACGGAAAGCAAGAAAACCAGAGAGGAAATGCAGCATCAGTGTATTCACAAAAGAAGCCATCTCTGGATGATAATAACTTATATACAGAAGCAGAAATAAAAATACATTGAGCAATTCTGTTTCTTCTTTTGTTGGACAAAATTTGATTAGATTGTCAACTTGATCAACGTCTATCACCGACTCATCCAACGCAAGAACAGAACTCTGTAACCAAAGATCATTCAGGTAAGCATATATGGTTTAACAGCTATAGCCAAACAAGATGGGGGCAGTTTAAAAATTTTCATTTGTCGAGCAGTGGAGCTTTAAGATAGAAACCAAGTCAAGAACTTGCCAAGCAATATCTTGCCATCTTGCAAGAAAATATCTGTGCTTACCATCAAATCAGGCAAAGGTATTTTAACTTTAGAAAGCATGATCTCACAGTTGTATGCTCGTCTGAGCTCAATCTGCAAAACTAATAGACAAAGTTAGATGACGAAAATAGAGCGACTGTCAGCTATATTCTAACACATGTATCAATGGATCTTTAATTCATGCTCTTAAACTTGGAAAAAATAAAATTAAGAAGCCTGAAAAGAGCAGAATGCTCATTGCAATCAATTACCAGCTGCACTTTCTCAACTTTAGGCCGGGCACGTCGACCTGATTTCCCAACCTTACTTTCATTGTCAGAGCTAGGATTGGCTGCTGAGAAGAGTTTCTCAAGCTCAGAGATGTCGAACTCTGGAGCACTAGTATTGAAAAGACGCAATTAGAAGATGCCAGAATTAACATAAGAAAGAAAATTACAGATTTGTATAAAGGAAAATTTAAAGATACATATTCATACGTAGCAGCTTCATCAGGTTTCTGCGCATCAGCCCATAAACTTCCTTGCACTGCCCTAGTAAGCTTCAACCAATGATACGGTTTCAAGTTAGCCTTTCTCGTTTGACCCTGACTTTTAAGATTCTGTAAAATCCCACGCCCCCTTAAACCCAATGGTGGTCCAGGGACTGGAGGAACATTTCCATTACAACCACCGTTATGCGAGCGAGACAGAGGTGCAGGGGCTGGTGGAGGAGGAACAGGAGGGGATGCTCGAAGTGGTACAGCTCCGGATACAGGATTAGAACGCAAAGGTGGTGGTGGTGGAGGTGGAGCGTTAGTTGTGGCTACCACTTTCTTTGGAGGTGGTGGTGGTGGAGGTGGAGCGTTAGTTGTGGTTACCACTTTCTTTGGAGGTGGTGGTGGCGAAGGAAAAGATGATTGTACAGAACGTTGAGGCTGTGGCGGAGGTGGAGGCGGTGGTGGAGGTGGCCCTTGGGTTGCTATGGAACTGGTGGAGGAACCTGGTGAAAGAGTGGGACGCAGAGTGGATTTCGGAGGTGGGGGTGGAGGAGGAGGAGACAAAATCTTAAGTGGCTTCAACAGTGGCAATGTTGGCGCCGTCACTGCTGCATCTGCTGTGGGAGAGCCATTTGAAGGAACAGGTGTGGACGACTGTTGTTGAGAAGCTTCGCGTAGCGATTGTTTCAGTGGATGCAATGTTGGTGGAAACGAGATTGAAGGAGAGCCTGGTGATGATAAAGTAGCCTCTTCACCTTTACGAGGACCATGATCGTGTAATATTGAAGTGATCCCAAGGTTAGAGGGGGAGCTGTGAAATCTGGATACTGAAGCAGGTGATGATCCTTGTGTGGGGCTACGATTTAAAACTGGTGATGTTACTGGACTTTGAAGCAACCGAGGTGAAATTATCTTCGAGTGCGCTTGTCTTTGGACAGAAACTCGAATTCCATGCGGTTCATCGACCTTCTTAATGAGTGAATTCGGATCTGCATAAGATCTATGACAAGAATCTGTGTCTTTCTCTTTCCACACAGGAAAGAATGCATCAGGACGCTGTACAGCAACATTCTCCGATATCATCAACTTGGTTTTCTCCCTAACTTTCTCAAGCGCCGATTCCAATAGACTACGTGAATCAGGGGTTCTAGGGGAACCTGAATCCAAGCTTTCTTGAAGGATATTTGCTGCTGTTATTTGGTTAAAAACAGTCACAGCAACATCAGAATTTGGATCCAACCATTCACCATCACTAAAAATCTCCTGAACCTTAGCAAATGCTTCCATAGGTAGACCATCTTTCTCCTCCATATGCGGCAAATCAATAGAGACAAGATTGTTACCAGCACCCATCTCCGAAAATACAACCTGAACAAACACACAGAATGTTACTCCTTTCTTAACTTGGAGAGATAATAAGCTCTGTATCCCTAAAAAGAATGCTTCTAACAGAAATGTTAGTCTCAAACTGAACTTGCGAATTGATTTTTTATTGCAAAACCAAACGTATAGCCTGAATAAATGCATGAGAATCTTGACTTAAAAGAGGATGACAACAGTACATCTATCAAAAGGCCTAGTCTCATACTAAGCTCTCAAGAACTGGTCATTTAAAGATTGGACAAAAGGTGACTCTTTCGTATATTATCAAGGAAAGATAAGATAAGTAATCACCTCAGCTCTGAAATCCTTGGGAAACCGATCCGTTGTGTTCCACAGTACATCAATCTCATCACGGTTAAGTAGTAGATTATTTGATCTAAGAAATGCAGTATTGAACACAACCCGGAACATCATCGCTTCCCTCTCATGATCTCTATCTAAGGTAATGCACTCAAGAACAACATCACCGAGAATATGGCAATTGATATCAATTTTTACCAACTCACAATCTGCCTGCAACAGGAGACGAAAAGTTAGTACTATCATGAAGCATAACACTGTGATACTAGGAACTAGGAAGAGACTGAATGACCACGCACGTGCTTATAATGCTTAACAGATTTGCTTCTTTTGGGCATCGAGAAAAGAACTTTCGAAGTCCGATCCGAAGCCATGAAAGGATCTTGACCGTATATTCGAAATATTGGTCGGCAACCACCCTCACCATCAAAATCAGGAATCATTCTAAGATTGATACAGTCTAATGTAAGCGCCCGGTCTAGCGGTGGCCACTGTGAATCAACATTCCTACTCGAAACATACTGAAGAAACCTCAACTGTGAAGGCAGCGGATTTAGTGGAGACATTAGCTGTAATAGTTCACGAGGAGCCTGCTTATATATCATCTCTAGTGTTTTCTGTTCTTCTCTAAACTGTTTGCGGTATAACAAGAGCGAAGCAAGCATAAAAGCTAAAACCGGCCAGCCTCCTCGCTCACAGTGTGACAACAAGATGTTCTGTTGACTTAACAATAACCAATTCTCACTTGATTTAAGAAAGTGGTGAACGGTTTCCATGGTAAGCAAAGGGCAACCTTCATAATGACGAGGATAGTCCATGATTGTCATGTCATACTCGGAGAGTACAGTCTCCATCACGCTTCTGCTTTCACCATCCCGGAAATTAAACACCATGAATGATGCACCGGGAAACTGTTCTCGTAGCTGACTCATTATGCGTCCCACATAGACTCTGTAGTCTTCCTCTTCCAACATATCCGTGGTTAAGCAGCAATCAAAGACTGGAGATATAAGACATTAAAGATCAGCAAACTTATAGAGAATTCTTCTGTATCTTTGTCACTAAAAGGGTCCACTATTCAACAACAGGAAAAGGAATTTGAGAAAGGCATGCAACCTATTGAACATACAAAAGAACTGTTTCCTAACAAATCTTTAAAATAAACTTTACAGAATCCATGAGATAAATCTCAACCATAAAGAATGAGGCATCTTAAGCTATCAAATGCTAGATCAGTTCCACCAATGAGCCTGAGAAGAACTAGAAACGAAAAGAGGACATTAATGCTTTGAACTTAGGCTGGCATAAACTCGGAAAAAAAATCTGAACTTTACATCATGAGCCAAATCTCAACCATCAAGAATGAGACATCTTAAGCTATTAACGCTTTGAAATTAGATTGCCGTAACTAATTAAAAATCTGATTTTTTAAGACCTAAAGACTCAAACTTTCGAAAAACCCAACACTGCAGACCTGAAGAGACAGACTTTCTAAAAACCCAACACTTAAATGCAGAGATTGAGAGCTGAAGAGAGCATTCAAAGAACGAAGAGCGTACCGTAAACCCTCTCAGAGATCTCCACTAACCCTTCAGGAGGCTTTCTGTAGAAGAACTTTCTAAACAAAGCCATTGAAAGTTTCTCTCTTTAAATGCTTACCAAAAAGCAAACCCACAATCCCTAGAAATAATCACCACCTTCACCAAATGCGAACCCACATTGCAGGAAAGGGAGAAAAAAGGTGAAACAATAACCCCAAATCACCAGAAAACAAAAGGAGAAGACAAAAGCGTGAGATTATCTGCTTGCTGGGTCTTTAAGGAACAATACGGTGTGTGTGTTTTCTTCTTTCTTTGTAGTTTGGTGGTTTGTCTTGACATACACACTTTCAATTTTCTTCCCTTTCGGAATTGAAAACTTAGCTTTCAATCAAAACAGATGTTGATAGCTTTGCACATGCGAAGAAGAAGAAAAATGATGCAGAGAGAGAGAGAGAGAGTTAGGTTATCATTTGGAGAGAGAGAGGGAGAAACTAGGGTTTTTTCTTCCCTCTAATTCGAGAGCAAGAAGATGAAAGCTATGTCGGATTTGAGACAGAAATTGAGAATGTCTGAATTAGAAGGAAAAAGATTGAGGAGGACCCAAAGGATCTGTTAACTTTTTCAAGGACTATGATACATGTCTTCAATATTCTTTTTTCAGTTATCTAAGATTTGATTTCTTTACTTTCCTAAACACGGAAGTATAATTAATTTTCTTCGTCTTTTTGCAAATGACCTCAATTTAAAATTCAGATAATCTTTGAATAAGTACACACTAGATAGATGGTCCAGATACCATTGGTTTTTAAAATTAATTTTAAAAAAATAAGTACACACTAGATATCATAGTTTGTTTAAGTAATTAAAAATATAGAACATCCTTCATTCATTAAGGATCTAGGAAAAGGTCGTGCTTGAATAATACCACAAATGTAATTTAGGAGTTAATAAAAGTTTTTATGGACAACTTTTCATTTTATAGTTTATTTGACAAATATTGAGAAAACGATTAATTTCTCCATCAAAAGGACACTGCATAACATATATACAAATCAAACTAGACTTTTATGTAATTTCATATATGGTCACCGAGAGAGAAGATATAAGTGGGTCGAGTTTTAAGTTGCTGTAGATTTGTTTAGTATTAGGTTTTGATGGTTTGGTGTTCGGTTATATTATAAAACGTTTAAACCAACATTTATAGGTTATAAGGTTTTAAATCTCAATTTGGAAATAAATAGATTTTAAACTTTGTTTTGAGGGATATTTAATATGAGGTTTTATTCTCAATGTATCTTGTGATGTATGATACTTTTCGGGGAGAAATAAATCGTTTTCCTACAAGCTTTTGCAAAGTATTGTGAAAAAATACATTTCATAAATAAGAATAAAATAATTTTATGACATAAATATTTTGGACAAAAAGATTGAAACCGAGCCAAATCACCGAAGTTACAAGAACATCTTCGTTGGTTAGTATCTCAAGACTCAAATAGACGTAGAACTAATTAATATTAACATTTTAATTAAATTTACTTTTTTAATTGAATTATAATATTTAAAAAAGTAAACCATTTAAAAATAAACATATGTGGTGAAAATAAGTTTTTATAGTGTCTCACATAAAATACTTTTTGAGATACTTTGGCACATTCTTTTCTTTTTTCATATATTTTTTAAGTGAAATACTCATGAGTCATGAAGTATCTTTTCTTTTTTCATATATTTTTTAAGTGAAATACTCATGAGTCATGAAGTATCTTACCAAAGGAGATGCTCTAGCAAATTTAAAATCTCGTACTAATGCTAAAGAAACACGTAGTTTTCAAGGATTTGATGGTTTCCACATGAAATTTATAACATTTTTCCAAAATCGTCAAGTTCCTCACTCGTTTACTGTGCAAACTGCAAATGATGAATACTTGACACTTTCCATAAGATTAAAGAAGCATTAGTCTTTGCATGAGTCAACCCCGAACCTCGAAGCTGCCACTCAAAATTATTGTGACGCTAATGAGTGATTATGCACTATAAGTTAGGCCTGAGCATTTTTAACCGAAATCCGAATCCAAACTCGAATCCGATTCAAAATACCTGAATCCGATTCAAAATACATGAATCCGATCCGAACTGAATTTTAAAAAATTACCAAATAGGACTTAGAACTAGGTATTTTGGGTTATAGATAATACCCGAACCGAACCGAAACCCGAACGAGTATCCCGAAAAATCCGACAATAACCATTTTTACATAGTTTTGTATAATTTGATTACTTTCAAATATTTTGAAAATTCAATTTATGACTTATTTTTATTGTTATATTTAAGATGGATGAGTTCGGACATATTTTATAATATTTTAGAATATTTTATTAGTTTTATTGTTTAATTTTATGTGTTTTTAGTTAAAACATGTTATTTTTAAAATGGGTATCCGGACCCGAAGTGGTATTATCCGAATCCGAATTGAGTTTGTATATAAAATGGGTCTTGTATGGTATTACAAAATAGATCCGAACCCGGAAAATTACTAACCATACCCGACCCAAAAATTTCTAAAACCTGAATGGGTTTTCTATAAGGCTAAATCCGAAAATCCGAAAAACCCGATCCGAACCCGAACGGGTACCCTGCTACTATATCATATTCTTTTTTTTTTTTTTGGACACAGCTACTATATCATATTCATACCGCAAATTTCCTAACTGAAGACTGTGAGCTATCAAAATTCATGGGATACAGAGAAAGAATTTTTTTTTGGAGAAAAATCAAGAGATATTTCTAGGATAAACCATATTTATATAAGCATTGTTTGGAAGGCTTGGGCATACTTTTCACATGCCATGGTCATGAGTATGTTGCACGCTTCGCCACTTTCAAAAGTGTATATAAAGTGTTGCAAGCCAATTTTTTTGGTGCTGTACCATGTTTATAAATACTCATGATTTCTTCGATGCAACACCAATCGACGACATGAAAAAATCAGTACAAGTAACCAAATGCTTTTATTCAAGAGGTCGAGGCCTTTGATGTTTAGGAAATTGGCTTTATAGGACCATTCCAACGTCCTTTGAAACTTCAAGAGGTTGAAATCAGATATTTTTTAGAATGAATTGTGGGATATTGGTCATTTTCAAATTTTAATTGTTAGAATGACTCTCTCCTTTGAAAATGAGTACGTCCAAATACAAAAAAAATTGTCATTTTGACAATTAAATTTTCAAAATGACCCTAGTTTTTAAGATAATCAAGATTTTCACTTTTTGATCTAATCTTCTTCTTTTTTGTCAGAATGATCTAATCTTTTTAACATACATACTTCATTCACATATCACTGGTAGTAGAAGGTGTATACCTTAAAGTATTTGACAGTCTTCAAGGGAAATCGCTCCTATTGTTTGTGAGTGGACAATGAGTTGTATAAAATACTTTTATATTTACTTAATTTCTAATAAATAAGTTAATTTGTTATCAAAATCTACAAAAATTATTATTTTAGTAATTGTTGTACGTATTTATAGTATTTTAATGTATATTTAATTTACCAAAATGAACCACATTAATTCCTAAATATTATTTTCAACTAAATTCATTGTTTATTGTAAGTTCGTTTGTGTTTGGCGTCTTAGATTGAAATTTGTGAAAACAACTAGGGTACAATATATTATTGTATGAAACGCAAATTATATTGAATCTTCTTATATGCATGCATCAATACAGATGAAAGCATTGCCAATGGCGTCAATTTTGGTCAACTACAAAGGTAGATTATAGGTGCGATTATGTTTACAGAATAGTCATAGAAATCTTTTGTTGTGGTTGCTAGAAGACGCTGAAATACATAAATGGTCAGAGAATATCCATTAACTTCCTCTTTCATAGAAACATCATCATCATAGTACGTAAGAAATACAAAGAAGAAGAAGAAGGCATTGAAAGTATATGCATATATATAGATACACCATGTGTTCATGCATATAAGTGGAAAGATGGAGAGAAAGAGGGAACAAAAATAAGCCTATGCAACTAAAAACACTTTATCAGCGCCTATCAGTCTTCTTGGCTCATTATGTAGTACCGTCCTTACGAGCTTGCTGTATACCGGCCGGTTTCCATGCCGAGCTTGAACAAGCAAGCCGCTTGGAGTAAAGAGTGATTGGCCATTCTGGAGACACAACCTGCAATCAGTGCAATGCATCGATTAGAGCCTCTAGTCCGTTCAAGTTCATCAGATATGACAGGCAGCACCGTGCGTGAACCGTTGGCGACACCATTGTTCCTCCATCTATGAACTATACCATGAAACACACAACACAAGCAACCATTTTCGATTTCAATGACTGAAAGAAAAAAGTATTAAAAGGATTCACAGAGAGTCATGACTCGATATTGTAATGTATACCAAACCAGATTAGGACATGATATGTGGGTTAAAATAATATATAGAAAAACTAAAATCAATTACCCGCATAATTATGATATACTAGGAGACTCACCCGCGCATATGCGCGGGATTAAATCTTTATAGTTAATTCTTATTTTTTTTTCCTCTTAAATTTTGTTTGTTTTTTGCATTTTTTATTGTTTTAAGATCAAATATGAAATAATGATATATAACTTTTAGTTGTTGTTTTAATTATGGTTATTGTTTTAGATTAAGTTATAATGATTTGCATTGTTTTGGATTACTTTATTTGGCAAAATTTTCAATTTTCATTTATGATTTTTGTTTTTGTTTTTCTAATTTTTTTGTTTATTTATATCTTGTAAATATGGCTAATTAAGATTATTTTGATTATTTTATGTTATCTTGATAAAAAAAAAAAATTCTTGGCTTTTTCTATATAAAAGTGTTTGGTTTTTAATTTTTTTTTGTAAATCTACTGATCAGTTAAACATTGAATCCAAAATTTTAGGTTTGATTTAGTGGGTTTAAACCTATTTAGACCCATTAAAATTGGGCAAAAGTTATATAATTATAAATTGATCTTTTAACTTTCTAAACCACCATATTCACAAATCTAGCGATTCTAAAATAAAACTGTGTACCCCTTAGAAAGAGTAGATGTATATTTTTATTGGAAATAGTAGATGTATATTTGTAGTTCTAAAACAAATGATCTTAAAATCATGTTGGATATTGATCTTGACAATCGTAAATATGTATTATAAAAATTGATACTTCTGAAATCAACTATTTTTATCTAAGAAAACATAAACAAAACATAATTTAAATTATTTAATGTTTTATAATATTTCTTTATAAACAACATTTTTTGTGTCCTTTTGTGGTTTTCCTTCTTTGTCAATAATAAGAATCTTCAGATTAGACATTGATTTAACTTTGAAAACTGCAAACTTTGTAAAATAGAAATTTAAAAATTCAAAATTTATTTTATTGCAAAAAGAAACTAAAACTTGGATAGTTATCAAAACGTAAAATAAAATAAATATGTAAAAAATAAAAATGAAATTGCAAAAACTAAAATGAAATATTTTGAAAGTAAAAATTCCCTTTAATTTTAGAAATTTAAACTTTTATTGCAAAAGAATTAAAATTAGATAGTTATCCAAAAGTAAAATAAAATAAATTGATAAAGAAGAAAAAGGAAATTGCAAAAAACTAAAGAAAAAGAAATTAAAAAAAAACATTGAATTTTTTTCCTTTTATTTTTAGATTTAGGTATGTGGATATTTCCTTTTTTAATTTTAATTAATATTGGGATTTCCTTTTTTATTATTCTTGTAAACACCTTTAAAAATTAATAATTTTATTTGATATAATAATTTTAACTCAAAAAGATCAAAAACTGAATAGGAAATTCCAAAAACTTTAGAAAGGAAATTTAGAAACTAAAACTCCCATTTAGTTTTATAAAAACGTTTTGAATTTATAAAAAACCTATTTTGATAAAATATATATTTTTTTAAAAACAAATTTCTATTATAGCGAAAAATAATTAAAAATTGAATAGTTATTGAAAAGTAAAATATAATATATTTTTAAATAATAAAAAGGAAATTGCGAAAATTGGAAAGATAAATTTGAAAAATTAAACTTATAAATAAGAAAGAGAAAATTGCAAAAACTTAATTTTTTTTTTAAAAAATTCCTATATTTTCGAAAACATGTTTTAATATATAAATAGTTATTTTATTAAAAAAGAAACTAAAATTTTCCTTTTTCAAAAATAAATAAATAGAAATTAAATTATCTCATTAAAAGTAAGTTATTTCCTTTTTAATATGATTTATAAAAAAGCTTTTCCTTTTCTTAATTTTTCGTTTTTTTACCTATACAAAAATATTTTATGTTTTAAAATTCATTCCTTTTATTAATGTGCTTTTTTAAAAAATAATCATTAAACAAAAAATATATTAAAAGGTTCACTAATGGCAAACTAATATAATAATTGGAATTCATTAAGGGTATCTCTGTAATCAACCTCGTGAGAATTAACGTGAGCGCGACACGTAGGAAACTGTCTTCTCAAATAATATTATAGAGATATATTTATATTAAATTAAACTTTGTGTTAATTTATTAGTATTTTAACCGCAATTGAAAAATTTAGGTAAACAATTATGAAAAATTCAAAATTGATTTTTTTTTTTGCAAAACTTCATTTATTCAAAAGGTAGAGGAAACAACATCCTCCAAGTCACAAAGCGACTGTTTGGCGAAAGAGTTAGCATGCACTGTTGGGGAAAATGCACAAAACACGCGAATGCACAGCGGAATAAAGTTCCCCACACTTGTGTGAGCCTGTGAGGAAAAGACTTGAACTTGAACTATGACAGAAATGAGTTAAACAGGAAACTAAATGAGACAGCAACTTTTTATGTGGAAAACCTCCACGATGTGAGAAGGAAAAACCACGGGACCGTAGTCCACTCAAAATCCACTATATCAAATGTTTGAGTGTTACAACCACGTCCTCCCTGTTCCTACAGAACAGATCCAGAGACTAAGGCTCAAATATAGCAATCTCCAACAACAAGAGAACTCAACAAGAGGGCAAAACAAGCTAACAAAACTAGCAGATACAAACGACCTCAGCTCACTAGGATTCCGGAAACCAGAGAACAATCCCACCGTACAAATCCGAGATGAACAAGTCAACGACACCTCTGCCAAATTTCAGCTCAATCAGAGAAGATCTCACCGTCAGATTTACCAAACTCTCAAGACTGCAACTGCTGAAGAACTATAGCGACCAGCTTCACTAAAACCCAGATCCACGAGAAACCAACCGTTGAAACGACAATCCCACCGTTGAATCTCAAACCCACTGGGTCAAGAAGCTTCCCACAAAATATCAGCCAGATCAGACCAATTTAGAGCCCCCAAACGCTGTCTTGACAAACCCAGACGAAAATCCCTTTTCTTCTCTCTTTCTTGCCTCTTTCCCTTTTTCTCTCTCTTTTTGTCTTGTGTGTCTCAACCTAAAAATTAGGTCACACTCAGCTTATAAAGGCCTTACAAATAGGAACATTATAAACCTTCATAAAGACCTTATAAAGAGAATCTTATAAAGACCTTATAAAAGGAACCTTATAAAGCCTCATAAAGACCTTATAAAGACCTTATAAAAGGAACCTTATAAAATCTCATAAAGACATTATAAACACCAGTTTGGTTTTTCTCTTAACCAAACCCAATGGTTTCCCCACTAGGAGGAACACCAACAAACTCCCCCTCCGACTAGGTGGAGGAAACAGCCATTCCGGCTATCTCTCGGCAAATTTCAAGCTTCCCCCTCGGCAATGACTTCGTCATCATATCAGATCCATTATCATCCGTATGAACCTTTTCAAGTCCCACTTCCTTAGAAGCAATCACATCACGTATCCAATGATACCTCCTGTCAATGTGCTTCGAACGCGAATGAAATGTAGAGTTCTTCCCGAGACATATTGCGCTTTGACTGTCACAAAGCAACACATACTTATCCTGCTTGAAACCGATATCCTTGCAGAAATTCTTTGTCCACAACAACTCCTTAAGAGCTTCAGTTGCAGCAATATACTCAGCTTCAGTGGTAGAGAGTGCAACACACTTTTGCAATCTTGACTACCATGAAACAGCTCCGCCCGCAAACGTTACCAAGTAACCCGAAGTGGATTTTCTGGAGTCAACATCTCCAGACATGTCAGCATCAGTATAGCTAACAATCAATGGCTCATTACCTCCGAAAGTAAGCTTCAAACTAGAAGTCCCTCGAAGATATCTCAAAATCCACTTCACAGCATTCCAATGTTCTCTTCCAGGATTGGAATTGAACTGGCTTACTACACCAACTGCGAAAGCTAAATCCGGTCTTGTACAGACCATGGCATACATCAAACTACCCACTGCAGAAGCATATGGAACTCATGCCATATCTTGCTTCCCTGCTTTTGTCTTTGGACTCTATTGACTGCTCAATCTAATGTGTGGAGCAAGAGGAGTGCTCACCACTTTAGATTTGTCTGAAACCTTTTAAGTACTTTTTCAATGTACCTCTCCTGAGACAGGTGAATCAACCTCTCAGCTCTGTCTCTCTCAATTCTTATACCAAGAATCTGTTTCGCTAGACCCAAATCTTTCATCGCGAAGGACTTGCTGAGCTGCTTCTTCAGCTCATCAATTCTGCTCATGTCCTTGCCCACAATTAACATGTCATCAACATAAAGCACCAAGATGATGAAATCATCATCACCAAACACCTGAATAAACACACAGTGATCATCAGTAGTCTCCTTATAACCATGCTCCTCCATAACAGACTTAAACTTCATGTACCACTGCCTCGGTGCTTGCTTCAATCCATAAAGACTTTTCTTCAGGCGACAAACTAAATCCTCTTCACCCTTTTTCACAAAGCCTTCCGGTTGTATCATGTAAATCTCTTCCTCCAAATCTCCATGAAGGAAAGCAGTCTTTACATCCATTTGCTCAACCTCTAGATCAAGACTCGCTGCCAGTCCAAGTACAACCCGAAATGGACTGCATCTTCACAACAGGAGAAAAGATTTCATCATAATCAATCCCCTTCTTTTGGTTGTATCCCTTCACAACCAATCTAGCCTTGTATCGAGATTGCAAACTGGTATCTTCATGCTTAATTCTGAACACCCACTTATTAAGCAATGCCTTCTTGCCCTTAGGCAACTTCACCAACTCAAATGTGTGATTCTCTTCAAAAGAATCCATCTCATCACCAGCAGCACCAAGCCACTTATCCTTGTGTTCACCTTCCATAGCTTCTTCAAAGCTTTCAGGCTCTCCCCCATCAGTAAGTAACACATACTCACTAGGATAATTCCTTGTCGACGGTTTTAGACCTCTCTCAGATCTTCTAACAATAGGAGGGTTCTTAGTATTTGGTGTCTCACCATGATCTTCACCATGATCACCAATACCATCTTCATGTGCGGGAGCATCTGCACCGGGTGTATCATCTTGAACCTCATCCTCGACCTGACCGTGGACAGATGTAGAAGGAGTAGCCTCTAAATCGATCAAACTCTCATTACTCTGAGTTGGTTTTCCAGACTTGTCAATATCCTTAATTGTTTGATCTTCCATGAACACAACATCTCTGCTCCTTACGAGCTTCTTCTCAACGGGATCATAAAATCTGTATCCGAACTCAACCTGACCATAACCAATGAACACACATTGCCGTGACTTCATCTAAAGCTTCGATCTCTCATCCTTAGGTATATGAACAAATGCCTTACACCCAAAGACCCTCAAATGACCATAGGAAACATCCTTACCGGTCCAAACTCTCTCTGGAACATCACCCTCCAATGGAACACTTGGTGACAAATTCAGCACATGAACAACTGTGCTCAAAGCCTCACCCCAGAAAGTCATCGATAAGTCTGACTGTGAAATCAAACATCTCATCCTCTCGACAATAGTCCTGTTCATCCTCTCAGCCAACCCATTCAACTGTGGAGTCTTAGGTGGCGTGAACTGATGCCTAATACCATGCTCTTTGCAATAGGCATCAAATGGTCCAGAATACTCTCCACCATTATCGCTGCGGATACACTTCAACTTCTTTCCCGTTTGTCTCTCAACCAATGCCACAAAATGCTTGAAATATCCCAGAATTTGATCTTTAGTCTTCATCGTGAAAACCCACAACTTCCTAGAATGGTCATCAATGAATGTGACAAAATATGATGCACCACCAAGAGATTTTGTCTTCATTGAACCACACACATCTGAATGCACCAAGTCAAGTACCTCAGATTTTCTAGAAGGTGCAGAAGACTTGAAAGAAATTCTGTGTTGTTTTCCATGCAAACAATGTGCACACTTAGGCAAAAGCAAACCAGAGATTCCTGGAATGACCTCCTTCTTTGACAACACAGATATACCCTTCTCACTCATGTGACCGAGTCTCTTATGCCATAGCTCCATGGCATCAACATTCTCCACTGCATTAACAGCATCTTTGGAGACCTTAGCCTGCATCAAATAGAAAGATGAAAGCTTCTCACCTCGAGCCACAACCAGAGAACCACGTGAAAGCTTCCATTTACCACCACCGTGTAAACTATAGAAACCCTCATCATCAAGTCTTCCCGTCGATATCAAGTTTATCCGTAAATCAGGAACATGCTTAACACCTTTAAGCATCAACCTAGTCCCAAGACTAGTCTCCAAGCATATATCACCAATGCCAACAACATGAGCCAAACCATCATTACCCATCTTGACAGAACCATACTTACCTAGGGTATAGGTAGAGAACAAATCCCGCTGTGATGCAGCATGAGTAGTAGCTCCACTGTCAATCACCCAATTGGTGTCTTGGCATACATTAATGGCATCATTCTCAAGAAGAATGAGAAACTCATCTTGGGTGATTGTCACCCGATCAACTTCTTCTTGCTTTCCTTGCTGCTTGTCTTTCTTCAACTTCCAGCAATCTTTCTTTATGTGCCCTTTCTTATGACAGAAATGACACTCAATATTCGCAAATTTGTTAGATTTGCTTCTGCTCCTGTTCTTTTCCTTCTTGGACTCTCTATGTGTACTTCTCCCTCTTGACTCAGTAACCAAAACATCTGAACGCGAGGAACTAGCATTTGACTGCCTTCTTGTCTCCTCATTCAACACACTGTTCTTCACTGAATCCATCGAAATGACACCTTCCGACGCGGAGTTACACAGAGACATTGTGAATACCTCCCAAGAATCTGGTAATGTACCAAGAAGCCACAAACCGTGAATCTCATCATCAAACCTGATGACCATATCAGACAACTTGTTGAGCAATCCCTGAAACGCATTCAAGTGATCTGTCATCGGAGTTCCCTCCAGATACCTCAGCTCAATCAACTTCTTGATCATAAGCATCTTGTTATTCCCGGTCTTCCGAGCATACAACTGCTCCAGCTTCAACCACAAAGAACGAGCATTAACCTCATTTTGAATATGATGCAACACATTATCATCTATCCACTGTCTTATCAAACCACACACTCGGCGATGAAACAGCTTCCATTCATCCTCAGTCTTATTATCAGGTTTCTCCTCATGAAATACTGGTTGATGAAATTCTTTCACAAAGAGCAGATCCTCCATCTTGCCCTTCTATAGATGATAATTGTTGTTACCATTCAAGCTTATCATTCTGCCGATATTCTCCATCTTTTCCATCGATCACACAAGCAAACCAATAACCAAAGTTATCAAAATCCAAAGCTCACAACCTTAAGCTCTGATACCACTCTGTTGGGGAAAAATGCACAAAACACGCGAATGCGCAGCGGAATAAAGTTCCCCGCACTTGTGTGAGCCTGTGAGGAAAAGACTTGAACTTGAACTATGACAGAAATGAGCTAAGCAGGAAACTAAATGAGACAGCAACTTTTTACGTGGAAAACCTCCTCGATGTGAGAAGGAAAAACCACGGGACCGTAGTCCACTCAAAATCCACTATATCAAATGTTTGAGTCTTACAACCACGTACTCCCTGTTCCTACATAACAGATCCAGAGACTAAGGCTCAAATAGAGCAATCTCCAACAACAAGAGAACTCAACAAGAGGGCAAAACAAGCTAACAAAACTAGCAGATACAAACGACCTCAGCTCACTAGGATTCCGGCAACCAGAGAACAATCCCACCGTACAAATCCAAGATGAACAAGTCAAAAACACCTCTGCCAAATTTCAGCTCAATCAGAGAAGATCTCACCGTCAGATTTACCAAACTCTCAAGACTGCAACTGCTGAAGAACTGTAGCGACCAGCTTCACTAAAACCCAGATCCACGAGAAACCAACCGTTGAAACGACAATCCCACCGTTGAATCTCAAACCCACTGAGTCAAGAAGCTCCCCACAAAATATCAGCCAGATCGGACCACTTTAGAGCCCCCAAACGCTGTCTTGACAAACCCAGACGAAAATCCCTTTTCTTCTCTCTTTCTTGCCTCTTTCCCTTTTTCTCTCTCTTTTTGTCTTGTGTGTCTCAACCTAAAAATTAGGTCACACTCAGCTTATAAATGCCTTACAAATAGGAACATTATAAACCTTCATAAATACCTTATAAAGAGAATCTTATAAAGACCTTATAAAAGGAACCTTATAAAGCCTCATAAAGACCTTATAAAGACCTTATAAAAGGAACCTTATAAAATCTCATAAAGACCTTATAAACACCAGTTTGGTTTTTCTCTTAACCAAACCCAATGGTTTCCCCACTAGGAGGAACACCAACATGCACATTAGCTGAGCGAGGAACAAAACTAAACGAAAACTCTGGAAAGTCAGAGCAAATTATTCTAATATCAAAGAGAAGATCAGAAATCTCCAGTCTCTCCTCTCCGGACTTAAGAAGGGCAATCAGCGTTGCCGAATCTGAAAGACTTTCGACAGTCCCTTGATTAATGCAACCTCCAAACACCTTTTCAAGCCCATGTTTCTGCAACAAGAGCTGAAGATACAAAACGGCGAGAATCAACCAGTTCCTCTTCATTATCCTGGTCCCCATCCCGAAACACAGAACCAATCCCACAGTTTTTGGAGGTCTTATCCCAAGCAGCATCAATCAACCAAACCCAACCTGTGTGAATAGCTGAACTTTGTGCACTGCGCGATAACAGAAGGTAGGTTTCAAAATTGATTTAGATTATCGAAAAAATTGGAGAAGTAATCGCTCTAGATGAATAGTAGGATTTTAAAATAAATTTTAAATATTATATTACCTAAAACTAAATATAATTGATGAATAAAAGCAAAAGTGTGATAATGATTCCTACGAAAATAATTTAAATGGGTAAACATTTTTTTTTGAAGATCAAATGGGTAAACATTAAAACTGAAAACATAATTTTACATTAAAAATAAGTTCCATAATATATAAACGCACAAAGTAACAATTATTATGAAGTTATTATTTTGCAGTTTCTAATTTTAAAAATACCTGTTACATGTATTAAATTTTTATTGATAGATATTTGATATATGTCTCATGTTAATTATTAACTTTGAAATATCAAATTTTATATAATAAAATAGATAAGAATTTGCATAATATGCATATAAAGATTTGTTTTAGAAAATTAAAAGCAAATTTTAATCAAAAATTTATATATATATATATATACTTTTTTTGTCAACGGTTGTTCTCTATTTAATTAGATAAAAAGTTCAAAAGACAGAGTTTTGTCAAAGCTGATTTGGCAAGAAAATATGCGACACAGTTTGCAGAGCGAGGAATGAAACTAAAAAAATAAAGGAGAGAAGTGATGTGCAAGGCTCCTAATATCGAAAAGAATGCCAGCAATTTTTTTCAACTCCGAGCCCATGGTGAACGTGCTGATGAGGATGGATGAATCCGAGAAGGTAATGAGCTTTTTTAGTCCCCTTAAAAATGCATCCCAATTCAGCTTTAATAACCAGAGCCTATTCTAGATCTATATTCTGCCCCCGAGAGATGTGGTTGCCACTAGGCCCCTTGTTGAGCTGGCCCATGCCCGCGTTCCGAGAGTTTGCCTGCCAAGTCCGATCGATCCAGCACAAAGAAAAGGAGTCTAGGCGATGCTCTCGAGGAGGCGTTTGAGCTGGTATCGTGGGTTTTAAGAGGTTAGCTGCATCCCAAGCTTTTGCATCTAGTAATTGCCTTTAACATGGTGTCAGCTACAAAGTAGGCTTTGTTTTCGAAGACGAGACAATTGTTGGCCGTCCAAAGGGTTCATAGGATCCAGAGGGATAGGGGTTGGCAGCTCGGTCCAGAGGGGAGTCCTGCTTAATTCTTTCCAGAAATGTTTGGTATCACTGAATGGATTCTCTGAGGAAGGTATCTGATGAATGGGGCCAGATTCCAACAGCCATTGTAAAAAGACAATTCTACAGAGTATATGGTAAATATTCTCATGCGCTATGCACCGCTTGGGTTCTGTGAGGAAGGTATATGAGAGGTTGGCAGTGACTCCAGCGAAAACCAATAAGTCTCCCATAACTGGCTTGTTTGCTGCCATCCATCGAAAGTACTTCACTTTTGATGCTTACTTTAAATTTCAGATATTTCATTTGTAATCCAATTAAAGCTCGAGATTCTAAGGAAAGTGAATTTCTGCAAAAAAAATCATGGACAGACCCATTAACAACAATCTGGGTTCAGTTGACACCAGATAAATTTATTTTTTTCTTTGTTAATATTGTAGATTTGTTTCTTATGCACCCTTTAAAAAAGAAAAATTGAACCCATTAACCCAAATTTGTTATTTTAATGGATATTTTACTTTGACATGTTAAACAAATAGCCCATATTTCAACTTTGATTGTAGTCTAATATCCACATTTTATCCTTTTTTAAGGATTGAAAACAAAGTTTAACTCACTTAATTTATTTTAATGTAGTTTAAGACATTAATGATGTTTTATTCAGCAGTTTTATTAGTTTTTTTTTAAATAGAAAAAAAAATATTTATACTTTGATCCCAATAAATGACATTTTTAGGTCCGTTCCTGAGAAAAATCATATACCCCAACTCGGATGAGGGTATTATCGAGATCGATCTATATCAGAATATTTTTAGGTTCGTGAATCTCGATATTAAAAATTTAAATATATATATATGTTATAATTATCGCAGATTATTAGTTTTATATTTAAATTATTATATTTTCATCTAAAATCTATTAATAAATAAAAAGTATAAAAGTAAAGATAGACAAATTCTTATTTGAAAATGAAATCCAATCGAATAAAAAAAAAAAGGAAAGGTCGGAAAGTCAAGAAACCCACTCGGCTACTCACCTGGCTTGCATTTATGAACCCATCCACGGTGTTTCCTCTCCCTTTTCGAATATTTATTTCCTCTATTATTGACCACGGACGACAACTTTAATCAGTAAGCAACACAACATCATTATTGTTCTTGATTAACCTCAATAATTTTACTCAATACAAAATTTAACAGACGAAACCTTTCTAATCTAGGAATTTAACTCATCAGTTCAATTAAACTTAGATTCGTATGATAGTAGTATACTGATATTTTTTACAACTAAATAAAATAGATATACAATATAATACTAGTATTTATTGGGAGCTTAAAACAAACATTTATCTAAAAATTATTGGACAGTGTGCTATAACTTGTTTTTAGTAACTGGTAGAAGATAAATATCTAAAAAAATCATCGAAAGAGGGTAAACAATAACTTTTCAACAAAAAGAAAACACGAAGAACTGGATTTGATTCGTGTCATTTTCACACAAAAGGGATGCAAAATCACATCCTTGAAGTTGAAAGTCAATAACGTAACAACACCATTCACTAATTATTCAAATTAGCCGACACAGATTTAAAAAGTACAAAATGTTCCTATAAATACACACTCACACACACCAGTTCTCTTCATCAGTTCATCTCTAATGGCTTCTTCTCCGATAATTCTCTCCGTCCTTCTCCTTTCCATCTTCTCGTTCTCATTTGCTCAACCATCATTCCGACCAAAAGCTCTCGTCCTCCCAGTCACAAAAGACCAATCTACCCTCCAATACACAACCGTCATCAACCAACGCACGCCTCTCGTCGCCGCCTCCGTCGTCTTCGACCTCGGTGGCCGAAATCTCTGGGTCGACTGCGACAAAGACTACGTCTCCGCAACTTACAGCTCCCCTCGCTGTAACTCCGCCGTCTGCACACGCGCCGGATCCATAGGCTGCGGCGAATGCTACTCTCCTCCCAGACCTGGCTGTAACAACAACACGTGCACCTCATTTCCAGACAACACAGTCACCGGAACCGCGACTTCCGGGGAGTTTGCTATAGACGTTGTATCCATTCCGTCAACTAACGGCTCGAATCCGGGTCGGGTCGTTAAAATCCCCAACTTGATATTCGGATGCGGGTCAACGTTTCTGCTTAAAGGACTTGCTCGTGGAACCGTCGGTATGGCCGGAATGGGACGACACAGCATCGGACTGCCGTCGCAATTCGCCGCAGCGTTTAGCTTCAAACGGAAGTTCGCCGTCTGTCTCACTTCAGGAAAAGGCGTCGCCTTCTTCGGTAATGGACCTTACGTTTTCCTCCCCGGAATCGAAATCTCACGGCTCCAAACGACGCCGCTTCTCATTAATCCGGTGAGCACCGCCTCTGCGTATCCACAAGGAGAGAAATCCTCAGAGTATTTCATCGGCGTTAGTGACATCAAGATCGCCGATAAATCAGTTCCCATCAACAAGAAGCTTCTGAAGATCGACGGAAGTAACGGACACGGAGGAACCAAAATCAGCACGGTGGATCCGTACACCGTGATGGAGACATCGATCTTCAACGCCTTCAGGTCGGCGTTCGTCAGAGCAGCCGCCGCGAGGAACATTACTCGAGTACCGTCGGTTAAACCGTTCGGCGCGTGTTTCAGCACGCGGAATGTCGGCGTCACGCGCGTTGGATACGCCGTGCCGGAGATCCACCTCGTGCTTCAGGGCAACGGCGTGGTTTGGAGGATCTTCGGAGCTAACTCGATGGTGAGCGTCAGGGATGACGTCATCTGTTTGGGTTTCGTTGACGGAGGAGTCAACGCGAGAACCTCTGTCGTGATCGGAGGGTTCCAGCTAGAAGATAATTTAATAGAGTTTGATTTGGCGAGTAACAGATTAGGCTTTAGTTCAACCTTATTGGGCCGTCGCACTAATTGTGCCAACTTCAATTTCACTTCTACTCTTAATTAATGTCTTTAAAATAAATGCTTTCTTGATTAATTTCCTTAAAATAAATGTTTTCAGTGGCTATTATGATAGTTTCTAGTGTGTTTGATGTGATTAAGAAGAGGGCATTGAATCATTTATTGGCAATTTTTGTTGTGTGATGTTTATGAGTGAATGTAATGTAATATTTTGAGTTATAAAATACATTTTTTATAATTCAATTTATATATTAATCTAAATTTTAAATATACAAATTAAAAAGTATGCAGGTTGTTAATATTAGTTCAATCTTTTTACTTTTCTCTGTATTTATTTCATAAAATTCACTTGTACATTGGTTTTTATTCACCAACTATATTTCATTTTAACTAATATAAATCTGACATTATTTCATAAATTTTAATAACATATTGATTTTATTCACCAATTATATTTAATTTAAAGTAATATAATATTTAAAAAGTTATAACTTTCTTATTCATGTACGGGAATTAATTCACCAACATTTGGGATAATATAAGTCAACCAAAAAAAGAAAGAAAACTGGTTATATGGATTTATCAATTACATTTATAGAATATTAATTTTGATAAACTGACGCAAATTTTAATCTAAATTTTCAATTTACATGTTATTTATTACTTTTATATTTAAATTTTTATGTCCGTGTGTGTATCACATGTATTTTAATCTATTAATAAATAAAAAGTATAAAAGAAAGGTAAGAGAAATCCTTATCTGAAAATGAAATTAAGTAGAATAAACACTAGGGAACTTATCAAAATAGCACATTTTGATGTTTATATAAAAATAATACATATATAATCAAATTCATAATTATATAAAGAGAAAGGAATAATATGTTAACTTACATAAAACTAAATGGAAAAATAAAAATCTGTTAAAATTATATAAAAAGGAAAAATACACAAATTAATAGAAAATTAAGATCTATTAAAAATATATAAAAATACATATTCATTAAAAACTTTGGTTTACCAGAGTTGTTAATTAACATGACCACGCGGTCATGCCACGTAATACTAACATGATGAAAAACAAAAACTATGTGTCAAAATATAATAGATAACAAGATTAATAATTATAAAAGGAAAATCTATTAAAGGTTATAAAAAAAGATAATTATACAGAAAATTATGTTAATAATACATAAAATAATAATTTTGACTCTTCAATTGTTAATTAACATGATAACATTTTTTAAATTATCACCATATATTAAATCAAAAGATAGTTGACAGCAAAAATAAATATAATCAAAATGAGAAAAATATGTACATAAATTTTATTATTATTCTACATATTAAAATATATACGTACATTTCATCTAATTTTTGATTATACAACAATAAGATTTTTGTATCATTAGTTTGATGATAGTTAATATAATACTAAGGTGGGTTTTATTATGCTAATGCTAGTTATGTTTTAATAGTTTGTTATTTTGTATGATTATGATTTAGGAGATTTATATTTTAATATAATTTTTTTTTCAGTTTTTGTCTCTTCTACAACGATAGCCAATATATTACCAATAATTTTACTGAAAACCGCACATTTTATAAATTTATATTTGTAGATAAAGTCTACATTTAAAATTTCCTAGTAAGATTCATCATAATTTTTTATATTTCTTCGTAAATTATGTTTAGTTCTTAATAATATAATATTTAAAACCTGGCTTCTAATTCCTTTTCTTCATTTAGAGTATTATTTTCCAAAAATTTTGAATATTATAAGTCAATTATGAGTTTTCTTAACTGATTCTCTATATTCTCCAATTTTGAGTTATTTTATAATTCAATGTATATATTAATAAAATTTTAATAATTTTTTTTAATTATAGATGTTATTAAAATTAGATTTTATACATTTATTAACTTCAAAATTTCTTAACTATTTGTGTGGATTTATCAATTACTGTTTAAAAACATTATTTAAGATAACATAACGAAAATTTTAATTTAAAATTTTAAATATACATATTATATTATAATGCGTACAATTTATTATTATATTTAAATTATTTAATTTTTCTCTGTGTACCACATGTATTCTAATTTATTAATAAAGAAAAAGTATAAAATCAAAGACTGACAAAATTTTATTTGAAAATGAAATTCAAATAGAATAAAAAAGGTCATCAAGTCAAGAAAGGCACCCTGCATTTCCCATGAACCCATGTTACCCATCCCATCCACGGTGTTTCCTCTCCCTTTCAAATGTATATTTCTTCTATTATTGATCACGTTTTTAATTAGTAGGTCACAACATTGTTATTGTTAATCAACCTTGATAATTTTATACGATACAAAACCTAACAGTCGAAATCCCTTTCTAATCTAGGAACTAAACTCTACGGTGGAATTAAACTTAAATACGTTTCCGACACTTTTTTCTTTTTACAACAAAAAAAACTAAACATATAATAGTACTGGTCAGGGGCGGAGGGAATGAAGAGGCAGGGGGTCTGACCCCTGAAGTTTTAAAATTTAGTCTTTTTAGTACTAAAATTTTAAATTGACACCATTTAAACAAAAAAATTGACCTCCATACAATAAAAACCCAATACTATATTAATCCAAATACTAATTTAGTCTAATAAAAAAATTTCTGATATACAAATAAGCCCATTATACATAAAATTACCCTAAAATTTTAATAGTTTTGTTGTTTGTTTTCTTCCAAAATTGATTTTCAATGAAATCTTTCATGATTTTTAATTAAGTTTTCGGATTTTTTTATGATAAAATTTTATGACCCCCATAAGCAATTTTTCTGGCTCCGCCACTGGTACTAGCATTTATTGGAAAAAAACATTTATCTAAAATTTATTAGAGCTTAAAGTAAACATTTATCTAAAATTTATTGAACAAATTAAATATGTTTTTAGTAACCACTAACTAGGAGATGATAAAGAACTAAAATCGTCTAACAAAAAATATAAAGAACAAAAATCGTCTAAAGAACTAAAATCTTCCTATCTCCAGTTCTACAAACAAAAAAAAACTTACCAAAACCAATAATTTTCTTTGAATTTGATCCATAAACTCTGCTCAAAACTAATCAAACTCTCTATTCACTCTTTAATCAAACTATCTAAACCACCTATGTGCTAATTCCCAATCAAACTAAACCAACAAACTCTATAAATAGAGCTTTCAAAAATCAAATAATCCAAACTTCAATAACATCAAAATCCCCAACAAAATCCCTAAAAAAGATAAGCTTCTAATCAAACTAGTTCGGGAACACCAAAATCACAATGATGTATTCTAACTTAATTCTTACCATGTAAATCGATTCTATAATAATTCAATCGGCCCGATTTGTAAATGAGTTCCAGATGATACAAAGGAGATGCCTCTTAGGGACACGATTTGGGACTGATTCTTGTATGAAATCAGTATCTCCTCTCTTTCGTCTCAACTCCCTCTCTTTCGTCTCAACTTGAAATCGAATTTGGCTCATAGAGATGGAGAGAGTTGAGAGAGAAGAGACAGACTTTGATTTCACCGAGCTTTTTTTTCCTTCTGTCGCAGAAATTTTTTCGCTTGACACGTGGTGGAGAAGAAACGACTCTTCTGAATCTAATAATAGATTCGTTTCTTCTGTTTTAGTTCACTGTTTTATTATTATAATACTTAAATAATCACAAGATTTCTTATAAGAAACCCCTATAATCATGCTCTTAGAGCATCTTTATCGCCAAAACTTTTTTATCAGATTCTTACATAATATTTAAATATTAAACTGAAGTGGGCCTCAAAAAGTAGCGAAACAAAGTTGATGAAAGCTGATGTGTCCATTAAGATCTGAATCTTAATCTTCTTAAATAAAAAGCGGAAGTGAAACTGTATCTTATTTTTGTTTATTTTTATTATAAAAGGTATTTAAAAGCCTCCTAAGAGCATCTTTATTGGTGAGAGTCTATTACAGCATCTTTATTGTGTTCAGAACTCCCCAATGAGGTTGCTCTAAGATCCTTGCGATAAAGATGGCGTTGGGGGTAAACAATAATTTTTCTTTTCGTCTTACTGTAAAACCCAACCAAAAAAAAAAAAACTTGGATTTGATTTGTGTCATTTTAACTAAAATAGCGAAACTATATATCATATCAAAAAAAAAATATATATCAGATCTTGTTAGACGTAACACCATTATCCAAATATTCAAATTGGCCGACGCAGGAAGAAAAGGTGCAAAATACCAAAAATGCATGTTACTATAAATACACACTCACACACGCCAATTCTCTTCATCAGTTCTTCATATTCATCTTTAATGGCTTCTTCTCCGATCATTTTCTCCGTCCTTCTCCTTTCCATCTTCTCATTCTCATTTGCTAAACCATCATTCCGGCCAAAAGCTCTCATCCTCCCAGTCACAAAGGACCAGTCTACCCTTCAATACACAACCGTTATCAACCAACGCACGCCTCTCGTCGCCGCCTCCGTCGTCTTCGACCTCAGTGGCCGAGATCTCTGGGTCAACTGCGAAGAAGATTACGTCTCCACCACTTACAGAGCCCCTCGCTGCAACTCCGCCGCCTGCTCACTCGCCGGCTCCTATGGCTGCAACCAATGCCGCGGTGCTCAGAAACCTGGCTGTAACAACAACGCGTGCAGCTCAACTCCATACAACATCATCGCCGGACGCTTGAGCTCCGGCGAGTATGCTATGGACGTTGTATCGATCCAGTCAACTAACGGCTCGAATCCGGGTCGGGTCGTTAAAATCCCCAAGTTTATATTCAGTTGCGGGAGAAATTTTCTGCTTGAAGGACTCGCTCGTGGAACCGTCGGCATGGCTGGGATGGGACGCCACAAAATCGCGTTACCGTCGCAGTTCGCCGCCGCGTTTAGCTTCAAACGGAAGTTCGCCATCTGTCTCAGTTCAGGAAAAGGCGTCGCCTTCTTTGGTAACGAACCTTACGTTTTCCTCCCTGGAGTCCAAATCTCAGGGCTCAAAACGACGCCGCTTCTCGTAAATCCATTCATCAGTTCCCATTATTTTATCGGCGTTAGTGACATCAAAATCGCCGAGAAATCAGTTCCGATCGACAAAACGCTTCTGAAGATCAACCGAACCATGGGAATTATGGGAACCAGAATCAGCACAGTGGATCCGTACACAGTGATGGAGACATCGATCTTCAACGCCTTCAGGTCGGCGTTTGTCAGAGAAGCCGCCGCGAGGAACATCACCCGAGTGCCGTCGATTAAACCGTTCGGGGCGTGTTTCAGCACGCGAAATGTCGGCCTCACGCGCCTTGGATACGCCGTGCCTGAGATCCAGCTTGTGCTTCACGGCAAAGACGTGGTTTGGAGGATCTTCGGAGCTAACTCAATGGTCAGGGTCAGGGATGATGTCATCTGTTTGGGTTTCGTTGACGGAGGAGTCAACGTGCAAACCTCTGTGGTGATCGGAGGGTTACAGCTGGAAGATAATCTAATCGAAATTGATTTAGCGAGTAACAGATTAGGCTTCAGCTCAACTTTATTGGGCCGTGGCATTAATTGTGCCAACTTTAATTTCACTTCCACTGCTTGATTAATTTCTTTAAAACAAATGTCATATCTTTTTTTTTTTTTGGCAAACAAATGTCATATCTCTAAAATAAATGTTTTCAGTGGTTATTATGATAATGGGGTTGATTTGATTAATTGGGGGGGAAATGAATCATTTCTTGCCAATTTCTATTATTTGATTTGAATAGTGATTTTTATGAGTAAAAGTAATATCTTGTTATTTTTTCCTGATTTTGCAAGGCTTCATGGTGAATGGTGCTTTCTCTCTCGACGCTTTAAAGACAAGGGTGAATAATACATGCGAGATAACATTAAATAGAGCTGAGAATTTTTTTTTTTCCCTTCTTTCTCTTGATTCTTGATGGTGGATGGTGTACAAACTTGTATACATCTTCTCTGTACATTCCAAACACAAGGGCCAATATTACCCACATGAAAAGAGTAAAAATAGATCTTTTTTTTGTCAAACAGTAAAAATAGATCTAATTTTTTTCTTCTATTCTTTTTTTTAATGGTGGATGGTGTACGGAGTCGTGTACACCTATGTACATTCCAAACACAAATGTCAATAGTATCCACAGGAGAATAGTAAAATTAGATCTAAGAATCTTCTGTGAAAACTCCAAACACAAGAGTGAATAGTACCCACTTTTTTTTCTCTCAGAGTGGTTCGTCTCCGCTTTTCAAGGAAACAAAGTTGAACTCGATTGAATTTCATTTTTGTTGAAATCAGTTTTCTATGTGTCCCATTCACGTTCACTCTCACTAATATCAATTACTGAAATACCTTTAGTGAATTCAAATTAATATATTTGATTTCCCTTATTAATTTTTTAATCTATCTTTTTTAGTTTAACAATTTCCTTTTCACATCACATAAAAATGGTAATATCTTAAAATATATTGATTTATTAATTTATTAAAGTTTATTTATTTTGAATTTAGCATAATATTGTTAAATATCACATTTTATTTTCTTTGTTTGTTTAATAATTTTAAAGTTTGACTACTTTGTTTTTTACTAACCAAAGAATATCATTGGTCGAAACTTTCAATGAGAAGGTTAGATAGCAGAGATGACGTAAAGAAATCTCTCTCTCTCTCTCTCAGTGGTTCGCGTCCGCTTTTCAGGAAAAAAAGTTAAAATCGATTGGATTTCATTTTTTGTTGAAACAGTTTTTGGCTTACATTAAGGTAAGGCCACTTGTAAATTTGGAATGAGCATTCCACATGTGCAGTAAGTTTGCCTTGCTTTCTTTGTGTATATATAATTTTTTTTGTGAACTTGCTTCTCTATGTATCTTTTGAAATTCGTTTTTGACAAAATGGTTTTACACCATTTGCTGGTATGTTTCCGGGCGAAGATGTTCATCGGAAAGATCGGATGTTGAGCACTATAAAGTAGTGTAATCACATGTCAAAATCGGAGTGGTTGTGAATGAAAAATGTAGGTCCAAAGTATATTGCTTGTAAAGCTTAAAATGAAACATTTGTAAAATGTCCCACATTGGAATATAAAGTGGAAAAAGAGATACGTAGACTGGACTCGAATTTCGGGCTTCGATATTTGACAAATGAGCTTGCAGACTAAAAGATTAATCTTTTACCAAAAATCATTTGCAAATTTATTGTTGAACAAGTCAACAAATATCTTTCTCTTTTAGGTAATTTTTTGTGACTTAATGTGCATATATTTTTCGTAACATAAATAATAAAAATGACTTTAAATAGAGAATGAATTCTCATAAACACAAAATTTCTTTAACTTTATGGAAAAATAAAACTGTTGAGCTTTTGGCTATAAAAACAAATCATTTGGGACAAAAGATTCTGAATACATGACAATTCCTTCACATAGAGTCTTTCATTTGAGTTTTGTGTCTGAGAGTACAACATATTGCTAGGTTCGTTAGCTTCTATTCTGAGTGTTGCGGAATAGTCAAAGTGTGGTTTTATCCTGAGATTCTTATTGCGTTAACACCGTCACACTACGGACAATTTAAGAATTAAGGAAAGAGTGTCTGGACTCCACACATACTGTTTTGTTCTTCAAATATTGGTATCAAGTGTTGTAATTTTAATCCTGTTTTTATCATTATATTCAGCAAATATTCAGTTTTGCCATATCTTAGAAATCATGGTCCTACAATTCTAATTCTTAAATCTTTCATTATTTACTAACGGAAAAACTGATTAATTGTTAATATTTTGATAAGAACATGTGTTCATCATGAGTTCATGGTTAGAAAAACAATTGCTGAATTATTTTGATTATTCCTATGATTTTCTGTAATTGTTTATGATTATTTTGCATAATTTTCTATAATTTTTCTACTTATAAAATTCTTTAAATTTTTTTATATTTGGAACTAACTATCCTTGCTTTAGACTTCTTAAGCACAGGTGTTCATCCGTGTTTCTAACCATTGATGAGCCGGAAGAGGGAGTTCTCTTTGCACATTGGTTATGCAATTTATTTACTGATTTACTTTTGCTTGTGTTCACAAAATAATAATTGCATCGGTTACAGCTTGCATTTCTTAACAAGAAATATGTTTGTTGAAAAACGTTTTGAGTTGCACCTTTTTATTTGGTTTAATAAACCTGGATTCACCCGATTAATTGATCCTGTTTTGTTTAAATTATTAAAAAAAAATTTAGACGAGAATGTCTTGCTTGATTTTTGGGTGAATAGTTTAATAATTCCACATTTGTTCATTGTGAGTATTTAATTTGAGTGATTTTTTTTCACAGTTGATCGTGTTTAAATTGCATGTCTTTTAATTTCTAAATTTATTAGTTCTAGAAATTATTTGATTTAATTATTTATAAGAATTTATTTATTGTTTAAATGGTTGAGTATATATATGAAATTGAATTTCTGAATTTTGTGTTAGTATGATCTTGGTTCTCTTGAGCAGATTTGATTGTGAGTATGACTATCATTATGTTAGTAGCCTAAATCGAACATATGTATATTAAATGAATATGCATTGGTATTTTCGATTTTGAAAGGTTGTCTAAAAAAAAAGAAACGGTTTAGATAAACGTTTGAGATGGCAACAAGTATGGTGAGTCGACATCTCAAATTGAGAATGGTCTGCCATCTATGATCTTGTGTGCTTTATAGATTGGAATTCTGATGTGTATCTGAATGTCCATATTCTATTTACACCATATCCATATGTTGTGGAAGTGTTATTGGTTATAAATATAATGAAAAAATAAGTTTGAGAAAATGGTGGTATTGCTATCACCAATGACATCTATTGTGATAGATATGTATACTTGCTCAAAGTAAGAATATAGCTTTGAAAAAGTGTAAAAGCATACAAGATGATAATTAAAAACCAACTTGAGATAACTTTGAAAACAGTTATAAGTGACAAAAGAGGCAAGATTGATGAAAATTAAATGCGTTTTCTAAGAGAAAATGACATTATCCATCGGAAAAAACTGTTCCTTATTCACTTGACTCTGATAGAGTTGCAGAACAAAAAAATAATAATTCTGAACTCCTAGTGAGATGATTAAAAAAAGTATGATTATGAGTTACCTAAAAAATATGGGGGGAAGCGTTGCTTACCACATAATGTCATTGGGAAGTGGCCACATGAACTTTGAGGAGGTTGAAAACTTTTTGTACAAATTAAATACCTGAAAGTGTTTGGGGGGTGGGTGGGGGGGTGGGTAATTGGCAAAAGTTGCAGGACCACCTCCGAAAAATGTCATAATTGGACCAAATAAGCTATTATTAGAGTATTGAGCCACATGAGATATATCTAAAAGTTTTTGGCTGCGTTAAACAATTGATCTCAAATGGAGTAATTTTAAAAGATTATATCCAATCAGATGACAACCTAGGATCCATTTATTAAAGGTGTGTTACGAGATCAAACTGGAAAAAAATCATCGTGAGAAATGAGTATAAAGCCTATGACTTAAGAGGATGTTTGGCGGTAACCCTACCTAACTAACTGACTTAGGTTCAAGGGGAAAACTAAGTCAAACTGAATCTGTCCAAAGCACTGTGAGACTCTATGTCTCTACCCAGTTCCTAGGATGATTAACAGTGCTACCTATAAGATTTAGAGAATAGGCATTTGCTTTTAATGATTTTAGTCTGTTTCTTTGAGATATACGTGGAGTAGTACATGATACTCTTTTAAACAAAGCTAATGGCAAATCACCTAGTGAGTGTGAAATGGGGCTGTTTCTAGGAGAATGAGGGAAATGCTATATTCTCTAACTTTACTCAGGACTAACCAGGCATGTTCACGACCAAAATGAACACAATATAAAACCTAGTTCTACGAGAGATTGAAGCTGTGTTTTATCTTTTGTCTCAGTTTACATCAAAGCCCGGGTGGTTCATGACATCATGTTCACCTCCAGGTCGAGTAAACCCGACATATATTAATGATATATCATGGTTTTCCGGGTTTTTAGCCATGATATAAGTTGTATATATAGAGTCTTTTTAGTGTTTTTGGAGTCTTTTAGAGTCTTTTACAGGTTTAGGTATGTTTGGAGCTTAATTGGAGATTATGGATCATTCTGGAGCTAAATAGGAAGCTGCGCTGAAGAATGCAAGTCAGAGACTATTTTCAAGCTTGGTGTCGATCGACACCACTTATAGGTGTCGATCGACACCGATCGGGATTTGACAAACCGCCGACTTTTGAAGAAAGGAAATTGCCCAGAAGTTTTACATATTTACAATTAAGTCCCTGGTCGAGTTTTTAGGATATATATACTATTTTAAGGTCATTGTTTACACCTATTCCATTATTCTAAGCTAGAGCTTTGGAGAGAAGAATTCAGACTCCTTCAGAGAAGATTCAGAACTCCTTTAATCTCTATTCTTATTTATTTTATGCAATCTTATTCAAACATGTTTATTGTTTCAATCACCATGTCTGAGTAGTTTGCTAGTTAGGTGTAGGGTTTCTCATTAGGGATTTCATGGATTGCTAAGTTGATTGGTTAATTAAGGATTCTGGAACACTAGTTCTTCATCTAGGGTGTGATTAATGCTTGATCTGAACTGACGAGTTAGATTATTGATCATAGGTTGATTCTCGCAACGAGAGTTGGTTAAATTAGCTAGAAAGAACCTTAGATGAGCAAAATAACTATTCGTAAAGAGATTTGGTTTAGGTATTTTGTGAACATATCGAACTTGAATTTAATGCATGTCTGAGCCTTTGAATTTGCAAAGAGATTTGGAATTCTAGGATCTAGACATAGAAATCTCTGCAACGAGAGTTGATTGATTTGAATATTGTGTTTCGAGTTCTAGAACATAGCAGAATCCTGATTGACTGATTAGCTTGCATTCCTGATTTCCTGAGAATTCCCTGAGCCTGACGCTTCTCCCATCTGATTTTAAAACCGATTTTAGTTGCTTTTCTGTCTTTTAATTACATTCATTCTCGTTTAGCTTAATTCGAATACTTTAATCTATTGTGCGAATCTTGAGTCTCTGTGGAAATCGATCCCTAAGTATTACAGTCGATCTCTTAATTTGAGAGAGTAGCTCTGGGGTAAATTTGAGCATATCAAATTTTGGCGCCGTTGCCGGGGACTCTTTGAATTCACCATTAGATTAGGAATAGAATTTAGACTAAACATTTTATTTCTTGTTTACTCACATTTGTTCTTTCTCTTTTCTTGTGTTTCAGGTTTATGCATACTCGCAACACCCGGAGCAACAAGGAAGCTAAACTTTTGAATCTTACGAATCAGGAGTTGAGAGAGTTAGAACGAACGAACCTTAAGGCAAAGAGATCAGCAGAGATGAATCAAAGAATTATCGTTAGACCTGATGCTGCTGGAGTCTTACGAGACCAAGAGGGTCATGCCTACAACGAAAACGGCGACCGAATTGATGAACAGGGAAATGTCTTCCAAGAAGACGCTGATGCGAACGCTGCTAGAGGGAGGACTCTTGCTGATTTTAACAGGCTTGATCTTTTCTATGCAAACAGGTCTGCGATTCGTCCTCCTCCCTTCCAAAGGAACGACTTTGAGCTGAAAGCAGTATACTTCACTCTTGTGGGTCAGCATCCTTTCCATGGCCTTCCTCATGAGCATCCCATGGACCACATCGAAAAATTTGAAGACTTGGTGACAAGCATTAAGCTTAATGGAGTCTCAGAGGATTATCTGCTGTGCAAGCTCTTCCCATACTCTCTTGCTGGGGATGCAGCTTATTGGCTCAAGAATGAGAGTCCTGGTTCTCTAACCACTTGGTCTGATACCAAGACTGCTTTCCTCACCAACTTCTTTGATGATGCAAGGTCTGAAGATCTGAGAACGAAAATCTCTACATTCAAACAAGAGCCTACTGAAGCCTTCAAAGCTTCTTGGTTGAGGTTCAGATCTTATCAGAGAGACTGTCCCCATCATGGGTTCAGTGATGTTCAGCTGCTGGGAATTTTCTTCAGGGGAATTGACTGGAGGTATCAGATGGCTCTTGATGCTTCAAGTGAAGGAAACTTCAACACTAGAAGTCCAGCTGAAGCCAAAAAGCTTATTGAGAACTTGGTATCTAGCAATAGTACCAAGAATGCAGACTTTGAGAGGAAGAAAGCAGCTGGAGGAATGGATGGAAGTCAAATGGCTGAAGTGAAGGCAAAGCTAGACTCAGTTCACAGAATTTTTGTGGGCCAAAAACATGTTCACTTTGCTGCAGAGGTTGAAACCCTTGATGGTCAAAAAGAGGATGTGAATTATGTTGGTGGAACAGGTTTTCAAAATCAGAGATTTAGGAATCAGCCTGGTTATGGTTCTACTTACCAGAGACCTTTTCAAAACACCAACTTTGCAAGGAATTATGGCTCTTCTTCCTACCAACCAGTTCCTCCACCAAATGCAGAAAGCAAGATGGAAGGCATGCTGGAGCAGATTCTTACTGGACAGACCAAGTTAACAGTGGATTTTAATGGGAAGCTGGATTCCATGTACACTGATCTGAATGGGAAATTTGAAGCTCTGAGCACCCATGTCAAGAAGCTGGACACTCAAGTTGCACAAACAGCTTCATCCATAAAAAGGCAAGAAGGGTTTCTTCCTGGAAAGACTGATTCAAATCCAAGGCATCATATCAATGCCATCATGATAAAAGAGGACGAAAATTTCGTGGGTTCTGCAGATTTTGATGGCGATTTTGACGTTTCAGAGCAGGTGTCGATCGACACCAATCTGGAGTGTCGATCGACACCACCTCAAAAACTCGAGATTTCGAGTCGTGACGGACGATTGTCGACCAACCCGGTCGACACATCTTCGAAGCGGTCGACACAAGTCAGTGTCGATCGACACCAATCGCGGAGCAAGCCAGAGTTGGCTAATTCTCACACAGCACATGAGGCGAATGTCTATAAGCCTAAAATTCCTTTTCCTAAGGCATGTAAGAAGTCTAAACAAGAGGTGGAAGAGGCCAGATGCAAGGCAATCATGGACAAAGTGCTGATTGAGATACCATTGGTTGATGCAGTCAAGCTTTCACCTCCAATTAAGAGGTATGTCAAGAGGATGGTTGTGAATGGTATAAGTCCTGAGGAAGCAGCTTTGCTCACAAAGGACATCAGTGCAATCCTTTTGAAAAAGACAGTGTCAAGGAAAGAGAGGAAGGTGAGAGTGTCTGAACAGGTCAGTGCTATGATTCAGAGTAGAATTCCCAAGAAGCTACCTGACCCTGGGAGTTTTGTGCTAGATTGCTACATCTCAACAGAAAGGTTTCCTCACTCTCTATGTGACCTTGGCTCAAGCATTAACCTAATGCCATATTCTGTTGCTGTGAGACTTGGGTTGACTGACTTCAAGCCTACAAGGATTCATCTTGTCCTTGCTGATCGGTCCAAGAGGATTCCAGAAGGTGTTTTAGAGGATGTTCCACTTCATATTGTAGGGTGCACTATCCCCACAGACTTTGTGGTTTTGGAATATGATGAAGAACCTCAGGATCCTCTTCTTTTGAGAAGATCATTCTTAGCTACAGCTGGTGCTATTATTGATGTCAGAGAAGGGCAGATAGAGCTTGATTTGGGAGATAAGGTCATGAACTTTGACATGGAGAAGCTGAGGAGAAAACCTACCATTGATGGTCAAACCTTTTCTGTAGAGGTTGCCATGGATGAGGAGCCAGATGACATTACTGCTGGGTATGTCAAGGAGCTGGAGGCTACTGAGCAAGTGAACAAGCTGATTGTTCAAGAGGAGTTGGTTGAGATTTCTAAGCAAGCTGCTAGGCTTGAAGATTGGAGTGGAGATCATCTTTGTAGGACAAGGGTCGAAGATAAGGGTCCACTTAGGTACAAGTTGATGGAGGATGATGTTTTTGTGATGGAGACACAGATTGCAGAGCTGAATTGCAGAAAAAGTGCAGAATCCCGAGTTTCAGGTTCAGTGTCGGTCGACACCCTCCACAGGCCGAGCCAGAGACGCCTAAAAATCCGAGTTTTCAGAAATTTTGTGGTGTGAAAGACCCATCAACTGTTGTTAAACAGAAAACTCTACTTCTCGCACCTCACTCACCTCCAATAAAGCAAGGGTATGCACTTCTTGTTCCTAATTCTAAACCTCCTGATATTATCATTAAGAATTTTCAAAGTGCAAAAGCTGTCTCACAGTTAAACAAGCCACGAAATTATCGTAGAGCGCTTGTTTCTTCTTTTGATGATTCTGCAGGAAAAAGGAGTGTACCACCCAGAACTAAGTCCCACCCTGCTGCTGTTCCTTCATTCCTTGGTCGATCCCATTCACAAACTTCCTATACACCACCTTGGATGATGAGATCCTCTTCCCAGAGGCATTCAGTGCCACTCTCTGATCCACCAGATGCCTAAGTTCCAACATAGTTAAGCTAATGACTGTAAATAAGCGCTGAGTGGGAGGCAACCCACTAATAGGTAGGAGTTTTCTTTGGATTTCGTTTGATTTTTGCTAACTTTTAGTTTTGTTTTTCTTGTGTCTAGAAAAAAAAAAAAAAAAAAAGAGGATCGTGACCAGACCAGTGTCGATCGACACTACTCGTTGGTGTCGGTCGACACCAATCGCGACTGCAGGTAAGCATCTCCGATCCTAACCTTTTCTCTTCTAATTATTTTCTTTTGACCAATCTCAGGCCTGTTAACACTGGGGACAGTGTTATTCAAGTCTGGGGGAGGTGGTTACTAACTTTGGTTTTCTTTTTCTTTTGAGAGTCTTTTGTGTCAAAAATTTGTTTTTATTGAGTCAAAATTTAGTTGGGAACTATGAGCTTTTTTTTGGAATAAACTGTTTTAGCTACCTCTTTAATGACCATTCTTGCAGCCATTGACAGCAGTTTCTACCAACAGGAAATTCCAAAGGTAAATTGATCTTCCATTATCCCCATACTATTTGAGTATTTAGATGATCCAGAGCTGGCTTAGATATAATGAACTTAATTTTTCTCATCTTGGGGCTTGGTATACTTTGAATCGGATTCCTTGCTTAGGTCTGATAGGATTAGTCTGTGATTATGGTTTCCCTCTCTCTTCCCTTCAGTGTCTCTAAAAATAGAAAAAGGAATGAAAAAGAGTCATAGCTTTGAGAAGATTAAATTTGAGAAGTTGAGTCATTCGATACTTCTAGAAAAAAAATTGAGAAAGAAAGAGAACAATCAGTCGATAAAAAAAAAATGATACAGTAGTAGGGAAAAATCGACTGATTGGAAGCGAGAAAAGAGGGAGAAAGGAAACTAGAAGCAGACTGTTCATTAAATCGGTACTTGGGTGAGTAAGAGTCCATGTGTCCTTAGATCGATATGCCCTCGATGAGACTGCACTTAAAACTTAAATAAGGTCAGCAATGGGGATTTTAGATTACTCTTATGGATTGTGGTTTGGAATCTGGAAGGTTAGTAAGTCTGCGAAAAAAATACTAGAGGTCTTAACTTAGGTTGGTACTGTTTGATGTGGCTTTACTCTGGTGTTGGTTGATTCAGTATTTCTAAAGGATAAGTGAGTTCCTGAGTTTTCAAACCTCTTTCACAGGTCTAGTCTTCTGTTTTGCTTGAGGGCAAGCAAAAGCTAAGTCTGGAGGAGTTGATATATCATGGTTTTCCGGGTTTTAGCCATGATATAAGTTGTATATATAGAGTCTTTTTAGTGTTTTTGGAGTCTTTTAGAGTCTTTTACAGGTTTAGGTATGTTTGGAGCTTAATTGGAGATTATGGATCATTCTGGAGCTAAATAGGAAGCTGCGCTGAAGAATGCAAGTCGGAGACTATTTTCAAGCTTGGTGTCGATCGACACCACTTATGGGTGTCGATCGACACCGATCGGGATTTGAGAAACCGCCGACTTTTGAAGAAAGGAAATTGCCCAGAAGTTTTACATATTTGCAATTAAGTCCCTGGTCGAGTTTTTAGGATATATATACTATTTTAAGGTCATTGTTTAGACCTATTCCATTATTCTAAGCTAGAGCTTTGGAGAGAAGAATTCAGACTCCTTCAGAGAAGATTCAGAACTCCTTTAATCTCTATTCTTATTTATTTTATGCAATCTTATTCAAACATGTTTATTGTTTTAATCACCATGTCTGAGTAGTTTGCTAGTTAGGTGTAGGGTTTCTCATTAGGGATTTCATGGATTGCTAAGTTGATTGGTTAATTAAGGATTCTGGAACACTAGTTCTTCATCTAGGGTGTGATTAATGCTTGATCTGAACTGACGAGTTAGATTATTGATCATAGGTTGATTCTCGCAACGAGAGTTGGTTAATTAGCTAGAAAGAACCTTAGATGAGCAAAATAACTATTCACAAAGAGATTTGGTTTAGGTATTTTGTGAACATATCGAACTTGAATTTAATGCATGTCTGAGCCTTTGAATTTGCAAAGAGATTTGGAATTCTAGGATCTAGACATAGAAATCTCTGCAACGAGAGTTGATTGATTTGAATATTGTGTTTCGAGTTCTAGAACATAGCAGAATCCTGATTGACTGATTAGCTTGCATTCCTGATTTCCTGAGAATTCCCTGAGCCTGACGCTTCTCCCATCTGATTTTAAAACCGATTTTAGTTGCTTTTCTGTCTTTTAATTACATTCATTCTCATTTAGCTTAATTCGAATACTTTAATCTATTGTGCGAATCTTGAGTCTCTGTGGAAATTGATCCTTAAGTATTACAGTCGATCTCTTAATTTGAGAGAGTAGCTCTGGGGTAAATTTGAGCATATCAATTAACAATGACTTTTTCAAGGCTGAAAAATGCTACCAACTCATCTTGCAGTGGATTTCTTGTTTATACTCTCGAAAGTCCTAGTGTCAAGTCTTGTCTAGGAAATCAAGTCTGTCGAGTCATCATGTGTCTAGAGTCATTTCTATTCATGTGGGGGATTGTTGAAACTCGTTTTTGACAAAATGGTTTCAGACCATTTGCTGGTATGTGTCCGGATGAATACGTTCATTGGAAAGATCGGATGTTGAGCACTATAAAGTAGTGTAATCACATGTCAAAATCGGAGTGGTTGTAAATGAGAAATGTTGGTCCAAAGTGGGTTGCTTGTAAAGCTTAAAATGTAACATTTGTAAAATGTCACACATTGGAATATAAAGTGGAAAAAAGAGATACGTGGACCGGACTCGAATTTTGGGCTTCGAGATTTGACAAATGGATTTGCGGTCTAAGAGATTGATATTTTTACCAAAAATCATTTCCAAATTTATTGTTGAACAAGTCAACATATATCTTTCTCTTTTAGGTAATTTTTTTGACTTAAAATGCACATATTTTTTGTAACATAAATAATAAAAATGACTTTAAGTAGAGAATGAATTCTTATAAACACAAAATTTCTTTCACTTTATGGAAAAATAAAACTGTAGAGTTTTTGGCTATAAAAGCAAATCATTCTCATATCATTTGGAACAAAAGATTCTGAATACATGACAATTCCCTCACATAGAATCTTTCGTTTTAGTTTTGTGTCTGAGAGTACAACATATTGCTCGGTTCATTAGCTTCTATTCTGAGTGTTGCGGAATAGTCAATGTGTGCTTTTATCCTGAGATTCTGATTGTGTAAACACCATCACACTACGGGCAATTTAAGAATTAAGGAAAAAGTGTCTCGACTCCACACAAACCGTTTTGTTCATCAAATATTGGTATCAAGTGTTGTAATTTTAATTCTGTTTTATCATTGTATTCAACAAATATTCAGTTTTGCCATATCTTAGAAATCATGGTCCTACAATATCTTAATTTATATTCTTCTTGTTCCCTAAAAAATTTAGTTTTAAAGAACTCATACAGCTTCCAATTTTGCAAACATACAGCTTCCGAGTTTGCAAAGCAACCTGTCCTTGAGATCAAGGTATGCTCATCTTTATTTCTAATGATATAATATCTCATCGCCTCCACTCAAACTCCTCATCATATGAAATTGTACCATATGGACAATCAGTACCAATTAGGCCATAAGATGAACTAACCATTCGAATGGTTTGTAGAAAGTTAGTCAACATTATTAAAGAGAAATCACGACAATAGAAACATTAAATTGTTTAACACTAGAGTTAGAGAGGAAAACCTTACACTCGATATAGGCAAGAAAGCTTATCGCACAAGTAAGGAAGAACAATGGCTAGGTGAGATAAGGTGCATCAGACGGCATGTCCTTCTAGCTCTTGGTGATCATCTTATGGAACTGCTTAATTCGGCTCGACCTGCAACGAAACAACTGGAAAGATTTTTCATTATTCTCTTATCAATCTAACACTAACATTGCCGGTTTAACACGAACGAAATAACACTTTCTCAAAAATTATAACAACAGAAGAAAATTGATAATCTAATGGTATCAGAAAATTTTTTTTCTTTTTTTTTTCAAAATGGTATCAGAAAAATTCTAAGCGATCATGATCATATTAAGATTTTAGTTGTAGAACAAATCCATATCTCAAGGCTCATCAATATTGTAGGATAATTTCATGAATAAGACACAATATAGATCTCAAATAAAATATGATTACCGAAACATCTGAACTTTTAAAGTAAAATTCATCAACAAATAATCTTTTGGGTTTTGAATACTAACCGACAACCATCGATGATGTGATTCTCCATGATCACTCTCTCTGCAACAGAAGTATCTGCAAAGAAGATGAACCCAAAACCATGGGTATCTCATGATCTCACAGATTCAACCAAAAATCTCCATACCTGCTCTGCTAATATACTCCATAAATCGTTCATCGTCTGTGTCTAATAAAATAATTGGGGGATTTGGCTACAGACTCTGCCAACTCTATACCTCCAGCCTCACTGAAAAGACAACAAATCCAAAACTCCACAGAGTTTATTCATATAATTCTAAAAAAAAATCCATAAATTTTTATGAATAATTTATCAAACTTGTTTGAAGAAACTTGGAACTTGAAAATTACTCACCTCATCATGAGACAAAAACCTTAGCTCTGGGTGCAAATAGTAATGTGAAAATAGTAAGGAAATCTGAAATAAGAGATAAATTACAGAGGTAACTAAGATGTGCTTAGATTTTTTTCTAAATGACTTTAATTAATGGTGTGTGTTTTGGTGAACGACCTATATGAGTCAGATCTCGCCTCACTCTATCAACCATAACTTCAGTCTCTTCTTTCACTGTTCAATCTAGATTCCCAACATTAATCACGATCAACCTCTATGGAGAAAACCCAACAACAACATATGGTTGTTTTCGTTTGTTTATCGTGTGCTTTTTTTTTTATCTATTCTATTTGTTGTTTTTAGAAATTTAAGAGCTTTTATGCGATTTTGAATAAGTTTTTTTTTTCTTGCAAACTATATGAATAAGTTTATGATGTTTTGCTTAAGTGGAACTCAACATTGTCTCCTTCGTATGTGCTATTTATCAATAAAGTGTGATTCATCTAATTTCTTTACTATTCACTTACATGATCTGAATAACTTATACCGAACAAACCAAAGTTACAACGTTATCTAATGAGCAATCACATCTTTCAGAGAAAAACACAGTTCCTTCACTATAGATACATGGGTTGGCAGCAACTTATATATGGCATAAACCCTATTTTATTTAGCTTCGGTAGAATGAAGTTTTATACTCTCACATCGTTTATTTCTCCTGAACTCTAGTGAGTTCCTTTTTATAAGAAAGGATGAAAAAAAAAGAACAGGAAACATAACAAACACCAAAGAAAAAGCTTGAAATTTGCCATGGTTGCTTAATCGATAGAATAAAGTTTTATTCTCTCATATCATTTATTTCTCCTGAACTGTAGTGAGTACCTTTCATTCAATTTAGCAAGAAGGTAAAAAAAAAACGGGAAACACAAAAGGGAAACACAACAAACGCAAGAAAAACCTTCAAATTCACCATGGTTGCTTAATTTCTCATCCTCCATTGCATTACTCTTTTCTTACTCTTCTTCACAAGCCAGAGCCATTTTCAGAGCCTTTGCTTCAAAATATATAGTCCACACCCACATAGAGGCTTTAACCAATAAGCTGCATTTCCAAAGAATAAACCATCATCACTAACTCGGAAATCATATTGAGAAAAAATCATTCGTTTATTGTAGTTAGACGGAGGTAAAAAACGAGTCACACTTTTGAACAACAGAAAAACATTGCAAAATACATTATGCCTGGCCATAAAATAAGTTGTGTTAAAAGGAGACACTGTCTTCGCGGACATCTAGCTACCTATAAAAACAGATTCTGAAACAATAACAAAAGCAACCGATTTGGCAAGGGGACGTAAAGCCTTTCATATTGTTGTACAAAATTGGAAAACCAAAAGCCTCAAACGCAGTTGAATATGTTTTGAATATCAAACGGAAATTCAGAAAAAAATTGACTAAGATTGTGAAACCGACATAAACCTGCAAGTAATAATAGATAAGAAAGTGTAAATCTAACTATCTACAATCTTGTTAAATTACGAACTTAAGCCAAAAATAAAGAGAGCTATAAGCTTAAGAGCCACATGCTAGCTGAAATCACTATTATAATAGACGATACATACGCATATAATTACCTGTATGTAGGATAACACTCTCCTTCGTCTGTGCAAAGAGAAACATATACAGCATGCAGCTCGGGGAGTCCACTGCATCAAAAGTAGCCATCTTATACCAACAATAAGCTTAAGTGGATTTTTAAGTCTAAATACACATCTAAATCACGTCAAAGAAGGAAAAATACTTCCAACTTTTGAGTGATTTGACAAATGAAAAACAAAACCCATTAGTCCAGTCAACTGAGAATAAAATATCAGCTCTGGAACATATCCTAGTGGTTGGGGTGACAAAAAATATCAATCATGCAGTGCATGCATGAATCCCATGCAGTGCATGCATGAATCGCATGCAATGTTGTTCAGATGAGATGGACTCAATGTAACTCGTGCTCAAAAGCTTACAGAGACAAACGAAGTCGCTTGAAGCTAAAATTTAAGTTACACCGACTGCAGCAACTTTAGGAGACACACCTAATCTGATAAATCTAAGAAAAATAAAGATCTTAAGCTCCGTTTGACCTAAGTCGCTGCAACATAATCTAATCCTTTTTGCCTAAGCCTCTGGTAGCTACTCCAGCTCTCCCCCCTCCTCCTGTCCAAAACGATATCATGCCTGTTCAAAATGACCTTATACCCGTTCAAAAATCTCACAAAAGAAATTGCCTCTTCAACTCTCCCATATCACCCATAAATACTATAATTGTTCCTTTCGCCACCCAATCACTAGCTGATACCTCTAAACATATAACCACCAACCCTTCTGCTACGCCTAACCTCTCTAACCCTTTTGGACCCCTCTCTCTTTCTAACCCTCAATTAGAAGAAACTCCCTCTTTTGATTCCCTCCTTCATGGAGACCCCCTTCTTAAAGCCTAATGAATACTAAGCTATTTTTTTGGAATGTCCGTGGTATTAACCACGAGGACAAGCACCAGCCTTTTAAAAATTGGATTTTTAGTAACCAACCTACTTTTGGAGCACTACTTGAGACCCATATCAAGGATATTAAGTTAAACCAGTTAATGAGTACTATTTGCAGAGGATGGCACTTCACCTCAAACCATGCCAGTGATGAGGATGGTCGCATAATCCTAATTTGGAAAGACCCAGCTAGGGTTTCGGTCCTGCACCAATCAAGGCAAAGTCTTACTTGTGAGGTCCAAATTGGTACAGCTCAAAAATTCGTGCATACTGCTATATACGCTTCAAATACTCATGAAGAAAGAGTTGATCTTTGGATTGAGTTACTGAACCTGCACCAGTCGCTGAGTTTGGATACTACACCTTGGATAGTTGGAGGTGATTTTAACCAAGTCCTACACCACACGGAACATTCATCCAGCGCAGTCGACTCTTTTGATACACAAATGCAGACATTCCGTGACAGCCTACTCCAAGTTGGCCTTTTTGATCTTCGCTTCCAAGGCAACTTCTTCACTTGGACGAACAGGCAACCTGCTGGCCCTGTTGCTGAGAAACTTGATAGGCTACTTGTTAATAACAAGTGGCTGGAGATCTTCCCAAATAGCACAGCTACCTTCTCTGCTCCCCTGATGTCGGATCACTGTCCCTGCACCACTGACGTAGCCATCAAAATACCAAAAGCCGGAACTCACCCATTTAAATTCCTCAACTACCTCTCTACCCACCCAAAATTCCTTAACACGGTCTTGGATGGATGGTTTCAGGCCGGAAGCTTTGCTTCCTCTCTTGCTGATCTATATTGGAAGCAAAAGGCTATTAAGCGAGACCTGAAAACACTAAATCGAGAGAACTTTTCACAAATACAAGAGAGAGTGAGTGATACTAACCAGTTGTTACAAATTGTGCAGGATCAGGCGCTTCAAAACCCCTCTCCTGAGCTGCTTCAAAAGGAACAAGATCTATTAGTCAAGTGGAACTTCTTGCGATCAATTGAAGAACGGTTTTTCAGGCAGAAATCACGCATTAACTGGTTAAAAGAGGGTGACAATAACACGGCTTTCTTCTTTCGAATGATGCTGCTTCGTGCCTCCTTCAACACCATTTGCTCATTCCTACTTGAGTCGGGTCTTCTTCTCACGGATCCAATTCTTATGGGAGACCATGCCATTGCCTATTTTCAATCGATCCTTGCTCCACCTACGCTATCACCAACTACCTCTACTCGTGCGTGGATTCAAATTCTCATCCCCTACCGATGCCCAGATCAATGCCTAAATGCTCTCACACGGCTTCCTTCCCCAGAAGAGATCTCGAAGACCCTGTTCAAGCTAAATCCGAACAAGGCACCGGGGCCTGATGGTCTGACTTCAGGGTTCTACAAGGCAGCATGGAGCATCATTGGCCAGGAAGTGATCCAATCGATTGGGAATTTCTTCATTACTGCTTTCATGCCTGCTTCTGCCAATGCAACTATCTTAGCTCTTGTCCCAAAAAAACCAGGAGCGACAATGATTAGTGATTACCGGCCAATCTCTTGCTGAAACACTCTTTATAAAGTGATTTCCAAGCTTCTTGTAGCAAGACTAAAGCCATTGCTGTCAGATTTGATTCTTCCCAACCAGACTGCTTTTATCAAAGGCCGGCTACTTATTGAGAACACGATCCTAGCTTCTGAAATCATAAGTGGCTATGATAAGAATAAAGGTCCCAAACGAATGGCAATAAAAGTTGACATCTCCAAAGCCTTTGATACAGTAAAATGGGACTTCCTATTCGGTTCTCTAAGGAGTCTCAAATTCCCGGAAACGTACCTGAGATGGCTTGAAGCTTGTATCTGTACGCCTAATTTCACAATCGGATATAACAGCACTGTTCAGGGCCATTTTAAAGGGAAGCGTGGGCTTCGACAGGGAGACCCTCTCTCTCCTTATCTCTTTGTTATTGTTATGAACTGTCTTTCTCATTTGCTCAACAGAGGTGCGGAGGAAGGGATGTTTGGCTATCATCAGAAATGCATTACATCAAAGCTAACGCACTTATGCTTCGCAGACGACTTACTCATTTTCAGTGATGGCTCACTTCGCTCAGTTCAGGCTATACTGTCCATCCTCCGTGAATTTGAAGCTGCATCCGGTCTCGCTCTGAGTCTCCAAAAAACAAGCTTCTACACATGTGGTCTACCTGAGAATGACATAGATCAGATTATAAGTGCAACAGGCCTGTCTCATGGTGTACTTCCTATACGCTACTTGGGGGTTCCCCTAACACCGAAAAAACTATCCATCCTTAATTGTGAGCCACTTCTACAGAAGATAAAGGGAAAAATTACTACCTGGACAGCTCGCTCTTTGTCTTTCGCGGGTCGCCTCCTGTTGATTAACACAGTAATTGCAGGGCTCTCCAACTTTTGGTGCTCCACATTTGTCATCCCAAAAGAATGCATTGCAAAAATAAAATCACTTTGTGGAGCTTATATTTGGAGTGGTTCTCTAGATGGTAAGCATTCTGCAAGAGTATCATGGGACAATATCACTTACGCAAAAGAGGAAGGAGGACTAGGTGTGCGTGACATCAATTTCTGGAATCAAGCTTGTATGATCAAACTGATATGGCTACTCTTCTTTCGCTCTGGTTCAATTTGGGTAGCATGGTTCAAAAAGGAAGTACTTGATGGGTGCGTGAGTAACTACTGGTGCTTTACGCCACACAGAAAGCATTCATGGTTGGCCAACAAGCTGCTCAAGATAAAAGATATGGTTTACAACTGGATAAAAAGGCGAGTTGGGAATGGTCAATCAACGTTTTTCTGGACAGATAACTGGTCACCATTTGGCAATCTAAAGAATTACCTTGCAACTAGTGGCGTCTCACGATTCCGAATTCCGGCAGACGCGAAGCTCAGTGATCTGTGAATCAATGATTCTTGGACCTTCCCACCTGCAAGATCAGAAGAACAAGTGAATCTCCTAGCCTACTTGTCAACTATCACCCTAAATGAAAGTGAAGATGAGTTTGAATGGGAACTTAATGGAAAGATCTCCAACCGTTTCTCGACGGGAGAGGTATCCGGCATCATTAAACACCATCGTCCACCAGTCTCCTGGAATCGACAAGTTTGGTGTAAGAATAGAACTCCGCGACACAGTTTTCTAACATGGCTCTTCCAATTGAATCGCTGCCCCACAAGAGATCGGATGCTTGGCTGGGGAATTGCTGTTGACCCGATGTGCCTCCTATGTGGACTTGAGCATGAGAGTCGAGACCATCTTTTTTTCAACTGTCAATTCAGCAAACAACTATGGGATCAGATCACCAGACGCTGTGCTATACTGTCTTCTGCAACTTGGGACGAATCAATCACAAACCTACGCGTCCTTTTAAACTCCAGGATTCAGGGAAGAATCTCCTTATGGGCATGGCAAGCAACTATTTACAATCTCTGGGCTTAGCGGAACCACCGGCTTCATCGCCAAACATATAAAACAATTGACGCCATCTTAATTCAACTAGACAGCTTCATTCGCTGTAAGATTCTGACATTCAAGGACAGGAATCCAAAGCTAGTGTCTGATCTACTACAGTTCTGGTTCTCCTCTCAGACACCGATCATCACTACAACAACTACACCTCCAATCATACAACAATCGCAGATCACTTCTCCTCCACTGTGACTTCAGTATTCTACTCTCGTGTTTTTCTTCATCTTCCTCGTTAATGTCGACTGGTTTATTATAATCTCATTGGGTCTCAAAAGTATGTAATATTGGGCCTCTTCCCATAACAAACCATAGCCTACGATGGGCTTGTCTTTTTTTATTTTCTTTATGCATTTTAATAGAAAACCTCCTTTCAAAAAAAAAAAAAAACATAATCTAATCCTGAACAATCTCTGCAACACAAAAATGTTTCATGATTTGAGACAACTGAAGAATCAAATCCAGTTATGGATGTTGAAAGTTAAACTTGATTTTGAGTCAAGTTTAATTATTGGGCTTAGCATAAATCTTGATCCAAATTCTTGAAGTTTTCTAGAATTATCTTCCACCTCTAAAATAATCTATATATTATGGTGGAAACATCTAGATTTTAGATTAAAATATGTAAGATATTTTGTAATGTGGAGGCTATAAATACCTCCACCCCCTTCTCATTTGTAACCAAGTTAAGAAGTTGTGAGTTATTCTAAGTGACCATCTAAGAAATAAAAAGCTTTGTTCTTCCTAATTCTCTTTTGTCTCCTAAATTCTTAAACACTTTCTCTATCACTTTCTTATATAAACTTTTCATTCCAACAAAGTGGTATCAGAGCTAGTTGATTCTCTTAAAGATGACAAGTAGTGGTGTTCCCTTCCAAGTCCCAATGCTCACAAAGAGTAACTATGACAATTGGAGTCTAAGGATGATGGCTATCCTATGAGCACATGATGTGTGGGAGATAGTCGAGAAAGGCTTCATTGAACCGGAGAATGATGGTGGGTTATCTCAAACTCAAAGGGATGGTTTAAGAGACTCAAGGAAGAGAGACAAGAAGGCTCTCTGTCTAATCTATCAAGGATTAAATGAAGACACATTCGAGAAGGTCGCAGGAGCAAAGTCGGCCAAAGAAGCATGGGAGAAGCTTCAAACTTCTCACAAAGGAGCTGAACAAGTTAAGAAGGTACGTCTTCAAACTTTAAGAGGAGAATTTGAAACCTTGCATATGAAGGAAGGTGAACTCATCTCTTATTACTTCTCAAGAGTCTTAACGGTTACTAATAACCTAAAAAGAAACGGTGAGACGTTAGATGAGGTGAGAATCATGGAGAAAGTTCTTAGATCATTGGATTCAAAATTTGAGCATATTGTCACGGTGATTGAAGAGACAAAAGACTTGGAGACTATGGCGATGGAGCAACTTCTTGGATCACTGCAAGCATATGAAGAAAAGAAGAAGAAAAAGGAAGACATCGCAGAGCAAGTACTCAAGATGCGGATTGATACTAAAGAAGAAACTGGCCGAAGTTATCAAAGACGTGGTGGTGGTCAAACCCGAGGAAGAGGTCGTGGTTATGTACATGGACATGGTTGGAGATCCAATGAAGACCATACAAACCAAAGAGGAGAAAGCTCATCAAGAGGCCGTGGAAGAGGAAGCCTAAAAACAAGGTACGATAAGTCAATTGTTAAATGTTACAACTGTGGAAAGTTTGGACATTATGCTTCCGAATGCAAAGCCCCGAACAACAATAGAGTTGAAGAGAAGTCTAACTATGTTGAAGAAAGGAGCAAAGAAGATGATATGTTATTGATGGCTTACAAGAAAGATGAACCAGAGGAGATTCACAAATGGTACCTCGATAGTGGTGCAAGCAATCACATGTGCGGGAAAAGAAGCATGTTTGTGGAGCTTAATGAATCGGTGAAAGGAAACGTGGCTTTAGGAGATGAATCGAAGATGGAGGTGAAAGGTAAATGAAATATTCTCATTCGATTGAAGAATGGAGATCATCAATTCATTTCCAATGTTTACTATATTCCAAACATGAAGACCAACATCTTGACCCTAGGACAACTCTTAGAGAAAGGTTATGATATTCGTTTAAAGGATAACAACGTTTCTATAAAAGATCATGAAGACAATCTCATCACCAAGGTGCCGATGACAAGGAATCGAATGTTTGTCCTAAACATTCAAAATGACATCGCACAATGCCTCAAGATGTGCTACAAAGATGAGTCTTGGTTTTGGCATCTTCGATTCGGGCATCTCAATTTTGGAGGACTAGAGCAACTTTCCAAGAAGGAAATAGTGAGAGGATTTCCTTGCATCAATCATCCAAATCAAGTCTGTGAAGGGTGCTCACTTGGAAAGCAATTCAAAATGACATTTCCAAAGGATTCAGAGACAAGAGCACGAAAGCCATTGGAACTCATACATACAGATGTATGTGGCCTGATCAAACTAAGTTCACTCGGTAAGAGTAACTACTTCCTTCTCTTTATTGATGATTTCTCAAGAAAGACATGGGTTTACTTTTTGAAAGAAAAATCAGAAGTATTTGAAAACTTCAAAAAGTTCAAACCCCATGTTGAGAAGGAAAGTGGCCTTATGATCAAAGCCATGAGATCTGATCGTGGAGGAGAGTTCATGTCCAACGAGTTTTTGAAGTATTGTGAAGATAACGGTATTAGAAGACAATTCACGGTGCCTAGATCCCCTCAACAAAATGGAGTAGCGGAAAGGAAGAATAGGACTATCCTTGAGATGGCAAGAAGCATGCTCAAAAGTAAGAAGGTACCAAAGGAGTTTTGGGCAGAAGCAGTTGCATGTGCGGTTTATCTATTAAATCGATCTCCAACAAAAAGCGTCTTGGGAAAGACACCACAAGAAGCATGGAGTGGAAGGAAGCCTGGTGTCTCGCATATAAGAGTATTTGGAAGTCTTGCTCATGCTCATGTTCCAGACGAGAAGCGGAGCAAGCTAGATGATAAAAGCGAGAAGTACATCTTTATTGGGTATGACACTAACTCCAAAGGCTACAAGCTCTACAATCCTGAAACAAAGAAGACAATCATCAGTCGGAATGTCATCTTTGATGAAGAAGGAGAATGGGAGTGGAGATCAATTGATGAAGACTACAACTTCTTTCCACATATTGAAGAATATGAGCAACCAAGAGAGGATCCACCAGTTACCCCACCAACTTCACCAACACCAAGTTCTCAAGGAGATGAGAACTCAAGTGAAAGGACTCCACATTTTAGAAGTCTTCAAGAGATTTATGAGGTAACTGAAACTCAAGATAATCTCAGTTTATTTTGTCTATTTGCGGATTGCGAGCCCATGAATTTCCAAGAAGCTATGGAAAACAAGACATGAAAAGATGCAATGGATGAAGAAATCAAGGCGATGCAGAAGAATGTGACATGAGAGTTAGCTTCACTTCCAAATGGGCATAAAGCAATTGCTGTGAAATGGGTCTACAAAGCAAAGAAGAACTCTAAAGGAGAAGTTGAAAGATACAAGGCAAGATTGGTGGCAAAAAGATATAGTCAAAGAGCCGGAATCGACTATGACGAGGTATTTGCTCCCGTTGCTCGTTTAAAAACTGTTAGACTAATAATTTCATTGGCAGCCCAAAAGAGTTGGAGGATACATCAAATGGATGTCAAATCAGCCTTCTTGAATGGAGACCTTGAAGAGGAAGTTTACATTGAACAACCACAAGGCTATATAGTCAAGGGAGAAGGAGACAAAGTGTTGAGGTTGAAGAAGACACTTTATGGGCTAAAACAAGCACCAAGAGCATTGAACACTTGGTTTGATAAGTATTTCAAGGAGAAAAACTTCATCAAATGTCCATATGAGCATGCACTCTATATCAAAACTCAAGGCAATGATATACTGATTGCATGCTTATATGTAGATGACTTGATATTTACAGGCAAAAATCCAAGTATGTTTGAAGATTTCAAGATGGAGATGACGAAGGAGTTTGAGATGACCGATATTGGATTGATGTCCTACTACCTTGGAATTGAAGTGAGGCAAGAAGAAAATGGAATCTTCATTACTCAAGAAGGATATGCTAAAGAGGTGCTTAAGAAATTTAAGATGGATGATTCAGATCCAGTCTGTACGCCAATGGAATGTGGAGCCAAGCTATCAAAGCAAGAAGAAGGAGAGAGTGTGGATTCAACACTTTTTAAGAGCTTGGTTGGAAGCCTACGTTATCTGATTTGCACAAGACCAGACATCCTATATGCAGTTGGAGTTGTGAGCCGATACATGGAGCATCCAACAACAACTCACTTTAAGGCAGCCAAGAGGATCCTTCGCTATATCCAGTGCCGTGCCTAGGTTTAGAGAGACCCAAGGCAAAATTTAAAATAATGACATTTATTATATAAATTTTTGTCTTCAAAAAACTTAATTCTATAAAATAAAATAAATCTAGATTTGAAAGACTTGAACCCGGCACATGTCGGGATTCCTAACTTTTACTCTCTCAGCCACTAGACTATATGAAACTTTACAAAATTGGGGGCCCCAAAATCATTATATGTATTGGGGACCTGAGGCTAAAACCTTTTTTAATACATGTTAGGCACGGTTCTGGCTATATCAAAGGTACGACAAACTTTGGCTTGTATTACTCTGTTTCTGATGATTACAAGCTTGTTGGATATAGCGATAGCGATTGGCGAGGAACATAGATGACAGGAAAAGCACAAGTGGATTTGTGTTTTTCATTGAGAAACTGCTTTCACATGAATGTCAAAGAAGCAGCCAATTGTCACCCTTTCTACTTGTGAAGCGGAGTATGTAGCAGTTACTTCATGTGTGTGTCAAGCTATCTGGTTGAGGAATCTGGTGAAAGAATTGAGCTTGCCACAAGAAGAGCCAACAAAAATCTTTGTGGACAACAAGTCAGCAATAGCATTGACAAAGATTCCTGTCTTCCATGATCGAAATAAGCACATTGACACTCGTTATCATTACATTAGAGAGTGTGTTACTAATTTGGAAGTGCAATTAGAGTATGTGAAGACAAACGATCAAGTAGCCGATATCTTCACCAAACCATTGAAGCGCGAAGACTTTATCAAGATGGGGAGTTTGCTTGGAGTGACAAAATCAAGTTTAAGAGGGGATGTTGAAAGTTAAACTTGATTTTGGGTCAAGTTTAATTATTGGGCTTAGCATAAATCTTGATCCAAATTCTTGAAGTTTTCTAGAATTATCTTCCACCTCCTTAGAATAAAAAATCTAGATATTCACATGAAATTATCTAGATAATTAGACTAAAACAATCTAGATATTATGGTGAAAACATCTAGATTTTAGATTAAAATATGTAAGATATTTTGTAATGTGGAGGCTATAAATACCTCCACCCCATTCTCATTTGTAACCAAGTTAAGAAGTTGTGAGTTATTCTAAGTGACCATCTAAGAAATAAAAAGCTTTGTTTTTCCTAATTCTCTTTTGTCTCCTAAATTCTTAAACACTTTCTCCATCACTTTCTTATATAAACTTTTCATTCCAACAATGGACTCTAATAAATAAAAATACCCAGAACTGCTGTTAATTTAAACCCACTGTCCCAGAGAAACAGAGCATGGGTGGGAGTTCCGACGCCAGGCTAAACACCATCGTTTCCTTTAAGAACTTCCATGCCCCGTCTCATACTCTCAATAGCTTTTTCTTGCCTTCCTGGAGCTGCTTGTACGTTTTGCCATTCTCTTTTGTCTCCTAAAATTATGCCATTGTTTTATAACCCGATAAATAAAAGTACGAATTTATCTTTCCGTTTAAAAAAAGAAAAAATTCGTACGATAAGGATCGAAATTTTCGGATGAGATCACAATATATTATCAAACCATTGGATCCTATACATAGATTCTATACGACATCGTTTCACTTTTTTTTTTATATACTTCGATATAAACAACATCGTTTTTTAATTTTTTTTAACTTTCAGATAAATTTCATGTTTAACCACATTTTTAATAACAAAATCGCATAAAAAATTCTGAAAGTCTTATGATTTTCACTAACTTTTAAAAATACAATATAGTACTAACATCTTAACCTTTAAAAATACGATATAACACGAATATGTTACACTAAAGATTTAAACTAACAACCCTTTTTCCGACTATTGTTATTTTATTATTGATTTTGGGCTTCCGCAGAGGACAGCTGGAAAATAGTTCTCAAAGATAGAAAGAGCGTAAGAGCATGTGCATCAGGGGTTCATAGCATGAGGGTTTAAAAAAAATTATTAAAATATTTGTGGGTCCCATGAACAGTGATGAACCCAACTCCAATAAACTCTAGTTTTAGACACTCTCTCTCCTCAGGTTCACCACGTGGCGCCACGTGATTGGCCGATTTTAATTCTTTTTTTTTATTTCTTTCCGCAACTTTAAAAAAAAAAATAATAATAATTAAAATATTTTTTTTAGAACTCCAAGAGGGGTTCACTGATGTACATGCTCTAAGGACTATTTAGCTAACATATCAGCTACACTATTACATTCCCGTTTTTGGGATGAGAAGGTAATTTGTTGGAACGCCTGCATCCATTGCCACATAGTTACGCTGTAGTTCTGGAGTTTGAAATTTGTAATCTGTTTGTTGAGGATCTTGGTCACTTGAAAATTATCTCCTTCGAAAATGACATGGGTGTAGCCCAGCGAGAAAATTATCTCCTGCCGACGATTCCCTGTTTTTCATCAAAGCGGACATGCAGAATAGTGAGAATCTTCGAGCCATCTTTGACGCTTATGGTCAAGTTTCTGGCCAAATCATAAATTATGACAAGTCTACAATTACTTTCGGAACAAAGGTGTTTCACCATACACGATAAGCTATTCAAACGATATTACAAATCCAAAACATAGGAGATGGAGGTAAGTATCTGGGAATACCAGAAAAATTTGGAAGAAACAAGAAGGAAATGTTCAATGACGTTCGGGACAAGGTGCTTCATACTGTTTTGGGTTGGCAAAACTGATTCCTTTTACATGCAGGAAAAGAGGTCCTTATAAATGCAGTGGCATCTGCCATGCCAACCTATTATATGAACTGTTTTCAACTTCCGGTTGAGATTTGTACAGAGATTAACAATACACTCTCTGCGTTCTGGTGGGGAACTAAGAATGGGAAGCGAAAGATGTCTTGGATATCATGCAAGAAATTGTCATCATTTAAACAAAATGGAGGTTTAGGATTTTGAGATTTTCAGCTGTTCAATAAAGCTTTACTTGGTAACCAGTTCTGGAAGCTGCTGCAATGTCCAGATTCCTTGCTATATCGAGTCCTTAGTGACCACTACTTCAAAAGATCTCATATTCTACACGCAACAAAGGGTACATAATCTTCCTTTGGATGGCAGTCAATACTTGTTGGGCGTGATTTTGTCTCACCTGGTTTAGTTCATAATATTGGAGATGGCGAAACGACTCTATTATCCGACACATGTTTACAAACAATGCCACCAAGAGGCCTAAAACTTTTACCCTACACTAACATGTCACTACCAGTTTGAGTTCTCATGGACCCCTCCACATTTACGTGGAATGAAGAGCAACTGTATAACCTTATTGAAAAGTCTGACCACCATCTTATTCGTAAAAATTTCTTGCCAAGACTTTCATTATCAGAGTCTCTGGATTGGTTTTATGCACCGTCTGGCATTTATACGTTCAAGTCTGGATATCGTGTAGCACAAAATACTACAATACATCCCCAGGATGCTGTTCCGCCTTCAGCTTCAAACTCAGACCTTGCAAAGGAAATTTGGCGTGTTGATATCCTTCCCAAATTACAGCATTTTCTTTGCCGTGTTGCATCATCGGCTTTGGCGACCAATGCACATCTCAATCGAAGACGAGTGCCTGTTCCACCAAACTTCCCTCGTGGATGTTGTGAAGATGAAACTTGTGATCATTTACTCTTCACATGTTCGTATGCTCATAGAGTCTGGAAATCACTTAGGTTACCACTCAACTGACTACTGGATCTAACTGTACCCATACAAGGGAAGTGATGTAATCCCCGGAACTGACCCGGAACCTGCAGCCCCAATTCCAACCATTCCAGCTATGAGGGCCCGTCCAATGACTCGTTCCGGAGCTAAAACTCTACAACAAGACTTCAACCAAGTCATGAAGAATATATTGGCCCAAAACGAGTGCGAGGTTGATGAGCTAGCTGAACAACTTGGTCAAATGAGCATCACCAAAAGGAAGGCCCAATTCGGCCCAAGTCAACAAAAGGAGCAAACCGAAGACATCAACTCGGACCGCAACCAAACCGGAGCAATTAAGGATTCAGCATTCATGAAGATCAAGGACGGTCCAAATCATATACATGAAGGACTTAGGACAAGAGAAGTTACCGGACTTACCTTGTTTAGCATCTCGGTCACTTAATGTTCGGTCTTCACCCAAAGTACAAGAACAAGTCCACATTCACCCACGGTCAAAGTCTTCACCCCATCACCACGAAATCAGCCCTGGTAAGTATGATTTATTTCAATTATTTGATCATGGACTAACTGATTTTCTTGTCTTTGAATTGTCTTTATATTGATTTTCATTTCATAGATTAATGGCCTTATGTTTAGCCAATTTGTTTTTAATATTCGTTTTTAATGGCATGTAGCCAAATTAGTGTGATTTTCAATAAATTTGTAATCTCCTTTAAAGTCCCTTGAAGGCACCAGCTGTTTGGACTATTATATAAAGTCCCCTCACAGCCTTGTATTTTTTCACACAATCAATAAACAAACACCTTTTTGCTTAGAGAAATTCTCTCAAGTTCGATTTTCTTGTTTAGTGCGATTCTAACCAAGAACGTCTTTTGTCTTATCAGAGCTTCCTTCCATAAAGTTTTGTGGCGACCTCGATCCACCATCTATCCGCCTAACCACCCACCGTCCAACCGGAGAGCAGCCGCAGGGCCAGCCGTTTGGATCCGCAAAACCACTTCATTCCACCGTCCACCACTATCCGGGAACAAGGAGAGCAGCCGTACGGCCAGCCTTGCCCCATTCATCCTCCACCGGCAAATATCAGTTCCTGAGTTTGTTTCATCTGGTATCAGAGCTTAAAAAGCTCCTGAATCAGGTTGTATCAATCCTTGTTCATCTTTTCTTGTTCATTGTTCACCGTTCATCTTTCATTTCTGTTTAAAAAAAACCCACATAAGAATCTGCTTGCATTCGTTTCTTTGATTATCTTTCTATTCATAAACTTAAAAAAAAAAGTTAGGATATAGTTCATCATTCGATCTCATAGTTTGCATCTAAATACAAAAAAAAAAAGCATTGATCTTGTTTTGAATTCTTTTGTTTCAGGTTGTTGAAGTCTCATAGGAAGAAGGAGCGGATTGAACTTGCCAAAATATCCGGCCACTCATTCCATTCGAATTGCCCTGAGCCTTCTTAACCCTTTTGCATTTCTCGTTTTTCATATTGTTCTTGCGTTTGATCCATTTTCATCCATTGATATTTTTGAATTCTTGTTTGTCTTCAATCTTTGAATTCAATTGCCTGTCAATCATCATAATTTTTGTTTGAGCATTTTAGGCATTCACATAAATTAAGAAAAGACAAAAAGAAATTAGTTTGAATCCGTTTGCCTTATTTAGAATCCCGCATTATCATCTTTTATTTTGAATTTGAATCTGAACTGTGATAAGTGTAGTTTCCTTAATTAGGCTTATCAATCATTGTTGCATTTAGTTCCGGTTTGATTACTGAATTGCATAAATCATTCTCGGTTTAAGTCTTTGCTTTTCTTTGATTATCTTGAGCACATTCTTACATTTAGTGATTTTGGTGTTTCAGGTATTAACCGATGGGAGACACGAGTGTCTCGGACCAACTAAACCAGATAATGAACCTTATCCAAGGTTTATCAAACCGCATGGACCAAATGGACCAGCGACACCAAGACCGTGATGAGACGGCTTCCACGAATGAGAGTAGCCATGGGAATGATCATGGCCACGACAACAACCAACCGGCCAATGGCAACCGACACGTCCGAAATCTGAACGGTCAGCACTAGGACCGCAGGAACCGACGTGATGACGATGATGAGTTCGGGTTTAAGGGGAGAGGACTTAAGCTCACCTTACCCACGTTTGCCGGCAAGGTAAACCCGGATGCGTACCTTGATTGGGAAAGAAGGATGGAGTACATCTTCGATCATTACAACTACTCACCCCAACGAAAGGTGACATCAGCCGCGGCACAACTCACAGACAGTGCCCTGACTTGGTGGGACCGTGATGTGGCTGACCGAAGGAGGAGACGGGTGCACCCAATCAACTGTTTGGAAGACATGACATACCAGTTCCGAAAGCGATATGTACCAGCCTACTACCACCGAGAACTTCAGAAACGGTTCAGGCATCTTACACAAGGCACTAAGTCTGTAGAAGAGTACTTTGAAGAGTTTGAGAAGCTCAAGAACCAGCTGGAGAGTGAGGAGTCTCAAGAAACCTTGATGGCTCAATTCTTAGATGGTCTTCATGACCGTATTGCAAGAAAGGTGGAGCGCCAAACTTATGCAGATCTGGAGGATCTGTTGCATGTGGCAACTCAGGCCGAGCAGCACATCAAAAGGAAGACCGCCTCCATCAACCGGTCCAAGAACAACTGGACCCCTTCGACCACACGGAACTCGAACAAAGGGAAATCCACCGAACCGGATTTCAAGAGCAAGAAACCAGCACCAGAGGCTAGCAAGGCCACTGGATCCGGATCCAACTCAGTCCAGACCCCACGAGCCAGAGATGTTTCATGCTTCAAGTGCAAAGGCAAGGGTCATTATGCCAGGGACTGTCCGAACCAACGAGCTATGGTCATCTGAGAGAATGGAGAATATGAGTCTCTGGACGAAGTTGAGGATGAGCCGTTGGATTCTGAGGATGAAGTGACTGATTATCCGGATGTGGGAGAAATCTTAGTTACCCGGAGGTCCTTAAGTGCACTTTACGAACCCGAGACCATCCAAAGAGAGAACATCTTTCATACAAGATGTACCGTGCAATCCAAGGTATGTAGCCTAATCATTGATGGTGGTTCATGTACTAATGTGGCTAGCAAGTACTTGGTTGACAGGTTAGGTCTCAACACCACTAAGCACCCTACGCCATATAGACTTAAATGGCTGGATGACAAAGTAGAACTCAAGATCGGTGAACAAGTCATGGTACCATTCAGCATAGGCTCGTATGCAGACCAGGCCCTTTGTGATGTCGTCCCAATGAAGGCAGGCCACATTCTCTTAGGAAGGCCCTGGCAATTCGACAAGGAGTCCATCCACAATGGCCGCACCAACTACTACAGCTTTGTGCACAACAACAAGAAGCACAACCTTGCACCTCTTACTCCACATGAAGTTTTTCAGCTTCAAAATACCATGGATAAGGGAGACAAAGCTGCCAAGCTAAGTAAAACCAACCTTTTTATTTCTCCTAGTAAGGTTTTTAAATCTGCTAACTCCAAAACGCAGATGCTATTCATGGTCTTCAAGGAAAGTTATTTTTCAGGAAATGAAGAAGTCAACAACACGGAGGGCGTGCACAAGCTATTAACTAACTTCAAGGACGTTTTTCCTGAAGACATCCCACCCGGTTTACCACCAATCCGAGGGATTGAGCACCAGATCGATTTGGTACCCGAAGCTCCTTTACCGAACCGGCCAGCTTATAGGGTCAACCCGGAGGAAGCTGCAGAGCTGGAACGCCAAGTGCAGGACTTAATGAAGCAAGGCTACGTCCGAGAAAGCCTTAGTCCTTGTGCAGTACCAGTTATCTTGGTGCCCAAGAAAGATGGAACATGGCGGATGTGTGTTGATTGTCGGGCTATCAACAATATAACCATCACATATCGGCATCCCATCCCGAGGCTTGATGACATGTTGGACGAGCTAAGTGGAGCCTGTTATAACGGATGTGAGAAGACTAAACAGATAACGTAAGAACAAACACAGAATTTATGTGGTTCACCAACGTTGCGTTGGCTACATCCACGGGCAAAGAGAGACTGATTTTATTTATGGAGGCAGAAGTTTCAGAATACTATAATGGGAAGAAGAGGCTAAGCTATTTATAGCAAACCCTAATCCCGAAATGGGCATTAACATAATTAGGCCCAACACTGATTTGGAACAAGCCATACTTGAGATAATACTCCAGACTTCACAGCAGAAGCACTTCTCTGCAGCCAGACTTCAGAATATGAGCACTAGACTTGAGAACATAAACTCAGGACTTCAGAACACAAGCTCTAGACTTCCCCAGATTCAAGGCATATTTAACAAATCTCCACCTTGACTTGAATCCTCCACAATACAGATGTACCAGACACATCATAAGATGCAAGATGTACCACGTCTTTCTCCTTTGCCTCAGATGTCCTTTCGGACCAGATGCCCTATAGGGCCAGACTAACAGCTTGAGATGTTTAGCAATTCCAAACAATGTTGGAACTTGCTATGAGGAACTGGCTTAGTGAACATATCAGCAGGATAGTCAGCAGTCCCTACCTTCTTCACGTTTATCCTCTTTTCACCTCTCAGAAAATGGTACCTCACATCAATATGTTTGGTTCTTTCATGATGAACTTGATCCTTGGCTAAACAGATCGCACTCAAACTGTCACAATACACTGTAGCCTGATCATGATGCAGACCTAGATCACTGACCAAGCCTTTCAACCAAAACCTTCTTTGGCTGCTTCAGTTAACGCCATGTACTCTGCTTCTGTAGTAGACAATGTCACTATTGGCTGCAGAGTTGCTTTCCAGCTAATAACAGAATCACCTAAAGTGAATACGTACTCGGTCATTGATCTTCTACTGTCCACATCTCTAGCATAATCTGAATCAGAATAGCCTGTGACCTCACACAGTCTCTCACCTCCGTAAATGAGACCAACATCAGATGTACCACGAAGGTACCGGAAAATTCTCTTTACAGCTTGCCAGTGCTCCTTTCCGGGTTGTCCCATGAACCTGCTGACCACACTGACAGCCTGTGCAAGATCAGGTCTTGTACAGACCATAGCATACATCAAACTTCCTACAGCGCTAGCATAAGGAACCCGAGACATATACTCTTTTTCTTCTTCAGACTGATTTGTAACACTGGTGAGATGAATATCTGCAGCACTTGGTGTATCAATGGGTTTGGCCAACGACATACCAAATTTCTCAAGCATCTTCTCAATGTAACCTTTCTGTGACAAGAAAAGTTTCCTCTGTGTTCTGTCTCTAAGAATCTCCACTCCTAGAATTTTCTTAGCTGCACCGAGATCCTTCATCTCAAACTCTGTGCTGAAAAGATCTTTCAGCTCCTAAATGTCACACATACCTTTGGCAGCTATCAGCATGTCATCCACATAAAGCACAAGATAAACGTGTCATTCATCTTTCAGCTTCTTGTGGAAACACAACAATCATACGGACTTCTTGTGTAGCCCAACTTGATCATATAGCTGTCAAACTTCTTATACCACTGTCTGAGAGACTGCTTAAGTCCATACAAAGACTTCTTTAGCTTACACACATAATCTTCTTTTCCTGGAACGAGAAAACCCTCTGGCCGAGTCATGTAAATCTCTTCCTCTAACTCGCCATGAAGAAAAGCTGTCTTAACATCGATTTGCTCAAGTTCCAGATCTTGACGTGCCACTACTCCAAGTAGCGCCCTGATAGAAGTGTGTCTGACCACTGGTGAGAAAATCTCGTTGTAGTCAATCCCTTCTCTTTGACTGAAACCTCTAGCAACAACCCGAGCTTTATACTTAACTCCTTCTGTTGGTGATATCCCATCCTTAATCTTGAAGATCCACTTGCATGTAACAATCTTTCTCCCTGGTGGTGGTGTGACTAGATCCCATGTTTGACTCTTATCATGAGACTGCATCTCATCTCCCATTGCACCAAACCATTTCTCAGCCTCAGCACTCGAAACGGCTTCTCTGTACGTGGATGGCTCATAATTATCCACTTCTTCAGCAACCTGTAGAGCATAACCAACCATATCCTCGAACCCATACCTCAATGGTGCTTTAACCCCAATCCTCTTAGGTCGACCTAACGCAATACTGCGGTGTGTACTATCAGATGGTTGATTTTCAGATTCTGCAGGTTCAGACGATTCACCTTCTTCTTGTTCTTGACTCTCTTTCTGTTGCTGTAAACCACTCCCTTCAAGATTAGGTTGCAGCTCCACCTGTTTGTCATGAACATCATCCTCGGTGACATCAATAAGCTGTGCAGAACTCTTGAGCATAGAACTTTCATCAAAGACTACATTCCTGCTCAAAATGACTCTCTTCTCTGATAGAGACCAGATCTTGTACCCTTTGACACCATCTCCATAGCCTACAAATATTCCCTTCTTTGCTCTTGGCTCTAGTTTACCCTCACTTACATGATAGTAGACCGTGCAGCTAAAAATCTTCAGATTTGAGTAATCAGCAGAGTTTCCTGACCACATCTCATTTGGCGTCTTTAGATTGATACCCGTGTGTGCCCCACGGTTTATCAAGTAACAGGCTGTGTTCGCAGCCTCAGCCCAAAAACGCTTCTCTAAACCGGCGTGAGAGAGCATGCACCTCACTCTTTCAAGTAGTGTCTGATTCATCCATTCTGTTACACCATTCTGTTGTGGTGTATGTCTGACTGTGTGATGACGAGCAACACCCTCACTCTTACACAACTGATTAAACTCAGATGAATAGAACTCTAGACCGTTATCAGTTCACAACCTCTTGATCTTCTTTCCAGTTTGATTCTCCACTAGAATTTTCCACTCCTTGAAGTTCTTGAAAGCTTCACTTTTGTGTTTTAATATGATCACCCAAGTTTTCCTGGAGTAGTCATCAATCATAGACACAAAATACCTGTGACCTGCCAAAGACTCCACTTGAGAGGGACCCCAGCAATCTGAGTGGATGTAATCCAGCGTGCCTTTTGTCCTATGAATAGCCTTAGGAAACTTGTTGCGATGGAGCTTTCCAAAGACACAATGTTCACAGAACTCTAGACTCTTGACCTGATGGCCACCAAGAAGATCTTCCTTAGCCAGAATTTACATCCCTCTTTCACTCATATGACCAAGTCTCATATGCCATAACTGAGTCATATCTTCCTTGCGGATCTCAGCAGATGCAACAGTTGCTGACTCTGTAACTGTGCAGCCTTGCAGATGATAAAAAGTACCGTACAGAACCCTTGCAGACATTCACAACACCATCTCCACCCGAGTACTTAAAACCCCTGCTGTCTAGTAGACTCAGAGATATCAAATTTTTCGTTGTGAGAGCCGAAACTCACACTGTCAAAACTTATATTTAATGGGGGCTCGAAAATTCTATTTATAAAGAACTAAAGGACCGAAAATGCAAAAAAGATGAAAAAGGGAGATTTTATTGATATTTTCCGAAAGTACAAAGGAAATTAGCAAAAGCTGAATAGTCTTAAATTGCTAAAATTCCTAATACTCGGATCTGGGATGGATTTAACCTTTACATGAGCGTACATATATATACTGGCAATCCTAGGAGGCTAAGACTTCAGATTTCCGATGTGGGACCTTGTCCTTCGCTCCCAGCCGCCGACTTAAGTTTTTGGGCCCGATTTCCGGCCCGAGAGTCTTCCGTGATCCGTCCGCGCGTTCTGACCCAAATCCGGCCCGCCGATGAATAGTGATCCGTGAATAGTAACCCGATGAATAGTTATCCGAATCTCGGTTTAAGCTCAATTCGATCTTTCGGTTAACCTTGTCTCGGAGTGAATAGTGTTTTTAACGGTTTTTCCCGCGTGAATAGTGTTCCGAGCGTTTTACGACTTGTGAGATTTGAACCGCCCGTTTTTTGTTTGAACTTCCAGCCGCCGGTTTCGGTGTTGATGGCCAGCCGCCGGTTCCTCTAGCTCGTGTGCTCGGCGACTGGTCCACGGACGGCTGGACGTTCGTCACGGTCCTTCGGGGAATGTTTACGGACGTCTTTGGAGTCAGAACATGCAAAGGATGATCCTCGGGTCGGTCCGGGCATGATGGTCGGTCGACTGGACGATGTTCGGGTAATGAGTCTTGTCTTGAGAAACGATCGTGTGCATGTGATGATGATCCAGCGGCCGGCCTTATCCCAGCCGCCGGTTGGTATGTGATGAAGATCCGGCGGCTGGCCTTATCCCAGCCGCCGGCCTTGGATGGAGAAGACCCGGCGGCTGGCAATCATCCCAGCCGCCGGCCATGGACGCATAAGGATCCGGCGGCTGGCACTTGTCCCGGCCGCCGGTCATGGACGTGTGATGATCCGGCGGCTGGCACTTGTCCCGGACGCCGGTCATGGTCGTGTGAAGATCCGGCGGCTCGCACTTGTCCCGGCCGCCGGTCATGGACGTGTGACGATCCGGCAGCTGGCACTTGTCCCGGCCGCCGGTCATGGACGTGTGACGATCCGGCGGCTGGCACTTGTCCCGGCCGCCGGTTGATGGACCAAGACGATCCGGCGGCTGGCCTTATCCCGGCCGCCGGTCGTGGATCAATGAAGACCCAGCGGCTGGCCTTATCCCAGCCGCCGGCCGTGGTGTAAAAGACCCGCGGCTGGCCTTGTCCCAGCCGCCGGTTGATGTCTTGGACGGATCGTGGGCAGTTTGCCTTAGCTTGTCCGTTCCATGTTCGGGATAAGTTCCATTTGATCACGACCTTGACTTCTCGTTCCGTCAATCTTCGAGGAGGGGATTTCGACCCCAACATTCGTTATTGATGGAACATGTCTAACCTCGTTCAATGTGCAGAATCTACCATCATGCGTCTTGATCCTAACAGAACCAATTCCAGCAACCTTGCAAGCAGAACTATTGGCCATCTTAATGCTACCATTTTCTGCCTGCTCGTATGTAGAGAACCACTCTCTCCGTGGACACATATGATAGGACGCTCCAGTATCAAGAATCCACACATCTGAAGCGTGTGTGTGTTCATTTGCAACTAGAGCAAAATCCACTTCGTTGTCACATTCTGCTACAACTGCTGCACCCGTAGCACCCTATTGCTTTTTCTTCTTAGGACAATCTGATTTCCAATGTCCTTTCTCCTTACAGTAATTGCAGATATCATCTCGCTTAGGACCCTTTGAGACAGACTTCTTGTCGTTCTTCTTCTTGTTGTTAACATGTGTTTTACCACCACTAACAAACAGCCCAGAAGCTTGATTTTCTAAAGTTGTACCAGCCGCCTGGTGGTGCAGCTCCCGACTGCACAGGTCCTTCGCCAGGGCTTGCTTTTCCTGAGGCTGTTTGTAAAAATCGTCGTCAGTCTGCTAGGAGTTTTTCGGTGATCACGGATGCTAGTTTCAGGTTTCCTTCTTGTGATAGTCTGGATGAGCCTGAGAAGTACGAGGATATGGCCTTGAGCGGGATGAAGGTTTATCCATTCTTGCCTTTTCTCTTTCTTCTCCCCCTCTTTTTTTATATACTGACTCTTCCCTGTTATTATTTCAGTTCATGTCTTCCGTGAACAAGTGTATCAGCACGTATGATGCTTCTGTCCGTGGAATCCGCAAGCGTGCTGAGGAAGCTAGGGAGGATGCTCGGCTGGTGAGGAGGAAACTTAACGAACTTGAAGCGACGTCTTCGCATCGGGTCAAATCGCTCGAGAAAGAGCTTGCTTCGTTACGTGCGGAGAGATCAGTGGCGTTGCAGTTTAAGACCCGTCAAGAGGCCAAGGATGCGCGTCATGCTAAGGAAGTACAGGCTTTGAAGGATCAGATGGCCAGTGTAAAAGCGGCGCGCAATTCGAAGGTGCAACGGGCTTACGCGGATGGCCGCAAGGCTTCCGTTGCCAAATTCCGCGGCTTCTTGGATGCGCTGAAAGAAGACCTTGGATCTTTGTCTGAGGCAAGGAATCAGGACGTAGATTTGGCTCAGATAGAGAGTAATGTTGAACTTGTCGCTTTGCTACAAGGGACTGATCCTCCCACCTTGGACGAGGAGAAGGTGAAATTGTCCACATGGATGAACGAGTTCGATAAATCTGCAGTTTTGTTTGATGATGTGATTGCTCGAATCCGTGGGAAGATCGATTCTCAGTTATGTCCAGCCCACAAGGATGACAATGCTTCAATACCCGAGGGAAGATCCGTTGAAGAGGAGGCTGTTTCTCTCGGGGTGGTTGACCTATCGGGATCGAACGAGTTTGTTCCCGGAATCCCTGATATTGCTATTGCCCAGGCGTTTGGTTCTGATTCTTAACCATGCGGTGGTTTTTCTTTCTTGTTATATTTTTTGAGTTTTTGGCTTTATAGCTTTATGCTATGTATGGCCTGATTTTTGGTTTGGACCGATTCTTTTTGTTTTGAGACTTCAATAAAACTAGCTTTCGAGATTTGTCACTTGCCATACGCTGTTTCTTTGTACAAGGATCCTGATTGAATGATCGTGGGCGGCTGGGTTTAGTCCGAGACGAACCCGGCCGCCGTGTATTGATTTGGAGAGGATGCTATATCGATATCGGGCGGCTGGCATGTCCCGGCCGCCGGATTACGTTGACTGATCCTGGGCGGCTGGCATGTCCCGGCCGCCGGATTATGCTAGTTGATCCTGGGCGGCTGGCATGTCTCGGCCGCCGGATTATGTTGATTGATCCCGGGCGGCTGGCATGTCCGAGCCGCCGGGCGGCTGGCGTGTCCGAGTCGCCGGGTTATGCTTTTTTGGAGCGGGCTGCTGGCCGTTTATTTGAAGAGATCGGGCGGCCCGTTTATCCGACTGGATCAGGCGCTCGACCTTCCTTGTATCGGTTTGGTTTTGCTTGCTTAGGTTAGTCGGGTTGATCGGGGCGCTGTTCCGGGCGCTCGGACCTGATTGTTCGGGAGGAGTTTCCCTTGAGTTATTCGACCAGCGGAGTTAGCCGCTGGGCTTTGAGTTTGGTTTAGTTGCTAGTTTCGGACGAGTTTATGATCTCGTACCAGGGCCGGTTTGGTACCTCGTCGTGAGATGTCTAAGACCAGCGTTCCAAGTTGGCGTTTACTGGGTTTAAGGAGTTCATTTAGTGATTCACGCTTTGCATTTTCTACCTATGCGGGGCGTTTAGTGGAAATGAACTCAATAGAACATCGTCTGAGACGTTTCCTGCCAGGATCGCGGAATGTCAGGTTACGCCTTTCGGATGTTAGTCCGGAAATTTGTATAGCGCGCTACGTTTTATCCGCTTTGGGATGTAAGGGGAACCATGGTTAAAAAGATCGTCCAGTTGTGATCAGCAACGGACGGTGGCATGCTTGCTAAAAGACAGGTTTTATGTGTGCCAAGGGGCGATTTTTGAAGTGAGGCATAACCGGCGGCCGGTACTCATCCCAGCCGCCGGCTTCGGATGAAGAAGATCCGGTGGCTGGCGCTTATCCCAGCCGCCGGTTCATATTTCAGATGAGTCGTGTGCAGTTTTTCTGAGTCCATTCGTTTTCCGGACCAAGTTTCGGGATGCTAAGTTCCGATGTTTGCCTGGATGATATCCTCGGGGAACTTTTCAAGCTATGGATGTGTTATGAGATACTAAGTCCCAGCGTCCATCCTCTTGATTTGCTTCCGAAAATTTGGGAGTATGTATATACGGACCCACTCCCCCTTGAAAATTATAAAATATAAATAGCTGAACTCGTCGGAAGGCGAGCTGCCTACGTACCCTGAATGTAGGGATCAAGCCGGTTCGTAGTTCTATTTTACAACGTCTAGTGGTAATACTTCTTTAGGTGCATTGCGTTCCATGTCCTTGGGACTGGCTTCCCTTCTTTGTTTTCTAGCTCGTATGCTCCTGGACGGACCACCTTTACTACTTTGTACGGTCCTTCCCATTTCGCGCCTAGTTTCCCTGCATTCGGCTCCGCGGTGTTCTGGAAAACTTTGCGGAGGACGAGGTCTCCTTCCTTGAATTTGCGGTGGCGCACGTTTGAGTTGTAGTATTTGGCCGCTGCTTGTTGATAGTTTTGGATGCGGATGAGGGCTTGATCCCGTCTTTCGTTTATTAGGTCCAGTTCGTCTAACATCATCAGATGATTAAGGCCTTCCTGTCCGGGCAAGAGCCTTCGTCTGACGCCGGGAAAGTCTACTTCTGACGGTATAACGCATTCGGCACCGTAGACCAGTGCGAATGGCGTTTCTCCGGTTGCGCGTCTTGGAGTTGTCCGATGGGACCAGAGCACCCCTTCGAGTTCGTCCGCCCATCGCCCTTTCTTCTCGTCAAGACGCTTTTTGAGTACGTCAACGATGGTCTTGTTGGCTGCTTCGGCCTGGCCATTACCCTGCGGATAGCGTGGCGTTGACTTGCTCAGGCGTATCTTCCACTTTTCGCAAAATCCTTCGAAGCGGGTGGAAATGAATTGAGAACCATTGTCCGTGACGATCTCGTAAGGGACTCCGTGCCGGCATATGATGTTTTTCCAGACGAAATGCTCCACTTGGGCGTCCTTGATACTGGCGTAAGAGTCCGCTTCGACCCATTTTGAGAAGTAATCTGTTAGGACAAGTAGGAACCTTTTCTGCTTCGAGTTATGCATTGGCCCCACGATATCCATCGACCACCTCATAAATGGGTACGGCGCAGAAATTGACGAGAGCAGTTCTGCGGGCTGATGGATCACCGGCTCGTGCCTCTGGCATTTCTCGCATTTGAGGGAGAACTTCTCGCAATATTTTATCATGGTTGGCCAATAGTGTCCATGCCGCTTGATTTTGATTGCGAGAGCTCTTCCTCCGGAGTGATTTCCGCACGACCCACTATGGACTTCTTCCATAATTCGTCTTGCCTCTTCTTTTTCCACGCAGACCATTAATGGTCCGGAGATCCTCCATTTGTAGATGTTGCCGTCGAGGAGAACGAAGCGGGCCGCTTGGGCCTTTAGTTTTCGTGCAGCCCATTTGTCCGCCGGGACTTCCCCGTCCATGATGTATGTTCGTATCGGAGCCATCCACCCGCGATCGCAGCCATATTCTTCCGTTGGACCAGTTGCTAACTCTTCTTCCGGAGGCTCTTCTTCGTCTTCTCCTTCCGGGAGTTGTATAAGGTTGATGACTTGTGGTGGATCGATGCTTGGTTGTTCTATGAATTCGACGGGAATGATTCGACTTTCTCCCGGGGCAGACGTTGATGCTAGGGCCGCCAATGCATCGGCCGGGGCGTTTTCTCCTCGCGGGATTCTTGTGAGTTCGAATTTTTTGAATTGTTTTGCGAGCTCCCGGACAATTTTGAGATATGCTTCCATCCGGTCGTCTTTTGCTTCATAGTCTCTGCTGAATTGATTTGCCACCAGCTGGGAATCGCAAAATGCTTGCAGATTTTGGATTTTGAGTCCGAGGGCGAGTTTCAGTCCAGCGATCAAGGCTTCGTACTCTGCTTCGTTGTTGGAAGCGTTGAAGAGCAACCTGAACGACTGTTCTAAGATTTCCCCAGTTGGTGACGTTAACCGCACCCCGACTCCTGAACCTTGCTTTGACGAAGACCCGTCTGCGTGGAGAACCCACGTCGAGTTTGACGTCGGCTCACTAACGCCTGTGGTCGGGAGCTCAATCAAAAAATCTGCAAGGACCTGTGATTTGGCGCATGTTCTACTTCGGTACTCGATATCGTACTCGCTTAATTCTACCGCCCATTTTGCCAGACGTCCCGATTGACTGGGACTGTGCAGGATCGTTCTGAGAGGAAAAACCGTGAGTAAAATGATCGTGTGCGACTGGAAATAAGGCCGTAATTTCTGTGCGCACATCACCACTGCCAAGGCCGCCTTCTCCATTAGCGGGTATCGAGTTTCTGCGTCCGCCAAGGTCTGGCTTACATAGAAGACCGGTTTTTGCTCGTTGCGATCTTCTCTGACCAGCACCCCGCTTACCGCCGTTGATGATACCGCCGTATACAGAAAAAGGGGCTCTCCTTCGACCGGCTTTGAAAGTACGGGTGGGCTTGCTAGGTATTTCTTTAGTTCTTGGAACGCCTGTTCACACTTCTCTGTCCACTCAAACTTTTTGTTTCCCCTGAGTGTGTCGTAGAAGGGCAAACATTTGTCCGTCGACCTCGAGATGAACCGATTCAGCGCCGCGACCCGTCCGGTCAGCCTTTGGATTTCTCTCTTGGTTTTTGGCGAAGCCATCTCTATCAGGGCGTTGATTTGCTTCGGGTTGGCTTCTATCCCTCGATGAGTTACCAGATATCCGAGGAATTCGCCGGATGCTACTCCGAATCTGCACTTCGCCGGGTTTAGTTTCATGTTGTGCCGGTTGAGTTGTTCAAAGCATTCCCGCAAGTGTGTGACGTGGTCTTTCTCCTCCAATGACTTGACCAACATATCGTCGATGTAGACTTCCATCGTTCTTCCGAGTTGTTCGGCGAACATCTTGTTGACAAGCCTTTGGTATGTAGCGCCGGCATTCTTTAACCCGAATGGCATCACCTTATAACAGTATGTTCCGCGATCTGTGATGAAGGCAGTCTTGTCTCGATCGTCGGGATTCATCATGATTTGGTTGTATCCGGAGAAAGCGTCCATGAAAGATAGCAGCTTGTTCCCTGCCGTCGCTTCGACTAATCGATCGATGTGCGGAAGGGGAAAGCTGTCTTTTGGACACGCTTTATTCAGATCAGTGAAATCGACGCAAACTCGCCATTTTCCATTCTTCTTCTTTACTACCACCGGATTTGCTAACCAGTCGGGATATTTCACTTCCGTGATTGATCCGACTTTGAGCAATCTTTCTACTTCATCGTTTACCGCCTGGGCGCGTTCTGGTCCGAGTTTCCGTCTTTTCTGCTTCACCGGTTTGAATGTCGGGTCTACGTTGAGTTCGTGGCTTGTGATGCCGATGTCAATCCCGGGCATATCTTCTGCTGCCCATGCGAATGACCCGTCGTTCTCCTTTAACAAGGTGATTAACTCAGTCTTGATCGGCTCCTCCAAATTTGCTCTGATTTCCGTACACCGCTCTGGATTCTTTTCGTCTATGTTGACCGAAATCACTGGCTCACACGGGGGGTCCTTCCCCGCTTCCCGGGATTCTTCAATTTGTAACTTTTGCTCAAGTTTCACCAGCTACCGCTCTTCCTTTCCTTTGTCGGACTTCGGTTCACGGCTGAGATCGGTTACCGGCTTCCTCAATCTGTGCTCCGTCAGGAAACAAGCTCGAGAATCTTTCTGCCGTCCCCAAATCGTTTCCACTCCGGTCGGAGTCGGGAATTTTAGGCACAGGTGGTAAGTTGACGGGATGGCTCTCATTGAGTTCAGCCACGGTGTTCCCACAATCGCTTCGCAGATTCGTGGGCAATCGATCACCGAGAACTTCGTGTCTTTCTCCACTCCTTTTGCTTTCACGGGGAGTTGGATCGTCCCTATTGTCATTGTCGTCTTTCCGGAGAAACCAGTCAACGGTTTCGGATGGGTTATGAGATGCTGTGTCTCAATGTTCATTCTCCGAAGGGTTTCCAGGAATATGACGTTCACCGTTCCTCCAGTGTCCACTAAGACTCTTGGTATCTCGTATCCTCCGATTGAAAGACCGATCACGAGCAGATCGTTATGCGGATGGTTTATTTCAGCGGCTTCTTTCTCTCGAAAAGTCATTGTTAGGCCGCAGCTGCCATCCATCGAACTCCAATCCATTGTTTCTTCGGTCATCGTCTTCGTCTCGTATCCTTTTTGTTCTAAGGGTTAAGAATATTTCTCGTCCCCACAGACGGCGCCAAACTGTGAGAGCCGAAACTCACACTGTCAAAACTTATATTTAATGGCGGCTCGAAAATTCTATTTATAAAGAACTAAAGGACCGAAAATGCAAAAAAGATGAAAAAGGGAGATTTTATTGATATTTTCCGAAAGTACAAAGGAAATTAGCAAAAGCTGAATAGTCTTAAATTGCTAAAATTCCTAATACTCGGATCTGGGATGGATTTAACCTTTACATGAGCGTACATATATATACTGGCAATCCTAGGAGGCTAAGACTTCAGATTTCCGATGTGGGACCTTATCCTTCGCTCCCAGCCGCCGACTTAAGCTTTTTGGGCCCGATTTCCGGCCCGAGAGTCTTCCGTGATCCGTCCGCGCGTTCTGACCCAAATCCGGCCCGCCGATGAATAGTGATCCGTGAATAGTAATCCGAATCTCGGTTTAAGCTCAATTCGATCTTTCGGTTAACCTTGTCTCGGAGTGAATAGTGTTTTTAACGGTTTTTCCCGCGTGAATAGTGTTCCAAGCGTTTTACGACTTCTGAGATTTGAACCGCCCGTTTTTTGTTTGAACTTCCAGCCGCCGGTTTCGGTGTTGATGGCCAGCCGCCGGTTCCTCTAGCTCGTGTGCTCGGCGACTGGTCCACGGACGGCTGGACGTTCGTCACGGTCCTTCGGGGAATGTTTACGGACGTCTTTGGAGTCAGAACATGCAAAGGATGATCCTCGGGTCGGTCCGGGCATGATGGTCGGTCGACTGGACGATGTTCGGGTAATGAGTCTTGTCTTGAGAAACGATCGTGTGCATGTGATGATGATCCGGCGGCCGGCCTTATCCCAGCCGCTGGTTGGTATGTGATGAAGATCCGGCGGCTGGCCTTATCCCAGCCGCCGGCCTTGGATGGAGAAGACCCGGCGGCTGGCAATCATCCCAGCCGCCGGCCATGGACGCATAAGGATCCGGCGGCTGGCACTTGTCCCGGCCGCCGGTCATGGACGTGTGATGATCCGGCGGCTGGCACTTGTCCCGGACGCCGGTCATGGTCGTGTGAAGATCCGGCGGCTAGCACTTGTCCCGGCCGCCGGTCATGGACGTGTGACGATCCGGCGGCTGGCACTTGTCCCGGCCGTCGGTCATGGACGTGTGACGATCCGGCGGCTAGCACTTGTCCCGGCCGCCGGTTGATGGACCAAGACGATCCGGCGGCTGGCCTTATCCCGGCCGCCGGTCGTGGATCAATGAAGACCCAGCGGCTGGCCTTATCCCAGCCGCCGGCCGTGGGTGTAAAAAGACCCGGCGGCTGGCCTTGTCCCAGCCGCCGGTTGATGTCTTGGATGGATCGTGGGCAGTTTGCCTTAGCTTGTCCGTTCCATGTTCGGGATAAGTTCCATTTGATCACGACCTTGACTTCTCGTTCCGTCAATCTTCGAAGAGGGGATTTCGACCCCAACATTCGTTATTGGTGGAACATGTCTAACCTCGTTCAATGTGCAGAATCTACCATCATGTGTCTTGATCCTAACAGAACCAATTCCAGCAACCTTGCAAGCAGAACTATTGGCCATCTTAATGCTACCATTTTCTGCCTGCTCGTATGTAGAGAACCACTCTCTCCGTGGACACATATGATAGGACGCTCCAGTATCAAGAATCCACACATCTGAAGCGTGTGTGTGTTCATTTGCAACTAGAGCAAAATCCACTTCGTTGTCACATTCTGCTACAGCTGCTGCACCAGTAGCACCCTATTGCTTTTTCTTCTTAGGACAATCTGATTTCCAATGTCCTTTCTCCTTACAGTAATTGCAGATATCATCTCGCTTAGGACCCTTTGAGACAGACTTCTTGTCGTTCTTCTTCTTGTTGTTAACATGTGTTTTACCACCACTAACAAACAGCCCAGAAGCTTGATTTTCTAAAGTTGTACCAGCCGCCTGGTGGTGCAGCTCCCGACTGTGGAGAGATGATCTGACTTCTTCCAGTGATACAGTATCTTTACCGTTTATAAACGATTGCACAAAGTTCTCGTATGATAGTGGTAGAGATACCAACAACAGCAAAGCAGCATCCTCATCCTCCACCTTAACATCGATATTACGTAGCTCAAGTAATAACGAGTTTAACTGATCTAAATGATCTTTGAGCTGCGTACCTTCCTGCATCCTCAATGCAAATAGGCGTTGTTTCAAAAGCAACTTGTTTGTCAAAGACTTTGTCATGTACAAAGACTCCAACTTCCCCCACAGACCAGCAGCAGTCTTATCGCTGGACACCTTGATGATGACCTCATCACCAAGACACAACAAAATTGTTGAGTGTGCCTTCTCCTCAAGACTGTCCATATCTGAGACGTCACCCTTCTTGCCTTTAACCAGCGGCGCCCACAAGCCTTGTTGCTTCAGCAACGCTTGCATCTTAATCTGCCAGACACTGAAACTATTTCTCCCTGTAAACTTTTCGATCTTCACGTTCATGCCAGACATCTTCTCACCAGATGCGGAAATCCCAGAACCTGATGCTCTGATACCAGTTTGTTATAACGGATGTGAGAAGACTAAACAGATAACATAAGAACAAACACAGAATTTACGTGGTTCACCAACGTTGCGTTGGCTACATCCACGGGCAAAGAGAGACTGATTTTATTTATGGAGGCAGAAGTTTCAGAATACTACAATGGGAAGAAGAGGCTAAGCTATTTATAGCAAACCCTAATCCCGAAATGGGCCTTAACATAATTAGGTCCAACACAGATTTGGAACAAGCCAGACTTGAGATAATACTCCAGACTTCACAGCAGAAGCACTTCTCTGCAGCTAGACTTCAGAATATGAGCACTAGACTTGAGAACATAAACTCAGGACTTCAGAACACAAGTTCTAAACTTCACCAGATTCAAGGCATATTTAACAGAGCCACAATCTTTTCAAAGATCGATTTAAAGAGTGGCTATCACCAGGTTCGAATGAAGGAGGGCGACGAGTGGAAAACCGCATTCAAGACCAAACAAGGTTTATACTAATGGCTGGTCATGCCGTTTGAACTCACCAACACCCCCAGCACCTTCATGCGGCTCATGAACCATGTTCTAAGAGCCTACATTTGTGGTTGTATATTTTGATGATATCTTGGTATACAGCACTTGCTTAGAAGATCATATAGGACATCTTGAGAAAGTACTTGAAACTTTGCGCTTGGAACAACTTTATGCCAACATTAAGAAATGTGTTTTCTGCACTGATCAATTGGTGTTTTTAGGCTTTGTTGTGAGTGCACAGGGTTTGAAAGTAGATGAGGAAAAGATCAAGGCCATCCAAGATTGGCCCACACCAACTAGTATTGGACATGTCTGGAGCTTCCATGGTTTGGCGAGTTTCTATAGGCGTTTTGTGAAGGATTTCAGCACCATAGCCTCACCATTGACTGCTGTGATCAAGAAGGACGTGGCCTTCTCATGGGGACCAAGCCAAGAAGAAGCTTTCAAAAGGCTTAAGGACAGCCTTACCCATGCACTGGTTCTTGTTTTACCTGACTTTAACAAAACTTTTGAAGTTGAATGTGATGCTTCATGTACAGGGATTGGAGCTGTCTTGACACAAGGAGGAAAACCAGTTGCCTTCTTCAGTGAGAAGTTGACCGGAGCAGCCTCGAACTATCCAACTTACGATAAGGAGTTATATGCTTTGGTGCGATCGTTGGAGACTTGGCAGCACTATTTACTCAGCAAGGAGTTCGTAATCCACACTGACCACGAGACTCTTAAGTATTTGCGAGGCCAGAACACTCTCAAGAAGCGGCATGCAAGATGGCTTGAGTTTGTGGAAATTTCCCCTACGTGATCAAGTACAAGAAGGGGCAAGAGAACATAGTTGCGGATGCCTTGTCCAGGAGACATGCACTGATCTCAACCATGGAGGCCAAGATAATGGGATTTGATCATCTCAAGGGATTATATGAAGATGATCCAGACTTTGGCGAGCTCTACCAACAATGCAACCGAGGTGCACTTGGTCCTTACTATAAACATGATGGTTTTCTTTTCAGGGACAAAAGGCTGTGCATACCTCAGAGTTCTATGCGTGAACTGATAGTTGGAGAAGCCCACGGAGGAGGCCTTATGGGACATTTCGGAATGGACAAGACCAAGGATGCCTCCCAGACCGCGGATCTATTCTTCAAAGAGGTGGTCAGGCTTCATGGCATACCCCGTACTATTGTTTCAGACCGTGACCCAAAGTTCCTCAGCCATTTTTAGAGAACGTTGTGGAGAAAGCTCGGTACCAAGCTCCTCTTCTCCACCACGAGCCATCCACAGACTGATGGCCAAACTGAAGTCACTAACCGCACCTTGTCCACTCTTTTAAGAGACACAGTCAGTAACAATTTGAAAAATTGGCTGGATTGTTTACCCTTAGTAGAATTTGCTTATAATCGCATAACCCACTCCTCTACTAAGCTGTGTCCTTTTGAGATTGTGTATGGGTTTAAGCCGCAGAATCCTTTGGATTTGGCACCAATTCCTTTGCCAAAGAAAGACCAGGTGAATCAAAATGGAGTGGCCAAAGCTGAGCTCATGAAGAAGTTGTACGAAAAGGCCACACACAACATGGAGCAAAAGAACGAGAAGAACAAGGCAAAAGTTGACAAAAACCTCAAGGAAGTTCTTTTGGAACCAGGCGACTATGTATGGGTGCACATCCGACCAGACAGATTCTCAGCTGAAAGGAAGCACAAGCTGGCACCAAGAGGAATGGGACCATTCAAAATCCTCAAGAAGATCAACGACAATGCATATCAGCTTGGTTTGCCGGGTGAGTTTAAAATTTCCTCCACTTTCAATGTTGCTGACTTGTTGCCTTATGATGCAGATGATGTTCTGAGGACAGAACCTTTTCAAGGGGGAGAGGATGATGTAATCCCCGGAACTGACCCGGAACCCGCAGCCCTAATTCCAACCATTCCGGCTATGAGGGCCCGTCTAATGACTCGTTCCAGAGCTAAAACTCTACAACAAGACTTCAACCAAGCCGTGAAGAATCTATTGGCCCAAAACGAGTGCGAGGTTGATGAGCTAGCTGAACAACTTGGTCAAATGAGCATCACCAAAAGGAAGGCCCAATCCGGCCCAAGTCAACAAAAGGAGCAAACCGAAGACATCAACTCGGACCGCAACCAAACCGGAGCAATTAAGGATTCAGCATTCATGAAGATCAAGGATGGTCCAAATCATATACATGAAGGACTTAGGACAAGAGAAGTTACCGGACTTACCTTGTTTAGCATCTCGGTCACTTAATGTTCGGTCTTCACCCAAAGTACAAGAACAAGTCCACATTCACCCACGGTCAAAGTCTTCACTCCATCACCACGAAACCAGCCCTGGTAAGTCTGATTTATTTCAATTATTTGATCATGGACTAACTGATTTTCTTGTCTTTGAATTGTCTTTATGTTGATTTTAATTTCATAGACTAATGGCCTTATGTTTAGCAAATGTGTTTTTAATTTTCGTTTTTAATGGCATGTAACCAAATTACTGTGATTTTCAATAAATTTGTAATCTCCTTTATAGTCCCTTGAAGGCACCAGCTATTTGGACTATTATATAAAGTCCCCTCACAGCCTTGTATTTTTTCACACAATCAATAAACAAACACCTTTTTGCTTAGAGAAATTCTCTGAAGTTCGATTTTCTTGTTTAGTGCGATTCTAACCAAGAACGTCTTTTGTCTTATCAGAGCTTCCTTCCATAAAGCTTTGTGGCGACCTCGATCCACCATCTATCCGCCTAACCACCCACCGTCCAACCGGAGAGCAGCCGCAAGGCCAGCCGTTTGGATCCGCACCACCACTTCTTTCCACCGTCCACCACTATCCGGGAACAAGGAGAGCAGCAGCACAGCCAGCCTTGCCCCATTCATCCTCCACCGCAAATCTCAGTTCCTGAGTTTGTTTCAGGAAGCTTCTACAATTTTGTTCTGCTTCAACCAACGATAATATCAATCCAGTACAACGTTATTTACCATTCTGGATTCTTTGGCATCTCTTGAAAAGTCGACTTGGACTCGTGTATGATAACGAAACATTGCAAGAAGAAATAATTGTTTCTTGTGCCTTATCAGAAGTACATGAGTGGTTAACAAAAGATGACCACCAACTACCTCCGGTTATACTCACAACTACTAGACATCGCTCTAAATTTTCATGGTCTACACCTCCGTTGGGATGGATTAAGTGCAACTATGATGCAGGATATAGACATGACAACACTCATACAAGATTAGGATGGGTTATTAGAGACGACAAGGGAGCTATCGTGGGAGCGGGCATGGGGAAATCAATGGCATGTTTTAGTCCTATTGAAGCTGAATTCGCAGCTTTACTATGGGCAATCCAATCTACTTACTCACAGCTTTACTATGGGCAATTCAATCGTCTGCATGTCTCTTCCGAAACTAACAACCTTTTTTATACGTCGACATAAACGACATAATTTTGTATTTTTTTTTCATTTTACTTTCAGATAAATCTCATGTTAAGCAACTTTTTGGAAAAAATTTCCCCTCTCCCCTACTGCGATTTTGTTACGGTGCTACAAATTTTCTAGTTTACAAGAGATTTTCTGCTTCACTCTGTTACACATTCCGATTATCAGTTCCTGATGCTAATATGTTTGTATGCAATTCGGGAAATTAGGGAAATATATTATTTGCTTTGTGGCTTCTCAGAATTAGGTCTCCTTTTTTTTTTTCTTAATCAGCGTTTACTTTGTAAAGAATGTTTCACGTATCTTTATGTAAATAGCCTTAAAGTTTTGACTTTAAGCTTATTCTTGATAAAACTTGTTGTTGAAATTTTGCAAATCATTTTAAAGAACCGATTATTTGCTGGTTAGAAATTTTGAAATGACAAAGGCATTATCTTCTAGTCAACTGGGACAACTTTCAACTTTGCAACCCCAATCAGAAGAAGAAATCAATAACACCAAAGAAAGTTCCCAGATTTTTTCCAATTTCAAACACTGTTGTAAATAACTTTGCATATGTGTAGGTTCCATCTGATGAAATGAAAGCAAATACGAATAAACTTTCGCCACTAGGCAACGCTTGTTTGAGAGTCGATCTTGATGCTTCTCATGAAATCTTGGTGAAGTCACAAAATGAAGATGACAAGAGACTCCTTGAGGTATCAATAACAAAACCAAAACTCATCACTCATTTCTGTTGACGTCAAACCATTACACAAGTCTGATGTCATTTGTTTTTGCTCTTCTTAATTTTACTTGAGGAATTTCAATTGGATGTTGAAGACTGGTGGTTATATGTGTTGAAATGTTAAATTTAGTGGCTATTTCGATAGAATTTTTTTCTAGAGCATAATAAAAGTTTCAATCTCTGTTCATATGCGTCGCTATTATAGATTATACTGTTACCAGAATCTTGCATGTACAAATTCATTATGTTCTTCGTTCAGATCTTTGTTTTCATTGGTTCACGCTATGGCTTGTAATCCTCTAAACTGTTCACTGCTAATCTTATTGCCTTGTATAAAGCAGATGGCTGCTTTCAGCTTGTCTTATTGGTAGAAGATTTCATACACTGTTGTAAAAAAACTTTGCATATGTGTAGGTTCCATCTGATGAAATGAAAGCAGATGTGAATAAACTTTCGCCACTAGGAGACCCTTGTTTGGGAATGGATCTTGATGCTTCTCATGAAATCTTGGTGAAGTCACAAAATGAAGATGACAAGAGACTCCTCGAGGTATCAATAACAAAACCAAAACTCATTACTTATTTCTGTTGACGTCAAACCATTACACAAGACGTAATCATATATAAGGAACATTATGTAAATCTATAAGTTAGCATGTCTTAATTCTGTTCCAAAAAAAAACACGTCTTTATTCTTTATAATTTCTGAGTTGTTGCTTGAATCTTGAAAAATGGTTGAAACAGATGGATAAAAGGCAAAGGGACGAGGATAAAGAATAAAAGTTGGAAATCCAACATAAGTACAACTCCAACTCTGACTTGACTACTCTTCCACTTGGTTTAGAGGAAGAGATCCTCGCTAGGCTTCCAATATCTTCTTTACTTAGATTCCAAGTAGCAATAACACATTGGAAAGCCCTCTTAAGTGATCACAAGTTTATCACCAAGTTGTCTGAAAAATCTGAAAAATGGTTCGTTCATGGAAGAGAATCTAAGTTATGGATGTTAGAAATAGTTGGCAAGCTAAGATAATTGAAGATATGTGATTTTGGCAGGCCAGTCATAAGAAGTTTGGTGCAGTGCAACAATTCAATTCTGTATAGCACACTATCTCAAGATGCTCAAGGTCATGCCATCAAAAGGTTGGTGATTTGGGATTTGCGTGATGAAGCTACATGGATTGATAAAGAAGACTTGTCTTTATATGACTTCTACCTGATTGGACACGATTCCAACAATGTGGACAAGATTCTCAGGTTCAACTACGGTTGTTCTGATAAAGAGTTAGAAAATTATGAATTTGGGGCTGAAATATATGAGTTTACATCACACTGCTGGAGGTCAATGGAGTTGACAGATGTTATGGATATTCCTAATCCTATGAGGGTGGTCTCAGTGGAAGGAGATGCATATTGGTTGGTCTATTTGCAAGGAAAACAGGTTGTGCAGTCTTTTGATTTTTCCAGATTAACATTCAGGCCAATTTTCATTCCACAAGTCATGAAAAGAGGCACTACTTTAGCTTTATCGTCCCAGGGAGATAGACTTTTGCTCCTATATCAAGAGAATGGACAGTCCACTCATATTTGGATTTCTGAGCTAGGAAACAAACAAGCAGCATGAAAGAAGCTCTTTTTAGTGACAAGAGCTGATATGCCAAAATGTAGCCAGAGTTTTGTGATCAAAGAGGAGAAAATTATAGCATTCTATGAAGAAATTCTTAAGGATGGAAGAGGTGCCCATATAAGGATGCAGGGCCGACCCTAACACATTTGATGCCTAAAGCACACAACGAAAATGATTCCCCTCCTTTACATAGATGAAAAAAATTTCAACACAAAAATGTTTAAAACCATGTCAAATACCACTAAAACATAAAGAGTGTTTGAAACAGAGTACAAAACATAAATACATCATCCATGAAAGATAACTCTTCTCGCTTTCTTTGCAGCAAAATCATTCAACAACTTTGGATAATCGAGCTCTTCAGCCATTGCTTGTTCCATCGATATCATAGACAATCCATTCAATCGCTCTTGACACATGGTTGAACGTAGATAGTTCTTAATGAGCTTCAATTTTGAAAACGTTCTTTCCGCAGAAGCAACTGTAATCGGAACCGTTAGTAATATACGATAAGCGATCCATGTGTTTGGATAACAACCATCCATTCTTTTTAAAAATTACAAAACTTTGACTGCCTTTGTTATTTTTTCCGGTAACACTCCTCTTAGAAGCTTCAGCTTTTGCTTTTTCAATTTGTGTAGCTTCAGCTTTTGCTTTTTCAAAACCTGTTTCTCTGTAATTTTTCAAATAATCAACAAGCCCTCCTAATTGAGAAATAGCAACTTCAAGATCCATATCCTCTGACTGTAACGTTTTGCTTACTATATTGACAGCATAAAGCAAATCATACCAAATAATCATTCCAAACAAGAACTCAAACCCTCCAATTCCGTGTGTATCACCTGCAAGAGACTCAGCTTCACTGCGATGTCCTGGATTATCACTAAATTCTGCCAAGTAATCCAAAGCATCTTGTATCTTTGCAGCTTGAAACCTTATTGGCTTAATACTATGAATGCGACTTTCCCAGCGAGTTTGTGATAATGGTTTTAGTTTCATACCATTTACCTTCTCTTTGAACACTTCCCAGTTGTTGGTTGAAGATGCAAATAGACAGTATATCCGCTGAATAATGCCAAAAAATGAAACAGTTTTCTTAGAAGAGGAAGCCATATCAGAAAGCGCAAGATTGAGACTATGACATCCACATGGAGTGTAAAATGCTCTTGGGTTTACATCAAGCAATCTTTTCTGAACTCCTTTATGTCTTCCTTTCATGTTTTGTCCATTGTCATAGCCTTGTCCTCTTACATTGTCAATATCTAACTTAAGATCAGCCAGTGCATCTTGAAGAGTCCCAAAAAGTCCTTCTCCTCTTTTGTCCTTGATTTCCAAAAAAAGTTCAAAAAGAACTCCTCAACCTTAATTTTAACAGTCGACACATCCACACACCAAATCAGAAAAGTCATCTGCTCCTTACGACTAACATCAGGTGTGGAATCTAAAATGACTGAAAAATACTTTGCATCTTCAATCTTCTTTAAGATCAGCTGCTTGATCTCATTACTAAGCAATTCTATCAACTCGTTCTGAATCTTATGACTGAGGTAATGATACTGAGTTTCACCTTTTCGTATCCTCCGAATGTGTTCTTTCATTACTGGATCAAAGCGTCCAATCATCCTCACAAGTGCCAGAAAATTCCCACTATTCAGATCATCTATCTTCTCATTAGTGCCACGAAATGTTAAATTTCTTTCAGCTAAAGTCTTTACCACTGCAATTATTCTCACCATCACATCTTTCCAATGTCTTTTCTCCTTGTTAATTTCCTCCTGCAAATGCTTATCAATAGTTACGTTCTTTTGCAGTCTCATTTCTAGCTCTGTCCAACGGGTCATGCAAACAATGTGCTGATGAGTAGTTTCATGCCTTTTCAATCTAAGTGAAGCATTTCTCCAGTCATTATACCCATTACTTGCCAATAGAGTAGGATTTGTTTCTTGACAGAACAATTTACAACAAAAGCAAAATACCTTATCTTTAGCTTTTGAGTAAACTACTTTCTGTCTTGTCTTTCTCCATTGCTCATTCTTCTTACATAAGATGAATAAGTGAAACATCTATCACTACCATCTCTTGGAAAAGGAAAATCAGGTGGTGGCCTTGCAGGTGGACCTTTTTCAACCAAAAAGTCTCTCATTTTCTGTTCAATTTTATTCCAATTTCCTGGATCATTCATATCCACATTCTCATGATCTTTACTGTCAGAATCCTTCTCAGGTTCTTCCATCCTTTCATCCTCAGAATTCTCACTGTTTTCATTCACACAATCTGCATCATCTTCAACAAGTTCTTCTGCATCATCTTCAACAAGTTCTTCTACATTCATCTCATTTGCTTCTTCTTCATTAACAAGCTCCTCATCATTTTTGTTTATCTCAGCTCTAACAGTCTCATCATTTCCAGAATTTGGGTTTATGATTACATACCGTAGCATAGAATTGGCTTGAGATTTTACTCCATCCTCCACCCTTTTCTTTTTTTTTCCCTATTTTCAGCTCTAGATGGTTGCTTTCTAATTCCTAGTGGCATTTTACTACAGAAAAATAAATGAATCAGCATAAATTTTTCTCTAGAAAACAAAAGATAGAAACAAAAGTGAACCTTTGCATCAGTACATAAATCAAGACTCAATACCCTGAACTTGATGATGGGCGATGGGAGAAGGAGAAGTGGAGAACACAAGTGGATCAACGAAGGAGAAACTGGCAAAACTTGTCTGGCAGAAGAGATTAGCAGCGATGAAATTTTCTTTCTTTTCTTAATCGCGAAGTCAGAGTCTCGTCTCTAAGAAGAAAACGACGACGAAGATTTTCTCTGTTTTTTTTCACGCTATATTTTGTTTCCTTAATCTACTCTATTCTGTTTCCTTAATCAAATTGTTATTATATTATGTTTATTATTTTAATATAACTTAAATTAGAGAAAACGTGCTTGGAAAAAAAATCCCAAGGGCCGAATCGAACCCATCGCCTCTAGCAATGAGAGACAATCCCAAACCACTACACTAAGGAACATTTCTGAAAATTGATGCCCCTAAATTTTTTATAAATTCTGATGTCTAAAGCAGGTGCTTCTTGGGCCTCTCCTCAGGGCCGGCCCTGTAAGGATGATTGAGATGGGACAAAATGATTTTGAAATTTTCCAAACAAAAGAATTTGTGAACTACAACTCAGTTTCCATCAATTCTGTCTATGCACCAAGCTTGAAGTAAAAGATTCTACGCTGGATTAGCTTCAATTTATAGATTTGAAAATGTTTTTTTTTTTTGTCTTACACAGGACAAAGAAGAAGTTGAAGTCTGAGCGATCACTGAGGATTTTTTTCACTAAATAAACTTCAGTTAGTAACAAAAAGTTTTGATAATGATTACAAAATTGGGGAAGGCTGATTTGGCAGTGTGTATTGGGGTCAGCTTACCGATGGATCTCAGGTAATGTTATCTAGAAGCTTGCTTGATCTCGTTATTAGTTCATAGAACTTTGGTTATGTTAGTGGAATCAGAATGTGCAGATTTGGTCCTTGTAATGAGTTTTTGTTGTCTTATGCAGATTGCAGTCAAGAGATTGAATGCATGGAGTAGCAAAGAAGAGATAGATTTTGCTGTAGAAGTCAAGATTCTTGCTCGTATTCGCCAACAAGAATTTTTTCAGTGTAAGAGGTTACTGCGAGGAATGACAAGAACGACTCATTGTGTATGACTTCATGTCAAAGGTAAACGATGGAAAACAATATGCTTAGGATATGTGAAAACTGGCCCATTTTTCGAGCATCCTAAGTACGTGCGAGAGTGAAATTAACTTAGCTTCCAACTCAATATACGATTACAAATAATTTAGAGTTTAGAAAAAAATGAAAATGCGAAACTTAGCTTCCAGCTCAAGTAATAAATTGAATTAAATTTAGAGATGAACAATGATATTGGGTAAATGAAACAATGGACATTCATTATTCTGAAAAGTTTAGGACTTTTTGTTTTGTTTTCTTAACATATAAAGTTTAGCTTTATGATTTTTTTTTGGTCAATCATTTGATTAAATGGAAGCCCAATGGACAATAACATAAGTACATAAATTGTACAACATTTAGTCCAAGCTCACTAATAGCCCAAATATTAAAACTTATGAAGAGAGAGACCTTGGCTAAAATCTCTCAACATCCAAACAAGAGTATATTGTCATGACTTTCCAGTTTAAACTGAAAAACTCAAGTGATCAAACTTAGATAATTAACAAATAAAAAAAAAGCATAAAGAAATACACGAAAACGACATGCAACTGCATGCCGTTTACAATTACTAAAGAGAAAATTACACTCAAAAACACTTTAGAGAAGTATTATTACAACTAAAAGGCACTTTCATGATATATGTGACTTTCGTAAATTATAATATTCTTTGCATATGTATTTCTCTATGTATATTTTATAATGGGACCAATAAGTAATAGTATATATATATATATTTTAAATGTTAATCCTATATAAAATAAAGAAACACATAACTTACCAATTAATAAGTAACTCTCAAAACAACATACATACTCGTTGTTGCCGCCCGCTTTTCCTCGGGTTTATAATAAAGGATTTTAATTTCTTTAATTCATGAACATGGATGGACCTGTTGGACAAACAAAATGAAGAAAGAAAGCCCAATCCCAAAAAGGGCATGTATTTCGAAGTGGGATATCAAGCATCAATAAGGGTTTTTGACGGAAAAAAAAAATAAAACATCTTTTTTTCCCCACCAAATCGCATCAGCGACGCAGAGCTAGGGGTTTTTCTGGGTGTGGGACGAAGAAATCACATCCGCGACGCAAAGCTAGACTTTCGATATCTTTTTTACTTAGATTCCAAGTAGCAATAACACATTGGAAAGCGCACTTAAGTGATCACATCTTTATCAACAAACTGTCCGAAAAGTCTGAAAAGTGGTTTGTTCATGGAAGAGAATTTGAGTAAAAATAGTTGATAAACCAAGATATTTGAAGATATGTGATTTTGGCAGGCCAGTCATAAACATTTTTTTATGGAAGTGGATTATCTTACAAAACTTTAACATATTTTTTAATATATTGTTTGTTGGAACCAAAAGGTTTAGAAAAGAAAGTGATGGAGAAAGTGTTTAAGAATTTAGGAGACAAAAGAGAATTAGGAAGAACAAAGCTTTTTATTTCTTAAATGGTCACTTAGAACAACTCACAACTTCTTAACTTAACTTGGTTACAAATGAGAAGGAGGTGGAGGTATTTATAGCCTCCACATTACAAAATATCTTACATATTATAATCTAAAATCTAGAGAATTCTTTCATAATATCTATATTATTTTATTCTTAATTATCTAGATAATTCCATATGAATATCTAGATTTTTTTGTTTAAGGAGGTGGAGTGATTAGATATTTTTAAGTGATCTTCTAGAAATTGGATCAAGTTGTTTTGGTTTTGGCCCATGATTTAACTTGATCCAAAATCAAGTTTAGTTTTCAACACCCCCTCTTAAACTTGATTTTGCTACCCCGAGCAAACTTCTCATCTTGATGAAGTCTTCACGCTTCAGTGGCTTGGTGAAGATATCGGCTACTTGATCGTTTGTCTTCACATACTCCAATTGTACTTCCAACTTAGTAACACACTCTCTAATGTAATGATAGCGAGTGTCAATGTGCTTACTTCGATCATGGAAGACAGGATTCTTTGCCAATGCTATTGCTGACTTGTTGTCCACAAAGATCTTCGTTGGCTCTTCTTGTGGCAAACTCAACTCTTTCACCAGATTCCTTAGCCAGATAGCATGACACACACATGAAGTAGCCGCTACATACTCTGCTTCACAAGTAGAAAGGGTGACAATTGGCTGCTTCTTTGACATCCATGTGAAAGCGGTTTCTCCAATGAAAAACACAAATCCACTTGTGCTTTTCCGGTCATCTACATCTCCTCCCCAATCGCTATCGCTATATCCAACAAGCTTGTAATCATCGGAAACAGAGTAATACAAGCCAAAGTTTATGGTACCTTTGATATAGCGAAGGATCCTCTTGGCTGCCTTGAAGTGAGTTGTTGTTGGATGCTCCATGTATCGGCTCACAACTCCAACTGCATATAGGATGTCTGGTCTTGTGCAAGTCAGATAATGTAGGCTTCCAACCAAGCTCTTAAAAAGTGTTGAATCCACACTCTCTCCTTCTTCTTGCTTTGACAGCTTGGCTCTACATTCCATTGGCGTACAAACTGGATTTGACTCATCCATCTTGAACTTCTTAAGCACCTCCTTAGCATAGCCTTCTTGAGTAATGAAGATTCCATTTTCTTCTTGCTTCACTTCAATTCCAAGGTAGTAGGACATCAATCCAATATCGGTCATCTCAAACTCCTTTGTCATCTCTATCTTGAAATCTTCAAACATACTTGGATTGTTGCCTGTAAATATCAAGTCATCTACATACAAGCATGCAATCAGTATATCATTGTCTTGAGTTTTGATATAGAGTGCATGCTCATATGGACACTTGATGAAGTTTTTCTCCTTGAAGTATTTATCAATCCGAGTGTTCCATGCTCTTGGTGCTTGTTTGAGCCCATAAAGTGCCTTCTTCAACCTTAAGACTTTGTCTTCTTCTCCCTTGACTATGTAGCCTTGTGGTTGTTCAATGTAAACTTCCTCTTCAAGTTCTCCATTCACGAAGGCTGATTTGACATCCATTTGATGTATCCTCCAACTCTTTTGGGCTGCCAATGAAATTATTAGTCTAACAGTTTCTAAACGAGCAACAGGGGCAAATACCTCGTCATAGTCGATTCCGGCTCTTTGACTATATCCTTTTGCCACCAATCTCGCCTTGTATCTTTCAACTTCTCCTTTAGAGTTCTTCTTTGCTTTGTACACCCACTTTATGCCCATTTGGAAGTGAAGCTAACTCCCATGTCTCATTCTTCTGTATCGCCTTGATTTCTTCATCCATTGCATCCTTCCATGTCTTCTTTTCCATAGCTTCTTGAAAATTCATGGGCTCGCAATCCGCAAATAGACAAAATAAAGTGAGATTATCTTGATTTTCAGTTACCTCATAAATCTCTTGAAGACTTCTAAAACGTGGAGTCCTTTCACTTGAGCTCTCATCTCCTTGAGAACTTGGTTTTGGTGAAGTTGGTGGGGTAACTGGTGGATCCTCTCTTGGTTGCTCATCTTCTTCAATATGTGGAAAGAAGTTGTAGTCTTCATCAATTGATCTCCAATCCCATTGTCCTTCTTCATCAAAGATGACATTCCGACTGATGATTGTCTTCTTTGTTTCAGGATTGTAGAGCTTGTAGCCTTTGGAGTTAGCATCATACCCAATGAAGATGTACTTCTCACTTTTATCATCTAGCTTGCTCCGCTTCTCTTCTGGAACATGAGCATGAGCAATACTTCCAAATACTCTTAGATGTGAGACCCCAGGCTTCCTTCCACTCCATGCTTCTTGTGGTGTCTTTCCCAAAACGCTTCTTGTTGGAGATCGGTTTGATAGATAAACAGCGCACGCAACTGCTTCTGCCCAAAACTCCTTTGGTAGCTTCTTACTTTTGAGCATGCTTCTTGCCATCTCAAGGATAGTCCTATTCTTTCTTTCCGCTACTCCATTTTGTTGAGGAGATCTAGGCACCGTCAATTGTCTTCTAATGTCGTTATCTTCACAATACTTCAAAAATTCTTTGGACATGAACTCTCCTCCACGATCAGATCTCATGGCTTTGATCATAAGGCCACTTTCCTTCTCAACATGGGCTTTGAACTTTTTGAAGTTTTCAAATACTTCTGATTTTTCTTTCAAAAAGTAAACCCATGTCTTTCTTGAGAAATCATCAATAAAGAGAAGGAAGTAGTTACTCTTACCGAGTGAACTTGGTTTGATCGGGCCACATACATCTGTATGTATGAGTTCCAATGGCTTCCGTGCTCTTGTCTTTGACTCATTTGGAAAGCTCATTTTGAATTGCTTTCCAAGTAAACATCCTTCACAAACTTGATTTGGATGAATGATGCAAGGCAATCCTCTCACCATTTCCTTCTTGGAAAGTTGCTCTAGGCCTCCAAAATTAAGATGTCTGAATCGGAGATGCCAAAGCCAAGACTCCTCCTTATAGCATATCTTGAGGCATTGTGCGATGTCATTTTGAATGTTTAGGACAAACATTCGATTCCTTGTCATCGGCACCTTGGTGATGAGATTGTCTTCATGATCTCTTATAGAAAGGTTGTTATCCTTTAAACGAATATCATAACCTTTCTCTAAGAGTTGTCCTAGGCTCAAGATGTTGGTCTTCATGTTTGGAATATAGTAAACATTGGAAATGAATTGATGGTCTCCATTCTTCAATCGAATGAGAATATTTCCTTTACCTTTCACCTCCATCTTTGATTCATCTCCTAAAGCCACGTTTCCTTTCACCGATTCATTAAGCTCCACAAACATGCTTCTTTTCCCGCACATGTGATTGCTTGCACCACTATCGAGGTACCATTTGTGAATCTCCTCTGGTTCATCTTTCTTGTAAGCCATCAATAACATATCATCTTTTTTGCTCCTTTCTTCAACATAGTTGGACTTCTCTTCAACTCTATTGTTGTTCGGAGCTTTGCATTCGGAAGCATAATGTCCAAACTTTTCACAGTTGTAACATTTAACACTTGACTTATCATACCTTGCTTTTGGGCTTCCTCTTCCACGGCCTCTTGATGAGCTTTCTCCTTTTTGGTTTGTATGGTCTTCATTGGATCTCCAACCACGTCCATGTACATAACCACGACCTCTTCCTCGGGCTTGACCACCACCACGTCTTTGATAACCTCTGCCAGATTCTTCTTTAGTATCAATCCGCATCTTGAGTACTTGCTCTGTGATGTCTTCCTTTTTCTTCTTTTTTTCTTCATATACTTGCAGTGATCCAAGAAGTTGCTCCATCGTCATAGTCTCCAAGTCTTTTGTCTCTTCAATCACCGTGACAATATGCTCAAATTTTGAATCCAACGATCTAAGAATTTTCTCCATGATTCTCACCTCATCTAACTTCTCACCGTTTCTTTTTAGGTTATTGGTAACCGTTAAGACTCTTGAGAAGTAATCAGAGATGAGTTCACCTTCCTTCATATGCAAGGCTTCAAATTCTCCTCTTAAAGTTTGAAGACGTACCTTCTTAACTTGTTCAGCTCCTTTGTAAGAAGTTTGAAGCTTCTCCCATGCTTCTTTGGCCGACTTTGCTCCTGCGACCTTCTCGAATGTGTCTTCATCTAATCCTTGATAGATTAGACAGAGAGCCTTCTTGTCTCTCTTCCTTGAGTCTCTCAAACCATCCCTTTGAGTTTGAGATAACCCACCATCATTCTCCGGTTCAATGACGCCTTTCTCGACTATCTCCCACACATCATGTGCTCCTAGGATAGCCATCATCCTTAAACTCCAATTGTCATAGTTGCTCTTTGTGAGCATTGGGACTTGGAAGGGAACACCATTGTTTGACATCTTTAAGAGAAATAACTAGCTCTGATACCACTTTGTTGGAACCAAAAGGTTTAGAAAAGAAAGTGATGGAGAAAGTGTTTAAGAATTTAGGAGACAAAAGAGAATTAGGAAGAACAGAGCTTTTTATTTCTTAAATGGTCACTTAGAACAACTCACAACTTCTTAACTTAACTTGTTTACAAATGAGAAGGAGGTGGAGGTATTTATAGCCTCCACATTACAAAATATCTTACATATTATAATCTAAAATCTAGAGAATTCTTTCATAATATCTATATTATTTTATTCTTAATTATCTAGATAATTCCATATGAATATCTAGATTTTTTTGTTTAAGGAGGTGGAGTGATTAGATATTTTTAAGTGATCTTCTATAAATTGGATCAAGTTGTTTTGGATTTGGCCCATGATTTAACTTGATCCAAAATCAAGTTTAGTTTTCAACATTGTTGTCATTTTATGATTTTTAATAAAAAAATGCATAATTTTTTAACTCGCCCAGTTCAAAAAGTTGCACCGGTACTGTATAGGTGGCAATCATTTTCCAAACAAAAAAGAGAGAAAAGTAGTTACGGAAGCTATAAGACGAGTTACGGAAGCTATAAGACGAGAAGAAAGTAAAATGGTAAGGAAACCAAACACACAGACAAGTGCAGAAGCTTGATCGATCGTCTTTTACATTGAACCAAGATAGGCCTCAATCCTAGCTTGTATGCCAAGTATCTTTAGTTCCTCTTTTTACTGGAAAACTTAAATGTGTTGACTCAGAGTTATTTCACAAAAACATCGAAGAAGATACGAGTTATTCGAAAAGTTGTTGGTTGGGTCGAAAAACCCTTAAAAAAAAATATCTTTTTCTATTGATAAAAAACGAGAACCCTCTTGCCAACTTGTAACTCTGAGTTAGTCCCTGTTTATTTTCCATGTGGTGCAATTTCTTCACAGCATACTGCGTGGGAATATAATTAAATAATTATAAGTGCTAAAGGAAGGCATTAAATGATAAATACAATGCGTTGACAAATATAATTACAAGGCAAGTAGAGCTCCACTACAGCACTACTTGTCAACCTAAATTTTTAAATGATATTTTCATATAATTAACAAAGTCCATATGATACTTTCCAAATAATTGTCTTTTTGTCAACTTACAAATTTAAATTACGTAAGATGGCTATGTAATATAAATTGACCAGAGAACAACCGTTAAGCCCGAGTCATTTATTTTTTCTTGTAGTCTGAATTATTATCTAGTCCGAGTCAAATTTTAGATTTATAAAGTACCAAATATGTTACATTTATAAAAGACCGAAAACCTGTATATAAACAACCTTCATCCACCAGCAAATAACTATCTGTTCTTCATCTCACTCTCTCTCTCTCCACCATCAGAGGTCAGCTCTCTCTCTCTCTTACTCTCCTTATGCGCAGATTTGTATTTTTTTATTAACACAAATGTTTACGGCAATGTTTACGTCCTAGATTGATCTTAAATAAACTATTGGAAACGTAATGAGCATAGTTTTAAGTTTTTTTTTTTTTTGGAGAAAAAGCATAGTTTTAAGTTTTAACCCGATAAACGTGATATTCTTCTTTTCTGCAAATGGTTTGATCTTTTGCTTGAAATGGTTTTTCTTTTCTTCTTTCTAAAGTTTCGAAGTTAATTAATGAAATACATGTGCATGTTTTTCGGGTCGAATTAATACATTTGCACATATGATATATTGATGCAAAATATTGACTAATAAACACAATACAACTCCCTGTCTCAGGATTCAAATCCGTTCGACATGACTGAAAAGGAAGAAGCGGTAGGGCTAAAGAACGGAAAATATGAGTGGAATGATGGATCCGATCATGATGATGTGACAAAGATATATGTGCGAGGTGATCCTTACGGCGTAACGTTCATCAAGTTTGACTACGTCAAGACTGGACAACCGAAAAGATCATGCCATGGTTACTCGCACAAAGGTTTCACGCAGATAGTACGTATGACTTGTAAATATGCTAATTCAACTATTCATGTTCTTATAGATTATACAGACTTTTGTTTTAACCAACTTTTTTTGTTTTCGTAGTTTGAGATTGACCATCTAAAAAATGAACACCTTGAATCTGTTGAGGGTTATTGCAAAGACTATATCATTCAAGCACTTCAGTTCAAAACCAATTTGAGAATCTCTGAGATGATGGGATATCCAGATGGTGAAAAGTTTACACTAGCAGCCCATGGGAAAAAAATCATTGGGTTTCACGGATCTGCTTATAATAAACTCCGCGCTCTTGGAGCACATTTCACAGAGATTATTCCTACGAGATTGGAACCGGAAGGGGGCAAGCGAGGCGATGAGTGGGATGATAGAGCTGACCATGAGGGTGTAACAAAGATTCATGTACGATGTGATTATGAAGGCATACAAAACATCCAATTCGATTATGTTAACAAGGATGGATATATTCAAGAAGGGCCAGTCCATGGTTCTACCCGGGAGGAAGGTTTCGACCTAGTGCCGGTATGTATGACTGAGATAATTTAAAACTAAAATTTCTTTACATCTGATGATATTCTTGTTCCCCAAGTTATTTCTAGTAGATAACTACTGTGGTTTATAACCTTGCGGTTTATCTAGTGCCTGCATTGTATCATTGCTGAGGTTCTACTCTATATTTTTGCGTGTGATGAGATGTTTAGGGGGGAAAACCCCCATTAAATTTTAATTCCACAGATATATTATTGGATGTTTATGTAATGTATTTTTATTTAACATTTTCTTTTGTAGTTTGAGATTAAACATCTCGACAAGGAATACCTTTTATCTGTGGATGGTTACTACGACGAGACTACCGGTGTGATTCAAGCACTTCAATTCAAAACAAACATGAAGATTTCGAAAATGATGGGGTACAAGAAAAAAGGTACTAAGTTTTCACTTGGGTGCAACAGCATGAAGATCATATGGTTTCATGGATATGCTAAGGAGTATTTAAACTCGCTCGGAGCTTATTTCACCACGCTTCCACTTACAAAACTGGAGCACAAAGGTAAATGTAGTGGAGAAACCCTTTGGGATGATGGTACTTTCCAAGGACTAAGGAAGGTGTCCGTTCACTATGATGAACATATAAGGTGTATTAGCTTCGAGTACGATAACGAAGGTCAAGTGGAAGTCCGTGAGCACGGGTCGACGTACAATATCGTTGGACAAGACGCAGAGGTCACAATTTCTACACCTCTAAATATTCGTCGTTCGTATACATATTACACGTATATGTCTATATGTGTGTGTTCATGTAACTTATACGTAGGAAAAATATAAGCATTAGTAGCACACTGAAAACGCTACTATAGGGCTTTCGTAGCGTTTTCATAAACGCTAGGACACGAGGTGCTATGATAGACCTCCACCCTATCGTAGCATTTTTTTAATGCTATAATAATCGGACCTATTATAGCGCTAATCACTTGTTATAGGAAAATCTTTGCTAACATTATTTTTGTGCTATAATGTTTATTTTCATGACATTTTTCACATGCTACAATATAATTTGTAATTACACATTTAAAATGTTATTGAATACTATTTCATGGCATTTTTCTCATGCTATGAAATAATTTATTATAACATTAATTTAATTCTTTCGTATATGGTTTTAAATTATATATTTATTATATTTATATATATATATATTATTTTATAAATTATCCAAAATACATATTTAATTTCTTTTATTGCATAAATTATCCAAAATACATAAACAATACTATTACATTAACCAAAACAAATCTTACATAAGATCATTCTATGTCCTATATTAACATCACAAGTTTCGCTAAGTCTTAAAAACCAAATCCTACCACGTACAAGTGTAAGTCCTATACATACAAGTCTTATGCTAACTCAAACTACTACATAACTAATCTCCTAACGTATTTCATGGATTCCTCAAAGTGGCCTGCTTTAATCTCTGCATTCTCCTTCTTCATGTCCTCTTCGAGTGTCCATCTTGAAATACTGAAACATCAGAATTCTCTAAAGCTTCCTCATTGTTGATATTCAAAGGCTCTTTTCTCCATTGCTTACCAAATGAACTCCCTTCCGCAACTTGAATTCCTAGAACAAATACAACATTTTTAAAGTTACAAAAAAAACTCATATTTCACAGGCATATGGCAATCCACTCAAGAACTTCTTTAGCTGTGATTCCAGGAGCATCGATTACACTTTGAAGCAGAAACTTGTCTTTTTGATTTTTGTTCACATGAATCGTTCATCAAGCCCACATTTTGATTTTTGTTAAGAATCCTAAAAGCCAGAATACCCAATTTGAGATTCACTTGAATCAAATGCATCTCACAGTAACAAAGGAGAATCAGAAACTAACCGGTGCTGAAAGAGACAAAAGAAGAGCGGAGAGAACTGGAGAAGTTGCCGATAGGTCTCAACGCTTCAATTAGATTGCTTCCTCGTGAACCATTCAAACAATCTTCAAACAAGCTTCTCACCTGCTCTCTTCTTCAATTTCAGTGCGAAACCATTCACAGCTGCCAATATCTCCAGGCTTCTATGCGAAGCATCATCTCTAAGTTTTACCCAAGCTTGATCTAGGATCCAGATATCTGCGGCAAAAGGAGGATATCTGCGGCAGAAGGAGCAAAAATATCTCTGTGGATCCAAATCGGAGCCATGAATCCGAATCGTCGTCTTCGTAAAGAGAGAAGAAAAGTGGGAGAGGAAGAGGAATGAGAAAAGGAAGACAAAGAATTAGGTCCGTTGATTTTAATTTGTTATCAACGGTGGATATCAAAGAAGGTGTAATCCACACCTTTATGCCTCAACCAATGAAAAACGAATCCTTTTTATTTACATTTCAAAGGTTTTTTTTTTTGATTTTTTCTTTCTATTTAATTAGTAGATTTGTTTTGTGACATGTGACATATTAATAAAAAACAAATTATATATCTTAGGATATAGAAAATTATTGTTAATTAAGAAAAAAATTTGGTATATTAGAGATAGGGATTTAGGATTGTGATTAGGGTTTAGGGTTGTATTTGGAGTATATAATTTATAAATTTTCTATACTCTAATTAAATACTAATTATATGTATATTTGTAATAACATCAAAAATATTTTTACTTCAAACCCTATACTCTATATTCTAATACCCTAAACCCTAAACATACCCTAAATTTTTGATTGATCATTTTTTTCTACTTTGATTAATAGATAGAAGTTTAGGGTTTAGGGTTTGTAATTGGAGTCTATAGTTTAATGTTTAGTAATATGGATTTAGAAAATGATTATACTTAATTTATAATTTTCTATACTCTAATTAAATATTCGTTAATCTATAAAATTTATTATATTTATATTTCTAATAACATCAAAATATTTATAATTCAAACCCTATACTCTATATTCTAATATCCTAAACCCTAAACATACCCTAAATTTTAATTGATCATGTTTCTTCCTACTTTGTTATTTTTATTTATTATGTATATTTTCTTTCTTATTTTGTAAATTTTAACTATTTTTTATGGTATTAATAATGTTCTTTTGATCTTTTCATTGATTTTAGATAGCAATAGCATATTAAGATTATAAAAAAAAAAAACTCTGTTTTATTGAATTACACCATAATTATAAAACAATCACAAGTTGAAATATGGTCACAAAGCCATATATCTTTACAGTTTATACTTATGTCTATCTATTGGCCTCGGCGAATATATAAGACTCAGAGTTGAGACTCTTAAACACATCTGGCTTCAAGATGAAAATCCTCCAAAGCTCGCTTGTTCTCTTCTTCATGTTCTGTTGTACCTTGCCTTGCTTCTGCGAGATGCCACGCCTCACCATTAGCGTAATACTAAGGAATTAACATAAGATTTACATGTCATTTATGCATCAATTTGATGTACTAGTAAAAGGCAAGAAAAGTCATTGTTAATGAAAGATGAAGCCTATTTTAAAGACCAAAACAAAAAACGAAGTCATTAACCTTAAGATGCTAAACGAAGTACAAACGACACTAGCAGAGGAAATTTAATTCCTTTTGAGTTTAGCCCAAAGGGTTGAAAACCTCAGCATATTTTTCTTCTGGAGGAGCAGACCATTTCTTCGATAAAGAAGAAGGCAGAGTAGATGACAAACTAATATTCTCAGAGCTTACTTGGACCTTGCACTTTGGTGAAGCTATTCTTGGAATCTTTTGAAGCCTCTTGGATAATTCAAACACAGCATGGTCATATGACATTCAACGAAATAAGAAATGTGCGAAAAAGGAGGGTGATCAACAGGCGCTATCCCACCATCCCTAAACAAATGGAAAGACAGGATTGCAACAAGCCATCAACCAAAAGATCCAGAGCCTATTGAGAACTAAGAGTCTGAGATACAACAATTTATAAAATTGAACAAGAGAATCAAATGTGTAAAAAACATTGGCAAGCTTATAAATTGGAGACGCAAAAAACTCACCAAAAGGATGAAAATCCACCGATATGAAATTCGACCTGTGACCAGTGAGAGTCCTGACAACTAGACACCAAAGCAAGTTAAAGAACGCATAAGTAAGCACAGGAGTCAAACTGAGGCAGATAAGAAGGGTCTTTAAAAACTGCAAAACTGCGGAACTTGCTCTTTGTAACTCGTGAATCCATCGATTATAACCTTGGCAAACCCCATCAGAAATTAATTAGAGTCTGCCAAATGAAAGGCAGTTTCAAGTACAATTTTTAGAGGAAGAAAGTAAGAAAAAATCGCACCAGCTTAATATACATAGCGAAAGGTCACCAGATACTACCCACCTGTTCAAATTAACACAAACCCAGAGATTATTAGGTCAAGCGAAGCAAATTTTCTGTTTTCCAGATTGTGACAATTCTGGGTTTCGGCCAGACAGGGGAGAATAATCAAATCAGAGAGATTGATCCAAGCAATATGAAGAGAAATTATTTACCGAATCAGTTTGCTCACAGAGGGAAGACAATGGAGGAAAGCTCGAGTTTTGACAAAATTCGACCTGCCAATTCGAGGTCATCTCGTAGATAAACCTCTCTCACTTGTTGTAGCTAAAAAATAAACCAACAAAACTAAAAAACCTCGGAAGGAAGAAGAAAGCAAACGGAGAGGAGAGAGATAGAGAGCAACACACCTTTTTGAATTCGACCTCCTCTGGTTTTCTTATTGAAAACTTTTCTCCATTGAAGCAATAGCACAATGGGCGTTGAAGAAGAAGAAGGTTTTCCCTAGCACGATGGGTGTAGGTGAGAGAGAGAATTGTTGGGTTTTTTATTTTCCCTAAATGAACTGAGTTGGGAAAAAAAAATTATTTCACTATGTAACGGTGAGAGTGGCGGAAAACAATAATTTTGGCTAAGTGTTTTGGCTCCAGTTATTTTTCAGGCTATATTAGTGATTTTTGGTTCCCGCCTACTGAAACTTTTTCTTAGCGCGAATTTAATGCTACGATAAAACTGGGATTCGATTTTGGTACTTTTAGTAGCAGTTAGTGAATTAGTGCTACAACGACCTGCTACCAATGCTTATATTTCTTGTAGTGTTTTCTCACAGTTTGTTCTGGACTATCCAAATGAATATGTCACGTCCATAGAGGGGAAATTCGCAGAGACGATACAGGATGCCACGTGGATGATATCGTTGACTTTCAAAACATCAAAAGGGAGGACCTCTCCGACGTTGGGAAATGTGCCACGGCCTGGGGACAAAGTAGTTGATTTCGTGCTCGAGAGCAAAGGTTGTGCTCTTGTTGGGTTCTATGGATCGAGTGACTTTAATGGTGCTCTTTATTGTCTTGGTGCATATTCTCATCCGATGCCTTTTCTTCAAGATGCGGAGACACAAGAAAGAGAAGGCGGTGATGAAGGAGCTTCCTCGGATAATGGTGGTGTCAATGGTGATTGATCTATGATCATGTTCATCAAATTGACAAAGCTTGATCATGTTCTTTTATAATCTTTTAACCTTGTGGTCTACTATATAGTCGCTCCTATGTTGTTTGATGGCTCTTTTTCAATATCATTTTAATGGTTTTTACACACACAAAAAAGCTTCAATTTGTCACATTAACAATTATGTAATCATGATTATATTTCGGAGGGAACACAAGTGTTTACGGGGCAAGACTCAAGACTACACCGCTTCAGAATTGACCATAACTGAACAAAATCCATATATAAGAGAGAGAAACCAAAAGCAGAGTTCAAAAAGCGGTGTTTCTGAGGAAAAACCAAAAAGAAAGCAGTTACAAAAGCTAGAAAAAAAAAAGAAAAAAGAAAGGAAGATGGGTACGAAACTAAATTAAGTTATAATTTCTACATTAGATCAAGACATGCTTCAATGATTACGTGTACCCTAACTATCTTTAGTTCTTCTATCTAGGAAAAGGGAGAAAACCTTTAAAATACCCAACTTTAATTACATTTACCAAATAAATACATAAACTTTTGACGTTGTCCTAAAAATACCTGATATATTTCTGAGTACCAGTTAAATACTCGAATTTTCTAAATTTGATAGTTTGATACTGCAATTTAGACGTCGTTAATAGATTAAACAGAAACAGTAAAACATCGTTAATTTTTTTAATAAAACGTAAGTTTAATCAGTCAAATGACATTTTTACCCTTTTTCTTCAATCGATTGAAGATCAATGTTTCTTCCGATTCCTAAATCTAAAGAACCCTAATTCCTAAATCTAACCAAACATAATTCCCAAATTATTTTGTTGGTGGATTAATTCCATTTGTGTGCCTTTATGCACATATAAACAAATCCAAAAACATAAAAACTCCCCAGAGCTCGAGGACTAATTGCATTTATGTTTTTGGATTTTGGGAATCTTGACATCGCCTCTCTCGGAATCAGAATCGGATTTGTGCACAGATACGTTACTCTGAACTGGCCTCGACTCAGCTCTTTGCCCAGCTGTGTAGTATAGTTTCACGTCTTCGTACGGCTTCTCGAATATAGCAGAAGCACTGTGTTTCGTCGTGGTTGTGGGGCTTCGCGGCGGCGCTGGGTTCCTCCACGGTGGTGGCTGATTCGTTCCGGTGGGTTTTTTCCGGCGGATCTTGGTGGGTGTTTCTTCCTCTGTTCTCGATCTCGACTGATCTCTCCCCATTTTGCTGAGGTTTCATCACCAATCTGTATTACTTGGCTAAACAATTCCTCATAGCTAAGACAAAAATGGAGACTTTCGTGAAAGAGAATCAAGAACTAAAAAGAAGACCAGATCCTGCTTGCTTGGTGGGTTTATACTGGAAGACGTGGAGGCGTAAATTTGAGCAAACAAAGACCTCTTTTCATCAAGAAATGATTGTGATTTGTGACTAAGAGATTAGAGCAAATGATTAATAAATATAAAAATTGAATGTTGAATTGCAAAAACATAAGAACTCCCGAGAGCTCGAGGACTAATTCCATTTTATGTTTTTGGATTTGTTTATACACAAATGGAATTAATCCACCAACAAAATAATTTGGAAATTATGTTTGGTTAGATTTAGGAATTAGGGTTCTTTAGATTTAGGAAGGGGGGACATTGATCTTTGAAGAAAAAGGGTAAAAATGTCATTCCACTGATTAAACTCACGTTTTATTAGAAAAATTAACGCCGTTTTACTGTTTCCGTTTAATCTATTAACGGCGTCTAAATTGCAGTGTCAAACTATTCAATTTAGAAAGTTTGAGTATTTAATTGGTACTCAGAAATATATCAGGTATTTTTAGGACAACGTCAAAAGTTTATGTATTTATCTGGCAAATGTAATTAAAATTGGGTATTTTTAAGGTTTTTTCCCCTAGGAAAAATGTCAAACTGTTTCTTGGTGTTGGATTGAAGTCTTAGGTTTGTCAGTCACAGCTGAGACTCTAGACTTCACCAGACACTCCTCCTATGTTTGATTTCTCCTCTGTTTTAATTTCTTTTCTGTACTGTAAATTTGGGATGATTCCTGTTCTAGAAAGTACGAGAACAACAAAAAGATTGATACATGGACCAAGATTAGATTTGGATACATATATTTGGATCGTCTTAAATCAGTAGCCAGTTTTTGTTCTGATAGTGCAGTTTTATGGTTTGATAAAACATGTGTAGACTTAATGATTTTTGTTTTTCTTAGGACATTTTCTTTGTTCATCTACACGGCCACAATGTACCATTTATAAAAACATCCGCAGACTTCGTCAAATAACTTTAGTATTTCACAACTCGCTTTCATCAAAAGTCATGATTACCAATTTCTTTAAGGGGGATTTTCAGAACAAATACTTTGTAGAATACTGTACGATAATATTTCAAAACAATTTAAGAACAAAATGTTGTTTGGTGAGTATTATACGTGAAAACTCTATATATTAATAAAGTTGAGACTTTGATATTTTATTAATTTATAGAGTTATTTTACTGATTTTGAATAAATATTTTTTATTAAAAAAGAATTTGAAAATAATATATATTTTTAAAAAATATTGTATTTTCGAAATTTTTATTCTAAAATTAGAGATGAATTTCTATATATATTTCAAATCTAATAAAACCAAGAAACAATTATACTTATACTTTAATATATTATCGTAGTTATATATTTGTATCATTTTTTATGGTTATCATTAATTTATGATATTAATAAGACCATGTATTTACGTTAGAGTTCAAAAAAATTATCTTATTATCTTATCAAATTTTAATAATTTTAAGACTAACCCAACTTTGGACTGTATAAATTTATTTATACAGTTTATTAATTAGCGAGCATTAATTTATAGAGTTTTTACTGTATATAAAGTTCTCAATCAGATCAATTATCATACAACATTAATATTTTCTAATTGTTGAATTATGGTAGGATAAATGATGTTTAAAAGTAAGCTATTTTTAAAAAAAATTATGTAACATTTAAATGTTAAAGAAAATTTAAAATTAATAAATATAATAAAAATATGGTAGGATAAATTATGTTTAAAATTAAGCTCATTTAAAAAATTATTTTTTATCTAACATTTAAATGTTAAAGAAAATTCGAAATTAATAAATATAATAAATAAAATAATATGTGGGAAATTTTGAATGGATAATGTTTTTGCAGAAGGCATCTATCAAATACTTTTTTTTGTCGTCATCTATCAAATACTTTTTAAAGAGCCAAAACTTGTATATAAAAGTCAGCTTCATCTCTCACCTTGTGGTAAACAATAGCATTCTCTGATCATCATCTGTCAGTCTCTTTCTCTACCATTAGAGGTACGTAAGCTCTTTTCTTCTCTCTCTTTCTTTGTTTCCTCCTGTGTATATTTGCTTTTTATATGCACCAATAAATCTTTAAATATTTACTGAGTGATTGCTTACTTTTTAGCCAAGAAACTTGATCTTCTTCTTCAGCTCTGTTCTGTATATAGTCTTCTTCCTTAAACTATGAACCTGTTTGATGCTTGGCTTGAAATGGTTTACTTAGTAACCTTCTTGAATCCCCAACCTAATGAAACATAGTATTGGTCCAAATTATTGACTACAAACACACAATACCCCTCCATGTCTCAAGATTCAAATAGGTTCGAGATGACCCAAAGGTTGGATGCGAAAGGTGGTAGTGAAGGCAAGGAGTGGGATGATGGAGCCGACCATGATGGTCTTACAAAAATATATGTACAAAGTGGTCTTGACAGAGGTCGTTTTGATGGCATACAATATATCTATTTCGACTATGTCAAGAATGGACAACCAAAATATGGATCATTCCATGGTCTCACGGGGGAAGGTTTCACAGAGACGGTGTGACTTTGGAAATGACATATTAAGTTTCTTTTTGTTCGAGTTCATGTAGGTTATGATACTAACTTTGTGATATTAATCTCCCCAATTTTGCAGTTTGAGATTAATCATATAAACAATGAATATCTTGAATCTGTTGAGGGTTACTACAAAACGGAGTCAGATACAATTCAAGCTCTTCAATTCAAAACCAACTTTAGGACTTCTGAAACCATGGGATATCACAACAATGGTACTAAGTTTACACTAGAAGTCGACAGAAAGAAGATAATTGGCTTCCATGGATTTGCTAATGGCAGAAATCTTAATTCTCTTGGAGCATATTTCGCTTGGATTACTCCTACTAGATTGGAAGAAAAAGGAGGAAAGGGAGGCAACCAATGGGATGATGGAGTTGACCATGAAGGTGTAACAAAGATACATGTAAGAAGTGGTCCTGAAGGCATACAATTAATCAAGTTTGACTATGTCAAGAATGGACAACTCAAAGGTGGGCAAGTCCATGGTCTCTTGGGTAGCGGTTTCACACAACCAGTATGTATTTCTACTGTCTTTGAATATAAACTTCTTTGTTTAATTTTATTTTTACAAGTGAATTTTTACCATTTATTTGTAGATTGAGATTAACCACCAAGAGGACGAGTATATAATATCTGTTGAGGGTTACTACGAGGAGGCATCAGGGGTCATTCAAGGACTTCAGTTCAAGACTAACATCAAGATTTATGAGCTGATTGGATATGAAAAAGGTACAAAGTTTTCACTTGAAGCCTATGGAAAGAAGATCATTGGGTTTCATGGATTTGCCGAGAATAACCTACATTCTCTTGGAGCATATTTAGAAACCCTTCCTCCTACTAAATTGAAACGCCAAGGTGGTACTATTGGCAGAACCTGGGATGATGGTGCTTTCCACGGCGTTAGAAAAGTATACGTTCTTTATAGTGTAAAAAGTGTAAAGTGTGTCATGTTCGAGTACGATAATGACGGAAAAGTTGAAAAGCGTCAGCATGGGTTTATAAGTGGACAAGAAGGACAGGTTCTGATTTCTACAACTCTCTATGTTAAATTGCATATGCATGCACCTATACGTGGATGTGTTTGTTCTTGAATTTATTTATTTTCTTGTTTCTTTATATCATGCAGTTTGTGGTCGATTATCCAAACGAATTCATCACATCCGTGGAAGGGACTTTAATGTACGACACTGATATTTGGATTACATCACTGACTTTCAAAACATCTAAAGGGAGAACCTCTCCGAAATTTGGAAACGTGTCTGATGATACGTCTCCTAGTAATTTCGTGTTGGAGAACAAAGGTTGTGCTCTTGTTGGTTTCCATGGACGATCTACAGATTCTGGAATGTTTCCTGATACTGTTCTTATCGCTCTTGGAGCGTATTTTCATCCGCTGCTTCCTCCTCCACCTTCTAAGGCTGAGAAACTAGTAGCACAAGGTGGAGATGGAGGAGATTTCTGGGATGATGGTGGTAATTTCGATGGTGTTAAGAAGATATACATAGGACACAGTGAGATTGGCGTCACATTCCTCAAGTTTCTATACGCCAAGAACACTCAGGTGTTCGTTGGAGATGATCATGGGAGCAAGACACTACTTGGAATCGAAGGGGTAATTATTCACTACTTGTTAGCAATCTTATAATCGATGTAAAATGACACTAATAAGTAATATATAATCGACATGAATCAATTAATTCATATATTGCTAATGGATTTTAAGCTTAATTTCAGGGTTTTTATAAACTTGTTGGTTTTCTTGATCAACTTATTTATTGGGCTATTTTCTTGCTTTGCAGTTCGAGCTTGAGTATCCGAGAGAATACTTGACAGCAGTTGAGGTTAGTTATGATAAAGTAGATGGATGTGAATCCCAAGTTTTACTCATGCTTAAGTTCAAGACCAACAAACGAACCTCACCAGGCTTTGGACTTGATACAAACTCAACTTTCGTACTCCACAAGGAAGGTCACAAAATTGTTGGGTTCCATGGAAAAGCCAATAACATGCTTCATCAAATTGGGGTCCACGTCTTCCCTATTACCGATCAAGTTTGATCGTCTTCTTTTACTGATCTCGTGTCTTGTACTTTGATTACCGTCCAAGTATGGTGTTTCCTATGTTGTTTAAACGTGTCTTCTGACAATCTCATGTACTAAATAAGAACAATGTTTTTTCTAAACTAAGTTCTAATGCTTCTCACTTTCTTTCCCAAGCTGCAAAATCACATTCTCGCAGTTCCATCGTATGTTTGGTTCACAAAATTACATTTCTGAGCTCTATCTATACACACACAATGACACACGTACATATAAATACACCCATTCCGTGTTAGTTCAGTACAAATAGTTTAGTGTTTTCTACTTGCTCCCAGAAGAAAAACGACACAGACTTCTTATGCAGCTTCTTCGTGGAACGAGACTTCGTAAGAGCCTCTGCAAATGTAATCAGTTCTTGTTAAAAGTTAAACTTGATTTGGGCCAAGTTTAATTATTGGGTTAAACCCAATAATGTGTTCCAATTTCTAGAAGTTTTCTAGAATTATTTTCCACCTCCTAAGTCTAGATATTTTGTGAGAAAAATCTAGATATTTATGATATAAAATTAAGATATTATGTTAGAAATTTATAGATTTATGATTAAAATATGTAAGATATTTTGTAATGTAGAGGCTATAAATACCTCCACCCCCCCTCCGCTCTCCTCATTTGTAACCAATTTAAGAAGTTGTGAGTTGTTCTAAGTTAAAATCAAGAAATATAAAACATTCTACCTAGTCTTCCTAAAAACATCTTCTTCTCTCCCATTTCTCAAACACTTTCTCTATCACCTCTAAAATAGTTTCCTTCCAACAAAGTGGTATCAGAGCTAGTTGATTCTCTTAAAGATGACAAGTAATGGTGTTCCTTTCGAAGTCCCAATGCTCACAAATAGCAACTATGACAATTGGAGTCTAAGGATGATGGCTATCCTAGGAGCACATGATGTGTGGGAGATAGTCGATAAAAGCTTATTGAACCGGAGAATGATGGTGGGTTATCTCAAACTCAAAGGGATGGTTTGAGAGACTCAAGGAAGAGAGACAAGAAAGCTCTCTGTCTAATCTATTAAGGATTAGATGAAGACACGTTCGAGAAGGTAGCAGGAGCAAATTCGGCCAAAGAAACATGGGAGAAACTTCGAACTTCTAACAAAGGAGCGGAACAAGTTAAGACGGTATGTCTTCAAACTCTAAGAGGAGAATTTGAAGCGCTGCAAATGAAGGAAGGTGAACTCATCTCTGATTACTTCTCAAGAGTCTTAATGGTTACTAATAACCTAAAAAGAAACGGTGAGAATCATGGAGAAAGTTCTTAGATCATTGGATTCAAAATTTGAGCATATTGTCACGGTGATTGAAGAGACAAAAAACTTGGAGACTATGACGATGGAGCAACTTCTTGGATCACTGCAAGCATATGAAGAAAAGAAGAAGAAAAAGGAAGACATCGCAGAGCAAGTACTCAAGATGCGGATTGATACTAAAGAAAACTGGCCGAAGTTATCAAAGACGTGGTGGTGGTCAAGCCCGAGGAAGAGGTCATGGTTATGTACATGGACATAGTTGGAGATCGAATGAAGACCATACAAACCAAAGAGGAGAAAGCTTATCAAGAGGCCGTGGAAGAGGAAGCCCAAAAACAAGGTATGATAAGTCAAGTGTTAAATGTTACAATTGTGGAAAGTTTGGACATTATGCTTCTGAATGCAAAGCTCCGAACAACAATAGAGTTGAAGAGAAATCCAACTATGTTGAAGAAAGGAGCAAAGAAGATGATATGTTATTGATGGCTTATAAGAAGGATGAACCAGAGGAGGTTCACAAGTGGTACCTAGATAGCGGTGCAAGCAATCACATGTGTGAGAAAAGAAGCATGTTTGTGGAGTTAGATGAGTCAGTGAAAGGAAACGTGGCTCTAGGAGATGAATCGAAGATGGAGGTGAAAGGTAAAGGAAATATTCTCATCCGATTGAAGAATGGAGATCATCAATTCATTTCCAATGTTTACTATATTCCAAACATGAAGACCAACATCTTGAGCCTAGGACAACTCTTAGAGAAAGGTTATGATATTCCTTTAAAGGATAACAACCTTTCTATAAGAGATCATGAAGACAATCTCATCACCATGGTGCCGATGACAAGGAACCGAATGTTTGTCTTGAACATTCAAAATGACATCGCCCAATGCCTCAAGATGTGCTACAAGGAGGAGTCTTGGCTTTGGCACTTCGTTTCGGACATCTCAATTTTGGAGGCCTAGAGAAACTTTCCAAGAAGGAAATGGTGAGAGGATTGCCTTGCATCAATCATCCAAATCAAGTTTGTGAAGGATGTTTACTTGGAAAGCAATTCAAAATGAGCTTTCCAAAGGAGTCAGAGACAAGAGCACGGAAGCTATTGGAACTCATACATACAGATGTATGTGGCCCGATCAATCCAAGTTCACTCGATAAGAGTAACTACTTCCTTCTCTTTATTGATGATTTCTCAAGAAAGACATGGGTTTACTTTTTGAAAGAAAAATCAGAAGTATTTGAAAACTTCAAAAAGTTCAAAGCCTATGTTGAGAAGGAAAGTGGTCTTACGATCAAAACCATGAGATCTGATCGTGGAGGAGAGTTCATGTCCAACGAGTTTTTGAAGTATTGTGAAGATAACGGTATTAGAAGACAATTGACGGTCCACAGATCCCCTCAACAAAATGGAGTAGCCGAAAGGAAGAATAGGAAAATCCTTGAGATGGCAAGAAGCATGCTCAAAAGTAAGAAGTTACCAAAAGAGTTTTGGACAGAAGCAGTTGCGTGTGCGGTTTATCTATCAAAACGATCTCCAACAACAAGCGTCTTGGGAAAGACACCACAAGAAGCATGGAGTGGAAGGAAGCCTGGTGTATCACATCTAAGAGTATTTGGAAGTCTTGCTAATGCTCATGTTCCAGACGAGAAGCGGATCAAGCTAGATGATAAAAGCGAGAAGTACATCTTTATTGGGCATAACGCTAACTCCAAAGGGTACAAGCTCTACAATCCCGAAACAAAAAAGACAATCATCAGTCGGAATGTCATATTTGATGAAGAATGAGAATGGGATTGGAGATCAATTCATGAAGACTACAACTTCAACTTCTTTCCACACATTGAAGAAGATGAGCAACCGAGAGAGGATCCACCAGTTACCCCACCAACTTTACCAACACCAAGTTCTCAAGGAGATGAGAGCTCAAGTGAAAGGATTCCACGTTTTAGAAGTCTTCAAGAGATTTATGAGGTAACTGAAAATCAAGATAATCTCACTTTATTTTGTCTATTTACGGATTGCGAGCCCATGAATTTCCAAGAAGCTATGGAAAAGAAGACATGGAAGGATGCAATGGATGAAGAAATCAAGGCGATACAGAAGAACGAGACATTGGAGTTAGCTTCACTTCAAAATGGGCATAAAGCAATTGGTGTAAAGTGGGTGTACAAAGTAAAGAAGAACTATAAAGGAGAATTTGAAATATACAAGGCAAGATTGGTGGCAAAAGGATATACTCAAAGAGTCGGAATCAAATATGATGAGGTATTTGCTCCCGTTGCTCGTTTAGAAACTGTTAGACTAATAATTTCATTGGCAGCCCAAAAGAGTTGGAGGATACATCAAATGGATGTCAAATCAGTCTTCTTGGATGGAGACCTTGAAGAGGAAGTTTACATTGAAAAACCACAAGGCTACATAGTTAAGGGAGAAAAAGACAAAGTGTTGAGGTTGAAGAAGGCACTTTATGGGCTAAAACAAGCACCAAGAGCATGGAACACTCGGATTGATAAGTATTTCAAGGAGAAAAACTTCATCAAGTGTCCATATGAGCATGCACTCTATATCAAAACACAAGACAATGATATACTGATTGCATGCTTGTATGTATATGACTTGATATTTACAGGCAACAATCCAAATATGTTTGAAGATTTCAAGATGGAGATGACGAAGGAGTTCGAGATGAACTACTATTGGATTGATGTCCTACTACCTTGGAATTGAAGTGACAAAATCAAGTTTAAGAGGGGGTGTTGAAAGTTAAACTTGATTTGGGTCAAGTTTAATTATTGGGTTAAACCCAATAATGTGATCCAATTTCTAGAAGTTTTCTAGGATTATCTTCCACCTCCTTAGTCTAGATATTTTGTGAGAAAAATCTAGATATTTATGATATAAAATTAAGATATTATGTTAGAAATTTTAGATTTATGATTAAAATATGTAAAATATTTTGTAATGTGGAGGCTAAGTTAAGAAGTTGTGAGTTGTTCTAAGTTAAAATCAAGAAATATAAAGCATTCTACATAGTCTTCCTAAAAACATCTTCTTCTCTCCCAAATTTTTTTCAAACACTTTCTTCATCACCTCTAAAATAGTTTCCTTCCAACAGCTCTTTCTTCCTGTTTCGATTTGATTCCAGACAATGTTCTTCTTCTCCACAGACAGAAGAATCTGCTGCTTCGCTCTTACGCCGCCACATCCTGATATGATCCTTGAACTCCTCCTCCTCGTCTTTGCCATGCAGCAACATCTGGAAGTAGTGCGTTGATCGAAGCTGCCTCGGAGTCGAGTGAATACCTGTGTTTGAGCTGCCCAGTTCCGATGAACCAGCTCGCTTTTTACGCTCTTCTTGATGATCTTCACCGCGAAGATCTTCATCAGCTTCTTCTTTCCCGACATTTTCGTGTTATTAGTCGCAAACAAAGTGTCAACAGAAGAATCATCTAGGAACATTGAGTCAGTGAGCATTGATGATTCCTCCTGAGAAGATGACCATTGATCGTAATCAGTAGTATCTTCCTCGTGCCCTTCGCTATGCGCGTATTCAAGTATCAGTTGCCTAGCTTTCTCCTCTGAGTTAGGGCTTAACATAGTACTAAGATCTTTAGCTTTCTCCTTCTTCAGCTCTTCGTTTTCACTCCTCAATTTGTTACCATCCTCGCGTAATGTCTCAACCTGCAACCTAAAAAAGAAAAAAGTTTCTTGAAATCAAGAATTTGTCATGTAGGAAAGTTTCAAGAATTTAAGTACCTCCTCTGGTTCCTCAAGCTTTGAACTTGCTATGATTTGAACAGACTCCAGCTTATGGGCGAGTTCGAAATTCTCGAATTGTAATGCCGTGTTGGAATCTCGAAGCTTGTTGATCTCACTTTCCAAATCTCTTAACCTCTACATCATCTTATTCGCATCATGATCAAGTAAAACAGCCTTGATCACTTCTTCTTGCAGCTTCGCAACTCGTTCTCTTAGCGACACGATCTGATCAACGTGCTGTTGTCTAGGTACGACTTGACTTTTGGAAATTTTCTCCTCTCCGCTACTTTGTTATGGTGGCAACCAACTGTCAAGTTTACAAGAGATTCCTTGGAGTTCTTTTGCCGCTTCACTCTGTTACACAGTCCGATTATCAGTTCTTGTTGCTAATATGTTTGTATGCAAATTCGGGAAATTAGGGAAAGATATTAGTTGCTTCGTGGCTTCTCAAAATTAGGTCTTCCTTTTTTTTTTCTTAATCAGCTTTTACTTTGTAAAGAATGTTTCACGATGTAAAGAATGTTTCACGATCCTTAAAGTTTGAGGAAATTTGATTAAATATTTTAGAAATTTTAAATATTTTGAAAACTAACCCTTTTTTTAAAGTTTGAAAACTAACTTTCTGAAATCCAAAACCATCCAAATACCAGAAATAATCAAACATATAAATTATTTTAAAAACAATTTTACTATTTAGAAGTAATACAGAAAATATATTATTAAATGTTTTCTAAATTTTAGTTATAAAAATATAAATAAAAATAAAAAATCATTTTTAACAAAATCAGTATTAGAAATAAAAATTATAAAAATATAATGTAATTTTTGTATCAGATATCACTAAAGTTCTCATTTCTATTTAATTGAATTTAATATTTTTAAAAAATTCCATTTTTACTCTATCATAACTGAATTTCTAAATATATGATGTTGTAAATTTTATTTTTAAATTTATGGCACATATATGACATAGTTTTTTTGTCCCTTATATGACATATTTTAGTAATAACATTATCTGAAAATACAAATAAAGAAAATATCAATTTACTTATTTTTTGATAATTTGATATAAGCTAGCAAATATTATATCTGAGATATAATATACTATTGAAATATTTTATTTAATATATATATATATATCAATTTATTTTCAAAAGTGTATATCATTTTTAATTATAAATTCTCAAAGTTGATTACGGTATTAATAATTATTGTATTTAATAGAAAAGTTAGTTTACAAAGTTTTTAAAAACATGTGTTAGTTTTAAAATAACAAAATATTTTGAGAATATTAAACCAATTTTCTCTAAAAGTTTTGACTTTAAGCTTATTCTTGATAAAAATCTTTATGTAAGTGGCCTTAAAAGTTTTGACTTTAAGTATATTGATAAAACTTGTTGTTGAAATTTTGCAAATCATTTTTTAAAACCGATTATTTGCAAGTTCAAAATTTTGAAATGACAGAGGCATTATCTTCTAGTCAACAGGGATAACTTTCAACTTCGCAACCCCAATCAGAAGTAAGAAAGCAATAACACCAGAGAAAGATCTCTGCTTTTTTCGATTTCAAACACTGTTGTAAAAAAACTTTGCATATGTGTAGGTTCCATGTGATAAAATGAAAGCTGATACGAATAAACTTTCACCACTAGAAGACACTTTTTTTGGGAATGGATCTTGATGCTTCTCATGAAATTTTGGTGAAGTCACAAAATGAAGATGACAAGAGACTCCTCAAAGTATCAATAACAAAACCAAAACTCATTACTCATTTCTGTTCACCTCAAACCGTTACACAAGACATAATCATATATAAAGAACGTTACTTAAATCTATAAGTCAACACGTCTTTATTCTTTACAATTTCTGAGTTGTTTCTTGAATCTTAAAAAATGGTTGAAAGAGATGGATAAGAGGCAAAGGGACGATGATAAAGAAGAGAAGTTGTAAAGCCAACAGAAGTACAACTCCAACTCTGAATTGACTACTCTTCCACTAGATTTAGAGGAAGAGATCCTCACTAGGCTTCCAATATCTTCTTTACTTAAATACCAAGTAGCAATAACACATTGGAAAGCTCTCTTAAATTATCACAAGTTTATCAATTGGCTGTCTGAAAAGTCTGAAAAATGGTTCTTTCATGGAAGAAAATCTGAGTTGTGGAGTTTAGAAATAGTTGATAAGCCAAGATATTTGAAGATATGTGATTTTGGCAGGCCAGTCATAAAAAGTTTGGTACATTGCAACAATTCAGTTCTGTGTAGCACATTATCTCAAGATGCTCATTGTCATGTCATCAGAAGGTTGGTGAATTGGGATTTGCGTGATGAAGCTACATGGATTGATAAAGAAGACTTGTCTTTATATGACTTCTACCTGATTGGACACTATGCCAACAATGTGGACTACAGTTGTTTTGATAGAGAGTTAGACAATTACGAATTTGGGGCTGAAATATATGACTTTACATCACACTGTTGGAGGTCAATGAAGTTGAGAGATGTTATGGATATTCCTAATCCTATGAGGGTATAGTATAAACTGATATAAGCCATATTGAGTGTCTGATATGCTTTGGTCCAGTTTGTACAGATTTGGTGCATTAAATACTCTACATACATAATGAAAGTGATTTTATAAACACTCTAACTCTGGAAATTCTCCGACTTTCCTGCTTAATTGTTTTTAATGAAAGAGAGCAAATCAATCATTTATATAACATGAACACATGGGTATAAGTTTTTTTAAATATCTACATATATTGATTTAGTTTTTTTTGTGATTTATGATGTCACTGGTATTAGAGTAAAGACTCCATAAGCCGTGGAGCTTCTGAGAGGCCACCATATTGATATATTGAGATTTTGATCCATACTAACCTTAGTATCTGACTATTTTATAGAGTTTTTGAGTATATTTCAGGAGATCTTAGGTAGTATTGGAACTGTTATTGGAATTTGGAGCAGTTGAAGTCTTTGAACCAAAAAAGAATCAGAATTGAATAAAAGAAGGTAAATCCTGCGAAGTATCACAAATTCCATCCGGCGAGCACATGCTCCCGATTTTTGGCCACCACCGAACACCTGCTCGCGCCTCCGGAGGAAAAAAAGGAAAGAAGATTTGACATAATCTTGGCCAAAAATAAAGGGACCAGCCGCCTAAGGGATCTGATATATATACTCCTTTTAGCTTTAGGTTTTTAATCATCCTTGAACAATCTTTGCTTTTGCTTTTAGCTTTTGAATACATTAAAGCTTTCTACTTGTAAGGGAGAAGAGATTCTGCTACAATCTGAGAAGATCTCTGAACCCTATTTCTTTATTTTAATATCGATTCATTCTTTTAATTCAATCTCTTTGCTTTCTTCTTATTTAATTATGTCTCAGTTGATCTCCTAGTTAGGTTAGGGTTTTCATAGGAATTCATGAGCTAGGATTAAGCACAAATAGGCTAATAAATCGATGTCTTCACCCTTGTTGTTCTTAATGCTAAAATCGAATTGATCACTTGATTTTATGATATTAAGTTTAACTTAGACAACGACAGTTGCTAGGTTGCTAGAAGAAACATTGGTGAGAAATTTATTCTATGCCTGCGAAAGTAGATGTGTAGGAGAATTGTGAACAAATCAAACCTGATCTCTAATGCTTGTCTGCGATTTCTAGTACCAACGACAGTTAGGATTTCTAGGTCGTTAGACAAAGTTATTGATGCCACGACAGTGGATCAGTATTATCTTTATGTTTGAGTTCTAGACTTGTGCTAAATTGTGTTTGAACAGTTGTTTGATCTGTTGCTCTGAATTGCCTGCGAATTACCTTGACCTAGCACTTTTCTGTGAGAACCGAAACTCACACTGTCAAAACTTATATTTAGTGGGGGCTCGAAAATTATATTTATAAAGAACTAAAGGACCGAAAATGCAAAAGAGAGATTTTTATTGATATTTTCCGAAAGTACAAGGGAAATTAGCAAAAGCTGAATAGTCTTAAATTGCTAAAACTCCTAATACTCGGATCTGGGATGGGATTAACCCTTACATGAGCGTACATATATATACTGACAATCCTAGGAGGTTAAGACTTCATATTTCCGATGTGGGACCTTGTCTTTCCTTCCCAGCTGCCGACCTAAGCTTTTTGGGCCCGATATCCGGCCCGAGAGTCTTCCGTGATCCGCCCGCGCGTTCTGATCTAAATCCGGCCCGCCGATGAATAGTAAACCGATGAATAGTAATCCGATGAATAGTATTCCGATGAATAGTAATCCGAATCTCGGTTTAAGCTCAATTCGATTTTTCGGTTAACTTTGTCTCGGGATGAATAGTGTTTTTCAACGGTTTTTCCTGCGTGAATAGTATTCCGAGCGTTTTACGACTTCTGAGATTCGAACCGCCCGTTTTTTTGTTTGAACTCCCAGCCGCCGGTTTCGGTATTGATGGCCAGGCGACTGGTCCACGGACGGCTGGACGTTCGTCACGGTCTTACAGGGAATGTTTATGGATGAGTTGTGGAGTCAGAACGTGCAAATGGATGATCTTCGGGTCGGTACGGGCATAGAGTTACGTTCGGTCGGTCGACTGGACGATGTTCGGATAATGAGTCTTGACTTGAGAAATGATCGTGGGCATATGATGAAGACCCGGCGGCTGGCACTCATCCCAGCCGCCGGCCTTGGACGAAGAAGACCCGGCGGCTGGCATTCATCCCAGCCGCCGGCCTTGGACGAACAAGACCCGGCGGCTGGCACTCATCCCAGCCGCCGGCCTTGGACGAAGAAGACCCGGCGGCTGGCACTCATCCCAGCCGCCAGTCGTGGACGAAGAAGACCCGGCGGCTGGCACTTATCCCAGCCGCCGGCCTTGGACGAAGAAGACCCGGCGGCTGGCACTCATCCCAGCCACCGGCCTTGGACGAAGAAGACCCGGCGGCTGGCACTCATCCCAGCCGCCGGCCTTGGACGAAGAAGACCCGGCGGCTGGCACTCATCCCAGCCGCCGGTCTTGGATGAAGAAGACCCGGCGGCTGGCACTCATCCCAGCCGCCGGCCCTGGACGAAGAAGACCCGGCGGCTGGCACTTATCCCAGCCGCCGGCCTTGGACGAAGAAGTCCCGGCGGCTGGCACTCGTCCCAGCCGCCGGCCTTGGACGAAGAAGACCCGGCGGCTGGCACTCATTCCAGCCGCCGACCTTGGACGAACAAGACCCGGCGGCTGGCACTCATCCCAGCCGCCGGTTCGTGTCTTGGACGGGTCGTGGGCAGTTTGCCTTAGCTCGTCCGTTCCACGTTCGGGATTTGATCTCGACCTTGACTTCTCGTTCCGTCAATCTTCGAGGAGGGGATTTCGACCCCAACAGTTAGCCCCCCAGCTCTTTGCTTCTGTGGTTTGGAACAAGGAGCTCCGAGCTGAGAGTTTTATCGGGATTGACTGAAACGGGACGGTAATGAGTTTTTTCGTTCGTCCGTTCTTCCGCTTCTCTTTAATGTCTTGTCAGAGCATTGTTCATCATGGAAGTTCATGCCATGTTTGCTATATCAAAGGAGTGGCTTCATTCATTTTTTTCACACTCCCTTCTTTTTTCAAGCTTTCTTCTTCAAGTTTCTCCTTTGAAAATTTTTCTTTAGTGATGGCTGGTGAAGGAGGTTCCCCTTTCGAACTCAACTTCGATGCAATCATGAACGATCCGTTTGAGTTTGATTTTATGTCCGCAGAGCAGGATGCGGTACTTGTGGAAGATTTATTGGCAGCTGGGGAAAATGCCATTCAACAAGCAGCGTACGGTCCCGAAGGTGTTCCTCAGTAGGCGGCTGGTCCGAGCAATGCTCAAGGAATGCTCGGTTTTGCTAATGTTCCTCGATGGGAGCCCGAAACGGCGGCTGGGAATGAGGACATGCCCGAGAAGGCGGCTGGGAATGAGGACATGCCCGAGACGGCGGCTGGGAATGAGACCAGACCCGAGCCGGCGGCCGGGAGTTCGACGAGTATGGCGTCTGGTTCGAAGAGGCCGGCTGGCTCTAAGAATGCTTCCCAGAGGGCGGCTGGCATAGTAGCCGTATCAAGATGGGCGCTCGGCTCTGGAGGTGTCTTAGAGAGGGCGTTTGGTTCCTCTCGAGTCGAAATTGATGGCGTTGCGCCGAGGACGAGTATAGTACGTGGCGTTTGGACTCCTCCTCAACATGTTGAGGACAACGGCGGATGGCGTGCATGGCCGTCCCGAGCTCTGATCCCCTCCGAATATCGTCGTACTTGGCCAGAGACGGGTGATAGTCCGGCCATATCCGGGGAAGAAGTCAGATAGGATCACCCGGAAGTGCCTATCTTTGTGCATCCGGACGTGAAGACCGAATGTCGTTCTCCCGGAGAAGCTAAAGACTATTGGGGTGAGGATATTTTTGCTTGGCAGTTTAAGAAGCCTGGACCGTCTACGAGTTACAGATCGATATCTGAGGGATTCAAGCATGGTCCTACTTTGAGCGATCGGGATTCACTAGCCGAGCTCAGATACGACTTCCAGATTTCGGACAAGGTTAAGTTCCGTCTCCCGAAAGGTGGGGATAGGATGAACAAGGCGCCAGAGGGCTATTTCGCAATGTACGAGTCGATGTTTTACGAAGCTTTCCTCTGGTTCCCGATCCCAGGAGCCATCTTCGAATTTCTCGAGCTATATGGGGTTGCGATCTCTCAACTTACCCCATCCGCTATAAGGATTTTGATGGGACTTGTGGTCCGTTGCTCCGAATGCGGGATCAGGTTGGAGGGTGATCTTATACGGAATTTCTTTTCGTTGAGGAAGGTTTCCAAGTCGGATTTCTTCTGCTCGGTCAATGTTCGGAAGAACGTGAAGCGTTTCTACACCGGGCTTCGACAGCATTACAAAGCTCCGCGGCACGAATTTTTCTACGTGAAGGGCAGCTCGCTCACGGTTGGTCCTGACTTCGGCGGCTCGGTTAGGACCGAGTGGAGTCTGCCACGTAAGTGTTTCGTCTTTTTGTGAATTTTTTTCTATAAGTACTCCTTACTCCTTTGCTTCATTCTTCATAACTTCATTTCTCACAACTTTTCATCTTTTTCTTCTTTCTCTAGTTCGAGATCCCTTTGCTCCTAGAGTTTCTGAGTTCGAGGATATCGTTGTAGAAGTTAACAAGAAGAAGATCGATTGGGAATGTCCTGATCTCTGGCGCCGCTTTCTGGACGCTTAAGATATTTTAGAAGGGCGCGCTCCTCCGAAAGGCCCCGACTTTATCAATCCGATGGCGACGTACCCCGGTATGGAGGGTGTTTGGAAGTACCGCCAGCAGAAGTATGGCGAGGCTGGACTGTTCGGAGAGGCGGCTGAGTTTGATCCGGCGTCCGGGTTTGTTCTCCCGCCCGGGCCTGATTTCCATGGCGTGCCCGAGGAACAGATTGCTGTTCCTCAGGGCTCTGCTTGTGCCGTCGTTGTGGATAAAGGGAAGGGAGCTTCCAACAGCCCGGACCGTCCGAGGAAGGGCAAAGTGGCTCGGACGGCTGAGGCATCTGATCATGGTCTTCTCTTCGATGCTCGCAAGGCGGCGGGAGGCGATCCAGCTGAGTCCGTGAAGGTTGTGGATTACTTTGGAGCGTTGGCTCCGGCTTCAGCTGTGCCGTTTGATCGTTCAGTGGCTTACGGAGATCTGTCCTCCGGCCTTATGATGGTAATTTTCTCTTCCTTTGGATTTGTTTTTACGTAGTTTGGTCTTTGCTGATATTTGCTTTTCTTTGATTCAGGTCGCCACCCGAGCTCATGCAACCCAGGTTGCCTTGGAAGCTTCGGAGAAAGAGTCCCGGAAGAAGGACAAGAAGATCAAGGCCTTGGAAATCAAGCTTCGGAATGTGGAGAGGAGATCTCAGAAAGAGCTCAAGAAGGCGCTTGCGGAGGCTGAGCGGAAGATGGATCTGGCGCTCAAGCAAAGCCGCTGGAAGTTAGTGGAGAAGTACTATCTCGAAGGCTTTCTTCGGGCTCCCGCGACAGCGAGTAGAGGTCCGCGTCGGATGTTGACTGTCTTATGAACAGTGAGTAATGCTTCAGAAAAGCTGCCGACAATCGGTCGAAACCGTCGATCGAGTCTCTTTCTAGCCTCGAGAACCATGACAGGGCTGATCCTTTCAGATGCTCCACGAAGAGGAGGCAGAATCCGGCGTCAGATGTTGACTGTCTTATGAACAGTTAGTAATGCTTCAGAAAAGCTGCCGACAATCGGTCGAAACCGTCGATCGAGTCTCTTTCTAGCCTCGAGAACCACGACAGGGCTGATCCTTTCAGATGCTCCACGAAGAGGATGCAGAATCCGGCGTCTCTTTCTTCGGGTTTGAACCTAGCCCGTCCCATAGCGATGTGGAAGGCCGTCATGTAGGCCTTTGGATCGGTCGTCCCGTAGTAAAAAGGGATTCGGATTTTTCCCGGGTCAGAAAGTCTAACGCTTGTGATCCTTGAAGTGAAAGGGATCTTTTGCGTTTCCTCTAAGACGCGGTCGATTTCCGGGGCCGCACTTGTTGCTTTATGGACTTGCGACCTTACCTCCTTCATCTGACTTGCGGTGAGTTCGAAACGGGCACGGAGCTCGTCCAACTCGTCCCTTCAGCTAGCGGATCGGTTGGGTCGGGCCTCTCGTTCCGCCTTTTCCTGTTCTTCGATCCATCAGAGCTCTTCCTCATCCGCGTTTAGATCTCCAGCTTCGTCATCGGCTTCGCTTTCGGCTACGTTCGCGGTGTCTCTCGGGTTTCCGCCGTTAGTCACCGTGGACGTCGGCCGCTCAGTGGTTCGTCCAGTGGCGCTTTTCTGGTTCATCGGGGGTGGTGCTGACGGTTCTCTCCTTGTTCCGATTGGGGTCTGCTCATCGGGATTCTGACGACCCGGGGGATCCGCTCGCGGGGTGAAGATAAGGCGTCTCGCTTCGAAAGCCCGGGGGCCACGCGTCAGCTCCTGGGAAGCTGCTCTTTCCTGCGCGGCCGTTCTTTCTTGTCTGTTTTCCCGTTCTGCGATTTCGGCTACCATGTTCCTCAGCTCGGTGATCGCCGCGTTCTCTGGGGCGGCGTTGGCTGCTTCCGTGATGATTGGGTCCTCGATCGGCATTCCGAATCGGGTGAGCGCACTGGCGAAGGTCCCGGTTATCCCGATCGCTCCGTCGGCGGATGTCCCGGCGGCAGTTGCTCCGGTCCCGGCCGCCGATGTACCGATGGCTGGAATTCCCGTTCCGGTCGCTCCCGTGGCGGCTGCTGCGGCAGGTTGGTTGGTGATATCGTCGCTTCTTCTGGTCATCGTTTTTGTTTCGTATCCTTTTCGTTCTTAGGGTTAAGAATATTTCTCGTCCCCACAGACGGCGCCAAACTGTGAGAGCCGAAACTCACCTAGACTTGTGCTAAATTGTGCTTGAACAGGTGTTTAATCTGTTGCTCTGAATTGCCTGCGAATTACCTTGACCTAACACTTTTCTGTGAGAGCCGAAACTCACACTGTCAAAACTTATATTTAGTGGGGGCTCGAAAATTCTATTTATAAAGAACTAAAGAACCGAAAATGCAAAAGAGAGATTTTTATTGATATTTTCCGAAAGTACAAGGGAAATTAGCAAAAGCTGAATAGTCTTAAATTGCTAAAACTCATAATACTCGGATCTGGGATGGGATTAACCCTTACATGAGCGTACATATATATACTGACAATCCTAGGAGGTTAAGACTTCAGATTTCCGATGTGGGACCTTGTCTTTCCTTCCCAGCCGCCGACCTAAGCTTTTTGGGCCCGATATCCGGCTCGAGAGTCTTCCGTGATCCGTCCGCGCGTTCTGATCTAAATCCGGCCTGCCGATGAATAGTAAACCGGTGAATAGTAATCCGATGAATAGTAATCCGAATCTCGGTTTAAGCTCAATTCGATTTTTCGGTTAACTTTGTCTCGGGATGAATAGTGTTTTTCAACGGTTTTTCCCGCGTGAATAGTGTTCCGAGCATTTTACGACTTCTGAGATTCGAACCGCCCGGTTTTTTTTTGAACTCCCAGCCGCCGGTTTCGGTATTGATGGCCAGCCGCCGGTTCCTTTAGCTCGCGTGTTCGGCGACTGGTCCACGGATGGCTGGACTTTCGTCACGGTCTTACGGGGAATGTTAATGGATGGGTCGTGGAGTCAGAACGTGCAAATGGATGATCTTCGGGTCGGTACGGGCATAGAGTTACGTTCGGTCGGTCGACTGGACGATGTTCGGATAATGAGTCTTGACTTGAGAAATGATCGTGGGCATATGATGAAGACCCGGCGGCTGGCACTTATCCCAGCCGCCGGCCTTGGACGAAGAAGACCCGGCGGCTGGCACTCATCCCAGCCGCCGGCCTTGGACGAAGAAGACCCGACGGCTGGCACTCATCCCAGCCGCCGGCCTTGGACGAAGAAGACCCGGCGGCTGGCACTCATCCCAGCCGCCAGTCTAGGACGAAGAAGACCCGGCGTGTAACACCCCCGAACCGGAATAGAAAGGATTGGCCGAACAACAATCAAACAAGAACATGCTCGACCAACCACAAACCTAAACCGATCCGCAGATGTCACAATTCGGGGTTAACTAACGAATCAGTTCATTCCAGGACGAATCCGAAAACAGAACCGTTCCGAAAGCTAACTCCGATACCTCTCGACCTTAGCCTAAGGCTTTTCAACCCGTACTTCGGTCTCGAGTTGTGTTAGCCCGGACAAGGACTAATATCATTCAAGCCAGTCAAAGTTCACAAAACATTCCCTTTATTCATTCTTTAAACATAGTTTTACAAACGAAAACCAAACAGCGGCCGCACTTTAAAATCCAAAAGGACGGAAAACTTAACATACTTTCTTACAATGAGTCTTTTGCAAAAAGCCAAGCAAACTACTTCCGGTAGTCCTACGTTCCGCCACTCAATCTACAAGCTACTCAAGGGTTACCTGCAAAGGGGTAGAAAAAAAGGGGTGAGTAATCGGGGAGATTACTCAGTGAGTCCGAGACCAAAACAATTCCCAACCCAAACCCAAGCAAAGCAACGAGAATATCAATCAATCATGCAAATAGCTTAAGCGAAGCAATTTAAAACACACAACCAACACCACAGTCCTCCACACACATGCCGTATCCCTCCCCGTGAACCACTCCAGCACTTGTTATCACAAAGACAAACAAGTCGGAACTTCACCACACCAAAACCGAACACTGGCAAATGACTCAGTGCATTTCGGCCCGGCTCCGCCCTTCCTCTTCCGGCAACCGTCTCAACAATACCCCGTCGGGTACACTCGGCCCTAGGCTGCAATCCCGTCTCTCCGAGTCTTCCCTTCCACCTCTCAGTACATTCGATACCGTAGAAGAGGTCTATGGGGAATACGGACTTATCACTACACAACCACCTCATCACACCACACACAACACCACCACTTACACTCCACAACAACCACCTCCTGCAATACACGTTAGTTCAATGATTCCGGATTCAGAATGACATAACCCAAAGCGCATCGCGGCACCCAGAGTTACATCACGCCGATCCTCATGCAACACTCAATCATGCAATCATAACAGCAAACCAACCATCATGCATGCATAAATAATCACACCATCAAGCATCCAATGCATAATAAGAAATTCCATCGACGGTCAGATCTATGGTATAACGCTTTCACGCATAGCATAGAACATGATCGGCGATGAGCTACTAAGGTCGGAGACTCACCTTAACCGAAGACTTCTGACTTCTATCCACAATCTAAGCTTCCTATGGCTTACTCACACACTAACTTATTTTCTCTCTCTAACCTTATAAGTTTCTCTCTCTTGGTTTATGGTTTATGAAGGAATTTGTGAGTGAGGAAAACTGAAGAGGTCTGGGGGTATTTATACCCATTCAGAAGCTCTACACCTCCTTGTCTGCCAAGCAAAACGTGTGGGTAGTGGGTCCCTGACTGACCTTCCTTGACTTTTCTCGGTATTGCCCATTTTCGAGCTTCGAACAACGTATGTCATAAAAACCGCGTCCGCCGTCCAAAATGCGATCTGATTTTTTCTAAATTCTCTTTCAGATGTCCTTAGAATCTCCACAAAGTTTCACTCCATTTGGCTGGGTGACGCATCTCCTATGGCCAAATCATTTCGGCTTATCTCATCTCGGAGCTCCTTAGTATTTTCATTGTAACTTCTGCGGCGGCCGTCCAAAAGGAGATCTGTTTCTTTTAACGTACTCCTCCAGGTGTCCTTAGTTTCTCCACGAAATTTCACCTCATTTGGATGGGTGCCGCACCTCCTTTAACAAAATCTTCTGGCCTTATCTCATCTCGGAACTTCTTGATGTTTTCTTCCTAACATCTGCGTCAACCGTCCAAAACTGGATTTTCTTAACTCATACGCTTCCTCTGATAGTCCTTAAGATCTCCCCAAAATCTTAGAATGTTTTGACGGGCGACGCACCATCTGTGAATTATTTCGCTCGGAGTGTCCTTTCTTCGGGTCTATCGGCTTCTTCGATTTTTATAGGTCGCGTCAGAATTTTTATTGAGATGAATCCTTTTGCATTGACTCCACTGATGTCTTGGGCATCTGCGATCCAATTCTTGGAATTTTGAAAATTGTCTACACCATCCTTCCGAATTTATTTCTGACTCAGGGTATTTTCTGCTCTGTACCGGGGTATTACATTCTCCCCCCCTTAACAGAATTCGTCCTCGAATTCTTAAGGCTGAGACTGTTCTCCCAGTTCCATCACTGTATCTGATTGGAAGAATTCTGGGTACTGCCCCTTGAATCTTTCTTCATCTTCCCAGGTGATTACTACTCTGTTCTTCCGTCCCCAGAAGACTTGCAACTGCGGGATCTCTCGGTTCTTTAGCTTTCGAATTCTCCTTAATCCGATCTTGATAGGTCCTTCGGGATATGTTAGATCCGTCTGAAGATCTTCTACTCTCTCGGGCTCAATTGCGTCTGGGTCTCGCACATGCCTCCGGAGCATTGACACGTGAAAGACAGGATGCATATTCATATCCGATGGCAGTTCCAACCGATAGGCTACCTCGCCGACTCTTCCTTTGATCCGGTACGGACCTATGTACCGTACCACCAGCTTGCCAATCTTTCCAAATCGATCTTTCCCTTTCTGTGCCGATACCTTCAAATACACAAATTCTCCAACCTGAAATGTTACCTCTCTTCGTCCTTGGTCCGCATACTTCTTCTGTCTGTCTTGAGCTTTCTTCATGTTGATCTGAACGATTCGTAACTTCTCCGTGGTCTCATCCACTATTTGTGGTCCAAATACTCTTCTCTCACCCACTTCAGTCCAACAGAGCGGTGTTCGACAAGGCCTTCCGTACAACGCCTCATACGGAGACATCTTGATGCTAGCATGATAGCTGTTGTTGTAGGAGAATTCTATCAAGGGTAGATAATCCTCCCATACACCTCCCCAATCGAGGATACATAATCTGAGCAGATCTTCCAACGTTCGGATTGTCCTCTCGGTTTGTCCATCCGTCTCGGGATGAAAAGCTGTACTGATGTGTAGCTCAGTTCCCAAAGCACCTTGCAAAGCTCTCCAGAATGCTGCCGTAAATCTCGGGTCTCTATCCGAAACAATGTTCATGGGTACTCCGTGCAGCTTTACGATCTGATTTACATACTGATTAGCTAAGACTTCCACCTTGTCAGTATCCCTTATAGCCAATAGGTGCGCTGCCTTAGTCAATTGATCAACAATCACCCACACAGCATTATTCATTCTCCCTTTGGAAACTGGCAATCCCACAATAAAATCCATGGATATGGAATCCCATTTCCACTCCGGTATTGGTAAGCTTTGTAATAATCCTCCTGGTACCTGGTGTTCAGCTTTGACTTGCTGACACACTTGACATTGAGCAACTTGCTTGGCAACAGATCGTTTCATTCCGGGCCAATGATAATATCGTCGGATGTCTCGGTACATCTTGGTGCTTCCTGGGTGAATGCTGTAGAGTGAACGGTGTGCCATCCGTAAAATTTCTCCTCTTAGTCCTCCTCCTTCTGGAACGCTGATTCTCCCTTCGAGCAACAGAGTTCCATCCTCGGCTAAGTGATATCCACTTGGATCGGCCTCCTCCGATTCCTTGATTCTTTTAACAATCTTTACAATCTTCTCATCCTTCTCTTGCTCTTCACGAATTCGTTGAATCAATCCAACTTGTCTCACTGCCTGTAAACCCAACGGTTCACTAGATTCTCCCTCTAACACGGCCAAACTTACTCGCTTCATTTCTTGGTTCAAAGTCTCCACTTCTTTCTCCACACTCACATCCGTCCTCCTTCTACTTAGGGCATCAGCAACCGCATTTGCTCTGCCTGGGTAGTACTGGATCTTGATATCGTAATCCGCAATGAACTCCATCCATCGTCGTTGTCGTAGATTGAGGTCCGCCTGGGTAAATAGGTATTTAAGGCTTTTATGATCAGTGAATACATGTACCTCTTCTCCATAAAGATATGATCTCCATATCTTTAAGGCAAACACCACTGCCGCCATCTCTAGGTCATGAGTAGGATAGTTCCCTTCATGCTTTCGCAATTGCCTTGAAGCATATGCTATCACCTTCTCGTCTTGCATTAGAACACATCCCAAGCCAATCCTCGAGGCATCTGTGTAAACTGAATAAGGCTTGCCAGGCTCTGGTAGCGTCAGAATTGGTGCCGTCATCAACGCCGTCTTAAGTTTGGTGAATGCTTCCTCAGCTTCTGAGTTCCACACGAATGGTACATCCTTTCCGGTCAGTCTAGTTAAGGGTTTCGCAATGCAGGAGAAGCCTTTAACAAACTTTCGGTAATATCCGGCCAACCCAAGGAAACTTCGTACTTCCGTAACCGATGCGGGTTGCGGCCAGTCTTGAATCGCTGATATCTTTTCTGGGTCAACGGTAACTCCTTGCTCAGAGACTCGGTGTCCAAGAAATCCGATCTCCCTCTTCCAAAACCGGCATTTACTGAACTTAGCGTATAGCTTCTGAGTTCTTAACCTTTCTAGGACTTTCCGTAAATGTACCTCATGTTCTTCCTTTGTCCGGGAATAGATGAGAATGTCATCAATGAAGATGATCACGAACCTATCCAGGTAATCGTGAAACACCTCATTCATCAGCCGCATGAATACCGCTGGTGCGTTCGTCAAGCCAAACGGCATCACCACGTACTCGTATTGGCCATACCGGGCGTTGAACGCAGTTTTCTCCACATCTCCTTCATTGATAGCGATCTGATGGTAGCCCGAGGCCAGATCTATCTTAGAGAACCAACTTGCTCCTTGCAGTTGATCCAACAATTCATCAATTATTGGCAACGGGTACTTGTCCTTGACCGTCACATTATTAATTCCTCGGTAGTCGATGCATAGTCTCATGGTCCCGTCCTTCTTTTTCACAAAAAAAACTGGTGCTCCCCAAGGAGACGAACTCGGCCGAATAAATCCTTTTCCGGCCAAATCTTCCAACTGAGTTTTCAATTCTGCCAACTCGGCCGATGCCATCCGATAAGGGGCTTTAGCTATCGGTGCCGTGTCGGGTTTCAAAGTAATGGTGAAAGGGTTCTTCCTTGGCGGTGGTAACGTGGTTAAAGGTTCAAAGACATCTGCAAAATCTCGAACCACCGGGATCTCTTCAATCTTCAACTCCTCCTCTTCCTCATCCTCAATCACTCTTATGGCTACTAGGTATACCTCACCACTTTCTAACTCTTTTACAACCCTAGTGGTGAAGGGATTTGTTCAGGTTTTAATCCGATTAAAACAGCCCTAACAACATCCTAAACCACGGATCGTGTTCAATTGAATCTTTGATAGATCTCGAACATACCTGGAGATTTGCAGCGGAAGAAGATCAGGTAATCGAGATCAGGAAGCGCCTCAAGTGCTGCGCCTCTACAGAAGTCCACACGCACACAAACTGGACGACGGGATGCTAGTACCGCGAACGATTCGTGATTTGGGTTTTTCTTTAGTTTTCTCTGTGTTTTCTGAGATAGCCACAAGCTTCTCTTTTTTACAAGGTCGAGCCCCAAATCCTATTTATAGGAGACTTGAAGAAACCTAGTTGACCAATAGATCAAACCGGGTTGATCCCGAATGGTGTCGATCGACACCCACCATTGGTGTCGATCGACACCCTCACAGAAAACCGATATCAACGTATATCTTATATACATTGATCATGATCATTACTCTAATGATCAAAACCCAATTTATATTATCCAGTTTGCTTAGGTGTGTGACCCTATAGGATCATATGATAATGGTAATGAGTTCATAACTCATAAGTTATAAGCGGCTTCTAGCAAAACATTATAACCGTCCAATATCATATGATTGTCTTATCTCGACATCACGACTCTACTAGAGTAAATACAAGTCTGATTTCAGGACATTCCCTTCAATCTCCCACTTGTACTGGAATCAACTATTCCCATAATCCCTTTGTCTCTATATCTCGATCTGGCATAAGGCAAGAACTCGTGTCATCCTTAATCAACCAAACCATGTTTATCGAACTCTGATTTATACTGATAAAAGACAAACGATTGACATTCAATCCGTTTGAGCGCGGCCACGCATTTCCAGTATCAAATCTTCGATAGGTCCTGAGATATTTATCTCCCGTTATATGGGAGGGACAAATTCCATCTTGTTCCATCCCTGATCCTTATATACTTCATAATATGCCCAATCAATGCCTTTATAGCCACCAGTTACGGCTGACGTTTGACAGAGTCAAAGCATACCAATTCATATGTAAGAAAACATGATGAACTCAGGTCAAAGGACTATACTCTATAGTCGTAATGAGAAACTCTTATGACACTCATATAACAATCTTGTAGAGTTCTCATTAGCGGGTCATGTCCGATCATGTGTTCTCTAACACATATCTATGTGATTGACTTTAATACTCCTATTAATGACTCCATGAAACTTAGTCATCAGTCACCTCACATACTAGTCTCACGCGGTTATCAATGTCCAACTTTTATAACCTCGACTATAGACACAAATAATTTATGTCATCTATCACTTATAGAGTCTCATGATCAAATCACGTATTTGATGATCTATAAGAATGCCATAAATTACTTTTGGACAATTATTTAATAACACCATTAAATAATACTGAAACAATTTTATTAAATAAAACATAACCAAATGTATGTTTACATGAACATCAAAATATAAATATGATAACTCCCACTAAAACAAGATTACTGCTTAAGGAATCTAATGCCTATAGCAGCTGCATGACTCTCATGCTTCGGTCGTGGGAGTGGCTTAGTCAACGGGTCAGCAACGTTCTTGTCTGTCGGAACTCTGCTGATCTTGACGTCACCTCTCTCAATGATATCACGAATCAGATGATATCTCCTCTCAATGTGTTTAGATTTCTGATGTGATCTGGGCTCCTTAGCCTGAGCTATGGCTCCATTGTTGTCACAAAACAATGCCACAGGCTCAGAAATGCTAGGAATCACACCAAGCTCAGTAATGAACTTCCTAATCCAAACAGCCTCCCTCGCCGCTTTAGAAGCAGCGATGTATTCAGCCTCGGTCGTTGAGTCTGCCACGGTGCTCTGCTTGGAACTCTTCCAACTAACTGCACCTCCATTCAGACAGAAGACGTAACCAGACTGAGATCGGAAATCGTCTCTATCTGTCTGAAAGCTGGCGTCCGTATAACCACTCACTACAAGCTCATCACTTCCTCCGTACACTAAGAACTTATCCTTGGTATTTCTCAAATACTTCAGGATTGTCTTGACGGCAGTCCAGTGACTCTCACCGGGATCTGATTGGTATCGACTCGTCATGCTTAAAGCACAAGCAACATCTGGACGAGTACAAAGCATGGCATACATAATAGATCCTACTGCAGAAGCAAAAGGAATCCTACTCATGCGCTCTCGCTCAGCAGGTGTCGAAGGACACTGCTTCTTGCTGAGAGTAATGCCATGAGACATCGGAAGCAAGCCCTTCTTGGAATCATGCATGTTGAACCTGTGTAGAACCTTATCGATATAAGTGTCCTGGCACAGTCCAATCAGCCTCTTTGATCTATCTCTATAGATCCTTATTCCAAGAATATAGGCGGCTTCACCCATGTCTTTCATCGAGAAACAACTTCCGAGCCAGTCCTTTACTGACTGAAGTAACGGAATATCATCTCCTATGAGAAGTATGTCATCTACATACAGTACGAGAAATGCAACTGCGCTCCCACTAGTCTTCTTGTAAACGCAAGGTTCCTCTTCGTTTCTGATGAAGTTAAACTTTTTAACTGCTTCATCAAAACGTAGTTTCCAACTCCGAGATGCTTGCTTCAATCCATAAATGGATTTATGAAGCTTGCATACTTTCCCAGCAGCATTAGGATCAATGAAACCCGGAGGTTGTGTCATGTACACATCCTCCTCCAGAATCCCGTTAAGGAAAGCTGTTTTCACATCCATTTGCCAAATCTCATAATATAATGAGCGGCTGTTGCTAGGAGAATCCGAATAGATTTAAGCATAGCGACTGGGGAATAGGTTTCATCATAGTCAACACCTTGAACTTGTTTGAAACCTTTTGCCACCAACCTAGCTTTGTAAATCTGAACGTTTCCATCCACATCGATCTTCTTCTTGAAGAACCATTTACACTCAATGGCTTTTACACCATCAGGTAAATCATCCAAAGTCCATACTTGGTTTTGTGACATGGAACCGATTTCGGATTCAGCGGCCTTAAACCACTTTTCGGAGTCAGGGCCCATCATTGCTTCTTCGAAAGTCGCAGGTTCGTCACTGTCAATAATCAAGAGATCATGACAATTAGCCACAAGAAATCCATATCTCTCGGGCTCGTGATGAGTCCTTTCGGATCTGCGAACTTCTGGCATCATAGGTTCGGACTCTACAACTCTTCGTAGATCCAGCCGTTGCTCTTCCTCAACAGGTTGAGCAGGCTCCTGTGATTCTCGAACTTCTTCGAGTTGTACTTTACTCCCACTGTTCTTCTTGGAAAGAAATTCTCTCTCAAGAAAAACACATTTCTTAGCAACAAACACTTTGTTCTCAGAACGGTTGTAAAAGTAGTAAGCCTTGGTTTCCTTAGGATAACCAACGAAGTAGCATTTATCAGATTTGGGTGCAAGCTTATCAGATATCAACCGCTTGACATAAGCTTCACAACCCCAAATTTTAAGAAAAGACAAACTTGGAACTTTTCCAGTCCACATCTCATATGGTGTCTTCTCGACTGATTTTGATGGAACTCTGTTTAGCGTAAACGCAGACGTTTCTAGAGCGTATCCCCAAAAGGATAATGGAAGATCTACTTGACTCATCATCGATCGAACCATATCTAATAAAGTCCGATTCCTCCTCTCAGACACACCGTTCCACTGAGGTGTTCCAGGAGGAGTGAGTTGTGAAGCAATTCCACAGTTACTCAGATGATCACTGAACTCTTGGCTCAAGTACTCACCTCCATGATCTGATCGAAGAGCTTTGATACTTTTGCCAAGTTGGTTATGTACTTCATTTTGGAATTCCTTGAACTTTTCTAAGGATTCCGATTTATGTCTCATTAAATAGACATAACCAAATCTACTGAAGTCATCAGTAAACGTGATGAAGTACTGAAAGTTTCCTCTAGCACTAACACTCATTGGACCACATACATCGGTATGTATTAGGCCCAATAGGTCACCGGCCCTTTCATTAAACTTGTTGAAAGGAGCCTTTGTCATTTTGCCCAATAAGCAGGATTCACACTTCTCAAATGATTCAAAATCAAATGAGTCCAAAAGTCCATCTTTATGAAGCTTTTGAATCCTTTTCTCATTGATGTGGCCCAAACGACAATGCCAGAGAAACGTAGGGTTCGAGTCATTGGTTCTTAACCGTTTGGTATTTATGTTATAGACAGGCAAAGATTGGTTAAGAATATAAAGTTCATTCTCTAATGGAGCGCTACCATAAAACATTTCATTACAATTAAAAGAACAACACTTGTTTTTAATCGAAAAATGAAAATCTTCTAAATCCAAAACAGAAATAGAAATGATGTTTCTGCTTATAGCAGGTACATAGTAGCAATTATTCAATTCTAAAACCAAGCCTGACGGCAAAGACAAATGATAAGTTCCTACAGCCAATGCAGCAACTCTTGCTCCATTCCCAACGCGCAGGTCCACTTGTCCCTTTTCCAGCGTTCTACTGTTGCTTAGACCTTGCATATTTGTACAAATATGAGCGCCACAGCCGGTATCTAATACCCAAGACTTAGAACCTGAAGTAGTAACATTTACTTCTATAACATAGATACCTGAAGAAGTCGTCTCATACGTCTTCTTCGAGTTCTTTAGATCTCCCAGATACTCTTTGCAATTTCTCTTCCAATGCCCAGACTTATTGCAGTAATGGCATTTATCAGCATCAGTGGGGCCGCGTTTGGGTTTGGAAGAAGTCTCAGGCTTATCCTGATTCTCAATCGGGAATGCCTTAGCTTTTCCTTTACCCTTAGCATGTTTCTTAAACTTTTTACCCCCTTGCACCATAAGTACATTAGGGGTGCCCTTCTTGATGTTTGGCTCAGCTGTCTTGAGCATGCCATGCAGTGCCGTCAAAGTCTTTGTCATGTTGTTCATGTTATAGTTCATGATAAACTGATCAAAGCTTGACGGTAACGACTGCAGAATGATGTCCGTAGCCAACTCTTGGCTAAGGGGACAATCCAGTTTTGCCAAGTTATCAATATAACCCATCATCTTAATGACATGTGGGCTAACTGGACCATCCTTTGGTAGCTTGCATTCAATGAGAGACTTAACCGTCTGGTATCTCTCAGTTCGTGCTTGCTCCTGAAACATCCCTTTCAGGCTAGTGATCATCTCAACAGGTGACGCCACGTTCTCGTATTGCTTCTGCAAGTCTGAGTTCATGGTAGCCAGCATGAGACAACTCACATCGACCTCATCATTGGAATGCTTCTCCCAAGCATTCCTTTCAGCGTGTCCGGCATTGGATTTCGGTTTCTCAGGGAGAACCTTCTCAAGGACATATTCCTTTTTCTCCTGCTTGAGAACAATTCTCAAGTTCCGATACCATTCAAGGAAGTTCGATCCATTAAGCTTGTCCTTCTCAAGGACGGATCGAAGCGAGAATGTGTTTCTGTGAGGGGAGCTAGCCATAGCTGAAAAACACAAAATGAGAGTTTAGTTTCGATGTTCAAGAAATGAGAAATCTTAACAATTAAGAAACTCACATTATATTCAAAACAATTTTCCTCAACTGAATATAATGATCCAAGATCCTTATTTCACAAAAATTTGAGTGAGCTTTGGCCCATCGCCCAAACTTTAGCTATTTAGGTAAGCAACACTTTGCTAATTATATCATATATAATTCTTGTCTCGGATTGATATCTTATATCAAATCCGATCCTATATCTTTGAGCCCAAAACTATTTTGATAGCCCAGTTAAGCAAACCAATCTTTTAAGTCCGTAGTAACGATTACAACCTGCCTCACTCATGTAATTGCGGACACCCTGCTTTGGCAGACCCATCACACAATGAAACGAGCCTTGACAGTTGACAAGATTGGGAAGATATTAAAAGCTTAATATTAGGTTTGAGGAACGGAACATCAATCTAGTTTATATCACTTATATATTCCAGATTTTTAACTCGTTCTTTACTTGTAAAAATTCTTAAGTTAAACAAGCTAGGAACGCAAGTTCTGAACTGGTGTCGATCGACACTACCTTAGTGTCGGTCGTCACCGAATGGTGTCGATCGACACTACATTAGTGTCGGTCGTCACCGCCAGATTGGTGTCGATCGACACTTCATTAGTGTCGGTCGTCACCACCAGATTGGTGTCGATCGACACTACATTAGTGTCGGTCGTCACCACCAGATTGGTGTCGATCGACACTACATTAGTGTCGGTCGTCACCACCAGACTGGTGTCGATCGACACTACATTAGTGTCGGTCGACACCGAAGAACCCAGAACGGTTTTCTTCGTCAAAAACGATTTTTGAACAGGTGGATCTAACAAAATTCAACAGATTCAATAGAAACACTAGGCTCTGATACCACTGAAGGGATTTGTTCAGGTTTTAATCCGATTAAAACAGCCCTAACAACATCCTAAACCACGGATCGTGTTCAATTGAATCTTTGATAGATCTCGAACATACCTGGAGATTTGCAGCGGAAGAAGATCAGGTAATCGAGATCAGGAAGCGCCTCAAGTGCTGCACCTCTACAGAAGTCCACACGCACACAAACTGGACGACGGGATGCTAGTACCGCGAACGATTCGTGATTTGGGTTTTTCTTTAGTTTTCTCTGTGTTTTCTGAGACAGCCACAAGCTTCTCTTTTTTACAAGGTCGAGCCCCAAATCCTATTTATAGGAGACTTGAAGAAACCTAGTTGACCAATAGATCAAACCGGGTTGATCCCGAATGATGTCGATCGACACCCACCATTGGTGTCGATCGACACCCTCACAGAAAACCGATATCGACGTATATCTTATATACATTGATCATGATCATTACTCTAATGATCAAAACCCAATTTATATTATCCAGTTTGCTTAGGTGTGTGACCCTATAGGATCATATGATAATGGTAATGAGTTCATAACTCATAAGTTATAAGCGGCTTCTAGCAAAACATTATAACCGTCCAATATCATATGATTGTCTTATCTCGACATCACGACTCTACTAGAGTAAATACAAGTCTGATTTCAGGACATTCCCTTCAAGTGGCTGCTACAAAAGATACCACAGGGCTAGGTCTAATCCCTTGGTATACTATTTCCGGCCTCTGACTTTCTCTAAAGGTCACTCTTCCCTTTTCACAGTCTATCTGGGCCTTATACTTAGATAACCATTCCATACCAAGGATTACTTCAAAATGGTTCATAGGGGTCTCTAAGAGATTTACCTTAAAGATCCTATCACACACCTCCACAGGCACATCCACTATCATCTTTACCGATCTAAGGGCCTCAGTTACGGGGGTTTCTATGACCACACTTACTTCCTCAATCATAAAGGTTCCTCTAAACCGAGACGCTATCTCAGGAGTTACGAAACTATGGGTAGCTCCTGAATCGAACAAGACATGTGTGGGCTTCCAACCAACATGCAGTGTTCCTACCAGACCATCACAATACTATTCAATCATTCAATCATCACAGAACATGCATCACACAATAAGGGGTTTAGCGCCCATTACGTACCTGTTATAGGACCGTTGGATGGTCCTGCAGAATCATATGCTACTCCTTCAAGCGCGTAGACTCTGCCTGCTATGGCCTGGCGCTTGGCTGGGGGAGGTTCAATTGCCAGTCGAGTGGGTGGTGCGGGAAGACTTCCTCTTTGCATGCAGTTCGTCGCGAAATGACCTTTCTCTCCACATTTGAAACATACAACAGGGGCGGACATCGGGTTAAGAGTAGTTGTTGGGTTACGGGTATTTGGACAGTTTCGTGACATATGTCCCTCTCCTCCACAAGTAAAGCAAAACCTGGGGTAACTCGGTCCTCCTTGTCCACCGGTCCTCCTACCATGATACTGACCAAGATTCCTTCCTCCGCGGAATCCTCTGCGGTTCGCCCTTGAAGCTGAATTCCAACCGTGATCGCTCTCTCCTTTCTTCTTGTTTCTTGCCATCTTTTCTTGATTCAAATAAGTTTCTACATTCACAGCCTTCTCTATTGCTTCATGGGGGTTGATGTAAGTTACTGATTGTAGACGGCTGCTTATCTCCGGGTTCAAGCCTTGCATGAATTGACGTGCTAAGGCCTGATCACTAAAGTTGCAATAGGTAGCAAAGTGTTGAAGCTTCATGAACTCAGCTTCGTATTCTCGAACATTCTTGTCTCCTTGTTCCAAACGCAAAAACTTTTGAGTCAAACGGTCTCGGGCTTCAGCTGGAAAGTATTTCTGTTCAAATTCTTCCTTAAACTTTTCCCACGTATTGATCGCATAACCGGTCTGGCGATCAATACTATTCCACCATCCTAATGCCTCCTTCTCTAAGTAGTATACCCCTATATCCTTCTGAAACTCTTCAGGGCACCTTGTCGCAGCGAAATTCTTCTCAAGACACCTTAACCATGCGTCTGCCTCGTACGGGTCCGGTTTTCCTCCATACTTGTAGGTTTCCAGAGTTTTCATAGTAGTCACGATCTTTAAGTAGTCTGGAGTCTTAGTCCTTTCTGGCTCAGTATTCGGTGTAGCCCGATCCATAATTACTTTGGAGAGTAATTCATGAACCATTCTCAGGGTAGGGTCAGCTCGCCTTTGCCTTTCTTCGTCTCGCCTTTCATTAATGTTCTTCCCTCCATCTTGGTTTACTGGCTCAGGTTGCCTTTGATTGCTTATCGGGGTCGACGATCGAGTTCCCGAACTTCCATTCTCAGATCCTGCGGGACTCAATGACTGATGAGTTGAGTCGTCTGCACTCGGCTCCCAATTAGGATCAGCTTCTGTAGCCTCTGAACTCTTTAATTCTACTTCAGTCTCAGTGGCGCGACTACGCCTAACAGGGTTTCTGCATTCCTGATTCGGATACAAATACTGACTGAATGTTTCCGAACGCTGTCCCTCTTCATCCCAACTCACTGACCATCCCCTCAACCTTCTTCCGCCCGGCCCACAGTCAGACATCTATTACAAGGAAACTAACAACTTAACAACCTATTGAGCGGAACATACCAGAATTCCTAATTGGCTTTCGCGACACCTTTGACTCGATAAAAACGCGGAAAACACTGAAAACACTGGTCCTGTGAGCATGATCATGAACCATGCTCTGATACCACCATTTGTAACACCCCCGAACCGGAATAGAAAGGATTGGCCGAACAACAATCAAACAAGAACATGCTCGACCAACCACAAACCTAAACCAATCCGCAGATGTCACAATTCGGGGTTAACTAACGAATCAGTTCATTCCAGGACGAATCCGAAAACAGAACCATTCTGAAAGCTAACTCCGATACCTCTCGACCTTAGCCTAAGGCTTTTCAACCCGTACTTCGGTCTCGAGTTGTGTTAGCCCGGACAAGGACTAATATCATTCAAGCCAGTCAAAGTTCACAAAACATTCCCTTTATTCATTCTTTAAACATAGTTTTACAAACGAAAACCAAACAGCGGCCGCACTTTGAAATCCAAAAGGACGGAAAACTTAACATACTTTCTTACAATGAGTCTTTTGGAAAAAGCCAAGCAAACTACTTCCGGTAGTCCTACGTTCCGCCACTCAATCTACAAGCTACTCAAGGGTTACCTGCAAAGGGGTAGAAAAAAAGAGGTGAGTAATCGGGGAGATTACTCAGTGAGTCCGAGACCAAAACAATTCCCAACCCAAACCCAAGCAAAGCAACGAGAATATCAATCAATCATGCAAATAGCTTAAGCGAAGCAATTTAAAACACACAACCAACACCACAGTCCTCCACACACATGCCGTATCCCTCCCCGTGAACCACTCCAGCACTTGTTATCACAAAGACAAATAAGTCGGAACTTCACCACACCAAAACCGAACACTGGCAAATGACTCAGTGCATTTCGGCCCGGCTCCGCCCTTCCTCTTCCGGCAACCGTCTCAACAATACCCCGTCGGGTACACTCGGCCCTAGGCTGCAATCCCGTCTCTCCGAGTCTTCCCTTCCACCTCTCAGTACATTCGATACCGTGGAAGAGGTCTATGGGGAATACGGACTTACCACTACACAACCACCTCATCACACCACACACAACACCACCACTTACACTCCACAACAACCACCTCCTGCAATACACGTTAGTTCAATGATTCCGGATTCAGAATGACATAACCCAAAGCGCATCGCGGCACCCAGAGTTACATCACGCCGATCCTCATGCAACACTCAATCATGCAATCATAACAGCAAACCAACCATCATGCATGCATAAATAATCACACCATCAAGCATCAATGCATAATAAGAATTCCATCGACGGTCAGATCTATGGTATAACGCTTTCACGCATAGCATAGAACATGATCGGCGATGAGCTACTAAAGTCGGAGACTCACCTTAACCGAAGACTTCTGACTTCTATCCACGATCTAAGCTTCCTATGGCTTACTCACACACTAACTTATTTTCTCTCTCTAACCTTATAAGTTTCTCTCTCTTGGTTTATGGTTTATGAAGGAATTTGTGAGTGAGGAAAACTGAAGAGGTCTGGGGGTATTTATACCCATTCAGGAGCTCTACACCTCCTTGTCTGCCAAGCAAAACGTGTGGGTAGTGGGTCCCTGACTGACCTTCCTTGATTTTTCTCGGTATTTCCCATTTTCGAGCTTCGAACAACGTATGTCATAAAAACCGCGTCCGCCGTCCAAAATGCGATCTGATTTTTTCTAAATTCTCTTTCAGATGTCCTTAGAATCTCCACAAAGTTTCACTCCATTTGGCTGGGTGACGCATCTCCTATGGCCAAATCATTTCGGCTTATCTCATCTCGGAGCTCCTTAGTATTTTCATTGTAACTTCTGCGGCGGCCGTCCAAAAGGAGATCTGTTTCTTTTAACGTACTCCTCCAGGTGTCCTTAGTTTTTCCATGAAATTTCACCTCATTTGGATGGGTGCCGCACCTCCTTTAACAAAATCTTCTGGCCTTATCTCATCTCGGACCTTCTTGATGTTTTCTTCATACCATCTGCGTCAACCGTCCAAAACTGGATTTTCTTAACTCATACGCTTCCTATGAGAGTCCTTAAGATCTCCACAAAATCTTAGAATGTTTTGACGGGCGACGCACCATCTGTGAATTATTTCGCTCGGAGTGTCCTTTCTTCGGGTCTATCGGCTTCTTCGATTTTTATAGGTCGCGTCAGAATTTTTCTTGAGATGAATCCTTTTGCATTGACTCCACTGATGTCTTGGGCATCTGCGATCCAATTCCCGGAATTTTGAAAATTGTCTACACCATCCTTCCGAATTTATTTCTGACTCAGGGTATTTTCTGCTCTGTACCGGGGTATTACACGGCGGCTGGCACTCATCCCAGCCGCCGGCCTTGGACGAAGAAGACCCGGCGGCTGGCACTTATCACAGCCGCCGGCCTTGGACGAAGAAGACCCGGCGGCTGGCACTCATCCCAGCCGCCGGCCTTGGACGAAGAAGACCCGGCGGCTGGCACTCATCCCAGCCGCTGGCCTTGGACGAACAAGACCCGGCGGCTGGCACTCATCCCAGCCGCCGGTTCGTGTCTTGGACGGGTCGTGGGCATTTTGCCTTAGCTCGTCCGTTCCACGTTCGGGATTTGATCTCGACCTTGATTTCTCGTTCCGTCAATCTTCGAGGAGGGTATTTCGACCCCAACATTTTCTATTATTGTTTTTTTTCAACCGATTTAGATTTATTCTTGTTAGACTCGATTCTGACTTCATACTGCATTGTCTTAGCTTTTGATTTAGCTCATTAAACCATAGTGTAAACTTGGTCTTCGTGGGATCGATCCCTAAATACTACTTCGTTTGCTGTGCACTTGTAGTAGGAAATTAGGGTTTAAAACTCGTATATCAAGTTCTTGGCGCCGTTGCTCGGGATCAAATTTTTACCTTTGGTTTACAGCTAAATCATTAGACTAAGAACCCTACTAAACTCGTTTTCTTTTCCTCTTTGTTTTTGTGTTTCAGGTGCATGTTCACAAAGAGCACAAGGAGCAAAAACAACGAGGACCTTCTTAGCTTAACAAACGCCGAGCTAGCAAGGAGAGAGCGAGAAAACAGAAGACGCAACACACCCGTTCAAGAAGCAGAAACGTCTGACACCGCCAACTCATAGATGGGCGAACAACCAGACATCGTAGCTCAGCTGCAACAACTTCAGACAGCCATGGAGCAGCTTCGTTTGCAACAGGAGAGGCATACTACCAGGATAGATCCGCGATCGTTACCCCAACCATCCAGAGGCAAGATTACGAGATCAAGCCTCAGATGATTGCCCTCGTGAAGCAACACCTGTTCCACGGTCTGCTTGCTGAAATTCTGATGGATCACATCGAGAACTTCGAAGAAATTTGTAGCACAACCGACTCTAATGGAGTGTCTCCAGATTTCTTGAAGTGCAAGCTTTTTCGCTTCTCTCTTGCGGGCAAAGCTTCACGGTGGTTGAAGTCACTACCACCGGGCTCTCTAGCGACTTGGGCTGATGCAAGATCAGCCTTCTTGGACAAGTTTTACACAAAGTCAAAGACCGCAACCTTAAGGAGCAAGATATCCACGTTTGAGCAACTCTCCGGAGAAACCTTCAATGAAGCATGGGAGCGATTCTAGAAGTATAAACGAGAGTGCCCTCACAATGGTTTTAGCGACGAGCAGCTTCTCAGCACCTTCTATGACGGAGTGGAATGGGATTACAGAAACGCCTTGAATGCAGCCAGCAATGGCGACTTCTACACCAAATCCAAAGAAGGAGGTCTGGAGTTGATAGAGAACTTGGCCGCAAGCTCTAGCAACAAGTCTCTTGAATACGACAGGAAGAAGGTCAACAGTGTAGAATGCAAGAAGATCAATGAGCTCACAGCCAAGGTTAACCTTCTTCTGAAGGGAAACCAGAAGTCGGTCCATTTTGTGGATGAGAATGGAGAAGCACCCCTCGCTCAAGTCTATGAGGAAGAAACCGGTGATGATCGGATGGAGGTCAATTATGTGACCGGACAAGGTTTCGGACAGAACTGCGGTTTCAAAAACCAAGGTTTGAACACTCATCCGAACCTGTCCTATAGGACCACCAATGTGGAGAATCCGCAAGATCAGCTTTATCCTAAGCAAGGAAATCAGCAACAAATGGGTTTTCAAAAGAACTACTCCAACAACTACCAGAACAGGTCATTCGTTCCTAATCAGAACCGAATCCAAGGAGGAAATCAACAAAGGCAACCCTTCATGAACTCGCAGCCTCAGCCATTCCCAAATCCGCAGCCTCCATCTTCAGCAACCGACTCCCAAGATGAGCTGAAGAACATGATACAACAACTAATGGCGAGTCATCAGAAAACGACAGCTGAGATCAACTCCAAGGTTGACACGATGTATGTCGATCTTAATGGGAAGTATGAGGTTGTGTAGACTCACATGAAGCAGCTCGATATTCAGATTGCACAGACTGCTGAATCCATTAAGAGGACACCAGGAACTCTTCCTGGAAAGGTTGAGACACCAAGGAAAGAGTTCGTCAGTGCCATCGAGTTGTGAAGAGGGAAGACACTACACGCAGATGCAGCTTCAGCTTCGAAGTCAGTAAAGGGAAAAGAAGCGATTACGGAGCACGTGCTCCCATCCAGCGAGCACCTGCTTCAAGGAAATCAGAGTGTCTATGAAAAAGGTGAATCGAGCAACCGCACAACACACGCTGGAACATCGTCTTCGCCCTTTGATATCCTAGAAGACAACACTACTGAGCACCCCGATAGATCCTCAGAGCACTTGCTCGGCCAGACTTCACCATCCACTTATGTGCCGAAACCCACAGCGATTCCGGAGAAGGTGTACAGGCCTATGGTTCCTTACCCTGTACCACCTAAGAAGTCACGCAAAGATTTGGAGGATGCAAAGTGCAGGGAGATGCTCAAAGATCTTACGATTAATCTCCATCTTGCCGATGTTGTTCAGATGATACCAGCCCTGAAGCGGTACATGAAGACTTTGGTCTCCGGAAAAGTAGCTGAAGAGGAAAACGTGATGTTGGTCTCCAAAGAGTGCAGTGCTGTTCTGCAGAATAAGGTGCTCAAGAAGCGGGGTGATCCAGGAAAATTCGTCTTATCAGTCAAGATTGGTCCCATGACTTTCACATGCTCTTTGTGCGATCTCGGCTCCAGCGTAAACCTCATGCCATACTCTGTGTCAAAGCGGTTATGCTTCACCAAGTTTAAGCCCATGCGCATCTCGTTGGTTTTCGCAGATAGATCAACAAAGCTTCCGGTGGGCATGTTAGAGGATCTCCATGTAAGGATTAGTGATACTTTGATCCCTGCAGACTTCGTAGTTCTGGAACTTGAGGAAGAACCAAAGGATCCTATCATTTTAGGCCGACCATTCCTCTGCACAGATGGTGCAATAATCGATGTACAAATGGAGTGATTGATCTTCAGCTAGGTGACATGGGGATGAAATTCGAGATGGACAAGCTGCTGAAGAAGCCCATGCTCGACGGCCAGACTTTCACAGTGGAAGGTGCAGACGATGTCTACGACGAGGCAGCTGAAGAAATTCTATGTCCAGACCCCTTTGAAACCGCCCTAACCCTAGCTGAAAGAGAGCATGGTTTCCTGAGTGAAGATGTTGACAGTTTTTCCAAGATGTTAGATTCAAGCTGGCGTATGGAACAAATGGTAGCTTACATGAGTCTGGATGTTGAGTAGAAATCGGCAGAAACAGTTAGAGCACCTGCTCAGATCCCGCGAGCACCTGCTCCACCTCTTCATCCGATAGACAGACCTTTGAGCGAATTGAAAGCACCAAAATTGGAGCTTAAAACCCTCCCAGCAGAGCTCAGGCACGCATTCCTTGGAACAAACTCTACATATCGTGTGATTGTGAATGCTGATTTGAATAATGAGGAAGTAGTCTTACTTTTATGTGAGCTTAGAAAGTATAGAAAGGCTATAGGGTATTCACTTGATGATATCACTGGCATCTCTCCTGATCTTTGCATGCATAGGATAAATCTAGAAGATGAATCAGATGAGTTCTATAGAACATTAGAGGAGGTTAAATCCGAATCTAAAAGATGTTGTTAAGAAGGAGATAATGAAACTTCTAGAGGCTGGTGTGATTGCTATTTCTGATAGTACTTGGATTAGTCTTGTTCATGTAGTTCCTAAGAAAGGAGGAATCACTGTGATAAAGAATGATAGGAATGAACTGATACCGACTAGGACCATAACCGGCCATAGAATGTGCATAGATTATCGTAAGCTTAATGCCGCAACTCGCAAGGATCACTTCCCTTTGCCCTTTACTGATCAGATGCTTGAAAGACTCGCTAACCATCCATACTACTGCTTTTTAGATGGTTATTCAGGTTTCTTTTAGATCCCTATTCACCCTGGCAATCAGGAGAAAACAACGTTCACATGTCCTTACGGTACATTCGCATACCGGCGCATGCCATTCGGCTTGTGCAATGCCCCAGCAACCTTCCAGCGATGCATGATGTCCATCTTCACTGACCTAATCTAAGACATCATGGAGGTGTTCATGGACGACTTCTCGGTGTATGGGGACTCTTTCTCTGACTGTGTGTTTAATCTATGCAGGGTACTTAAGCGATGCGAGGAAAAGCATCTCATTCTGAACTGGGAGAAGTGCCACTTCATGGTCAGGAATGGGATTGTACTTGGACATCGCATATTAGAGGATGGGATCAAAGTGGAGAAAGCAAAAATATGATGAACTTGCAGCCGCCTACTTCAGTCAAGGGAATCCAAAGCTTCTTAGGCCATGCCGGTTTCTACAGACGCTTCATCAACGACTTCTCCAAGATCGCTAGGCCCCTCACACGGCTTCTATGCAAGGAAGTGAAGTTCGAATTCGATAATGCATGCCTTGATGCCTTTAATACAATCAAAGGAGCATTAGTCAGCGCACATATTGTGCAGCCACCGGATTAGAGCCTACCTTTCGAGGTGATGACAGACGCTAGTGACTACGCCGTTGGTGCAGTTCTTTGCCAGAGGAAAGACAAGAAGCTCCATGTGATCTATTACGCCAGCCGCACATTGAATGATGCTCAGTGCAAGTATGCCACAACCGAAAAAAAGCTTCTGGCTGTTGTCTACGCCTTTGAGAAGTTCCGATCCTATCTTGTCGGCTCCAAGGTCATTATACACACTGATCATGCAGCACTCAATTACCTGCTGACCAAGAAAGATGCTAAGCCGCAACTCCTCCGGTGGATTCTTCTCCTCCAAGAATTTGACCTTGAAATCAAGGACAAGAAGGGAATATATAATGGAGCTGTCGACCATTTAGCTAGGATGCGGATTCATGAAGAACTCCCTCTCAATGACAGCCTCTCTGAAGAGCAGATTTACTCGATCAGCGTTTACCAGGTCAAGGAAGCACGTGCTCCCACACAGCGAGCACCTGCTCAGCCCGAATTCTGCAACCAAATCAAAAGTGGCCAATGTCCTCAGATTCCTTGGTTTGGCGAGATTGCGAATTATCTAGCTGCTGATCTGGAACCGCACGGTTTTGTGGGCAACAAAAGGAAGAAATTCCTCAAGGATATTCGCCATTACTTCTTGGATGAGCAGTACCTGTACAAGCATTGCCCAGATGGCGTATTCAGACGATGCGTAGCTGAGGAGGAGAAACCAGAGATTCTATTTCACTGTCACGGCTCTTCTTATGCTGGTCACTTCACCACATTCAAGACAGTGTCCAAGGTGCTACAAGCAGGATATTGGTGGCCTAGCATGTTTAAGGATGCTCAGCGCTATATCTCTAGATGCGATTCATGCCAGCGACATGGCAACATCAGCAAGTGCAACGAGATGCCACAGAATTTCATTCTCGAAGTAGAGGTCTTTAACGTATGGGGGATCGATTTTATGGGTCCATTCCCATCCTCTTTCGGGAATGAGTATATACTTGTGGCAGTGGATTATGTGTTCAAATGGGTTGAGGCATTATCGAGTCCCACAAACGATGCAAGAGTGGTGATCAAGATGTTCAAATCCATCATCTTCCCAAGATTTGGTGTTCCACAAGTTGTTATCAGCGATAGAGGCTCTCACTTCATCAACAAGGTCTTTGAGACTCTGCTGCGTAAGAATGGTGTAATGCACAAGGTCTCCACTCCCTATCATCCGCAAACGAGTGGGCAGGTTGAGATTTCTAACCGCGAAATCAAGAGCATCCTCCAGAAGACTGTGGGAACAACCAGGAAGGACTGGGCTTCCAAGCTAGATGATGCTCTATGGGCTTACCGGACCGCCTACAAAACGCCACTCGGAACCACACCATTCCACCTCGTCTACGGTAAAGCCTGTCACCTCCCCGTCGAGCTTGAGTTCAAAGCCGCATGGGTGGTTAGGCTACTCAACTATGACATTAAGCCAGCTTCAGAGTGGCGTATGATGCAGCTACATGAGCTCCAGGAGATTAGACACCTCGCCTATGAGAACTCGAAGATATTCAAGGAGCGAACCAAAGCCTATCATGACAAGCGCATCCTCGCTCACAACTTCGCTCCCAACGACCAAGTTCTACTCTTCAACTCTCGGCTGAAGCTGTTTCCTGGGAAGTTACGATCACGATGGTCTGGGCCTTTTCCAATAAAGGAAGTACGACCTTATGGAGTTGTGGTGTTACTGGACGACAAGGGGAGAGAATTCATTGTCAATGGCCAGAATTTGAAGCCGTACCTCGCTGATTCATCTGTCGCACAAGGAGAATCCTTTCAATTAAGCGACTCTCCTCAAGCCTAATCAGCTTATCCAGTCAAGCTAGTGACTTAAACCAAGCGCTGAGTGGGAGGCAACCCACTGGTAAGTGTTTCTATTTTATTTTATTTTGCTATTGATTTTTGGTTTTGGTTTTCTCTGTTTCAGATAAAAAAGAAAACAAAAAAAAAGAGACAGAGGAGCACCTGATTCTGTTCCGGAGCACCTGCTCCGCCTTGGTGCTCTGTCCTGCCGACCCAAGTAAGTTTTCTTGGACTCTTCTCTATCTTGTTCTCACACTGAGACGGTCTGAAGTAAGTCCGGGGGAGGGTCGTGCCCTGAGTCAGTATTTTATTTCTTGCTATTGAGTCGTTTTAGTTTTCTATTTTGAGTCAGTCTGTCATATGGGTCAATTCAAAACTTGTGGAGATTAGGACCAAAATCTATGATGAGTTTTTAACCATTTATGAATTTGACCATCTTTCTAGTAAACATTGCTGCATAATTTAGAGCATAGAGACGAGCTGAGGCTTTTTCACATTCGGATCTTTCCTCCGGGCCAGAAAACTTCAATCCCTTTAAGGTTTCATCCGATAGACTTTAGACTCTAATTTATCTGGACTTAATTTAGACTTTAATTCTCCTTGTTTTGGGCATTAGGATTAGAAAACGTGTTACATCAAATATTCAGGACTTCTTATCCCTTTTGCCACTCTTGTTGATCCTGAATAGCTAGCTTCTAGTTAGTACCTCACCCTGACCCAAACCTCTTTTCAAACCACTTGCACTCGTATTTTTCTTTCTCATTTATGCAGATATGTGCAAAAAGGTTGGGGAGAAAAGGACTAACGCGACCTCTGATTCACTCTTGCTGAAGAAGACGTCAGGAGAAAGCTAGGAAAAATTCACGAGCACATGCTCGCTAGTTCGGAGCACCTGCTCCACGATGTCCAAGAAAGAAATGAGTTTCAATATGACCTGCTGGGGTATGAGGACAAAGGAATCACAGTTCGCCGAAGGACACACGCAATGTAAAGGCCCCACTTATTCTTTTTAATCCAAAAAAAAATCGATTTAGTAACTCAGAGAATAAGGGCTGGTGAGTTAGTAACTCAAAGATGTGTCCTGAAGCATGTGTTAATCGCAAGTGAACAAGAAAAGGAAGAAGAACGAGTTGAAGAGCCGTTCTTGTAAAAGGAGAAGAGTGAATTATAGGTTGTGGAAATCAATGAGTCCAGTCTACCTTGCCGTTTTATGCGATATCCTGCACTCTCTTTGGAACATGGTAACCTTAAACACTCTAAAGCTCCAACTTTAAATTAGCCTCATTTTTACCAAGCCTCGTTTTACTAAGCTAGTGCTCCTAACAAGAAGTTCACGCCACCTCTAATTGAATGTAGAGAGTCTATTGTCTTAAACTTAGATTTTTCTGGGATTGTAAGCCGTATGGTTTTGAGGTTGGTGAACCTTGTTGGAGAGGTTTTCAGTAAGGATGTGTGTCCGCAGATATTGGTATATTCGTGGTTTCTGAGATTTTGTGAGTCTCCACCGATTTCTCTATGTCTTGATTTTAGTTTTGTTTGAGGACAAACAAAGATCTAAGTCTGGGGGAACTGATATATTGAGATTTTGACCCATACTAACATTAGTATCTGACTATTTTCTAGAGTTTTTGAGTATATTTCAGGAGATCTTAGGTAGCATTGGAGCTGTTATTGGAGTTTGGAGCAGTTGAAGCCTTTGAAGCAGAAAAGAATCAGAATTAAAGAAAAGAAGGCAAATCCTGCGAAGTATCACAAATTCCATCCGGCGAGCACATGCTCCCAATTTTCGGCCACCAGCGAGCACTTGCTCGCGCCTCCGGAGGAAAAAAAAAGGAAAGAAGATTTGACATAATCTTGGCCGAAAATAAAGGGACCAGCCGCCTAAGGGATCCGATGTATATACTCCTTTTAGCTTTAGGTTTTTAATCATCCTTGAACAATCTTTGCTTTTGCTTTTAGCTTTTGAATACATTAGAGCTTTCTACTTTTAAGGGAGAAGAAATTCTGCTACAGTCTGAGAAGATTTCTGAACCCTATTTCTTTATTTTAATATCGATGCATTCTTTTAATTTAATCTCTTTGCTTTCTTCTTCTTTAATTATGTCTCAGTAGATCTCCTAATTAGGTTAGGGTTTTCATAGGAATTCATGAGCTAGGATTAAGCACAAATAGGCTAATAAATTGACGTCTTCACCCTTGTTGTTCTTAATGCTAAAATCAAACTGATCACTTGATTTTATGATATTAAGTTTAACTTAGACAACGACAGTTGCTAGGTTGCTAGAAGAAATATTGGTGAGCAATTTATTCTATACCTGCGAAAGTAGATGCGTAGGAGAATTGTGAACAAACCAAACCCGATCTCTAATGCTTGTCTGCGATTTCTAGTACCAACGACAGTTAGGATTTCTAGGTCGTTAGACAAAGTTATTGATGCCACGACAGTGGAACAGTATTATCTTTATGTTTGAGTTCTAGACTTGTGCTGAATTGTGCCTGAACAGTTGTTTGATTCATTGCTCTGAATTGCCTGCGAATTACCTTGACCTAACGCTTTTCTATTATTGTTTTTTTCCAACCGATTTAGATTTATTCTTGTTAGACTCGATTCCGACTTCATATTGCATTGTCTTAACTTTTGATTTAGCTCGTTATACCATAGTGTAAACTTGGTCTTCGTGGGATCGATCCATAAATACTACTTCGTTTATTGTGCACTTGCTGTAGGAAATTAGGATTTAAAACTCGTATATCACATATCTTGAAAGTCAGCAATAAGAGTAAAATTAACTTAGCTTCCAACTCAAGATATGATTACAAATAATTAAGAGTTTAGATGAAAAATGGAAATTCGAAACTTAGCTTCCAGCTCAAGTGATAAACTGAATTAAATTTAGAGATGAACAATGAAATGGGTAAATGAAACAAGAGACATTTATTATTCTGAAAAGTTTAGGATTTTTTATTATGTTTTCTTAACATATAAAGTTTAACTATCTCTAATTAATAAAAAGTTTATGACTTTCTAGTCTTTTTTTTTAAGGAGCCGTGAGTTCTTTGGCAGGAAGGGCACACCGCTTTCGCCACCCAAAGCTAGGCGGATAAGGAGGTGTTTGACATTTTTCAAATCTACAGCTACATATACGAAAATCTCCTTGCGGTGCCTGTTATCAAAGGTGTCAAGAGTGAGAAGGAGAAGTATGCCGGTGGACTTTACACAGCCAGTCTGGAGGCTTTCATCCCATGCGCTGGCCGTGGTATTCAAGCTGCGACTTCACATTCTCTCAGACAAAACTTTGCCAAGATGTTTGACATCACCTTTGAAGACAAGAAGGGACGCAGATCAACAGTGTGGCAGAACTCCTGGGGTCTCAGTACCAGATCGGTAATTAATTACAATCTCTTCTTTGTGTGTTGATTGATCTTACTTGTTTGTTTTCCTCCTCAAACTCAGTACTCATGGGGGTCACTATATGTAGATTGGAGTGATGGTCATGACTCATGGAGATGACAAAGGTTTGGTGTTCCCTTCTTTGGTCGCACCTGAGCAAGTTTTCGTGATACCAGTTCCTTTCAATGGCTTTGATACCAACATTATCTACAGAACATTTTTTTTCGAATATACAAAATTTAAATTCAGTACAAAAAATTAATATTAGAAAATTAAATTTGAAAATATAAAATGAAATTCAGAAATTTTTTTTCGAATATATAAAATTTAAATTCAGTACAAAGAAAAAGAAAGAATCCAAGTTTTTGAAAAAAAAGCTACGGGTTTTGGGTGTTTGGGTCTTGCTGGGTCGGGAAATTGATGTCCGGGTGCAACGTCCTCATCATGGCCAGCATCTGCTCGTTTAGCTTCCTCTGTGCCTCGAAGCTCGCCTGTTGGGTCGCCATCTGAGTCTCCAACGCAGAAATGCGTTGGTCCTTGTCCTGCAACTGACCCATAAGTGCTTCGGGATCAACAAAGGGCGGAGCTGCAGCAGAAGACGTAACGGACCGTGACTGACGAGCCAAACCCAACATTCGGCCCTTCTTCTTTGGAACCGACTGAAATAGAAAATAACCAAAATGTAAATAATAATTAAGATTGGAACCGACTGAAATAGAAAATTAAAAAAATGTAAATAATAATTAAGATGAAATGAAATTTTAATTTAAAAAACTTACCTTTTCAACGATTTCGTTGATCTGATCCCGAGGCAATTGGGAACCCGTTGAATTTTCGTCTTCGATTTGAAGCTGAGACGCTGCTTCTTCCACCTGACTGCTGATGAGGTCGACGACACCCTTCACAACACCGTCATCAATCTCGCCGGTCTGCTTGTTCGTATACGCCTTCTTCATTAGCTCGAAATCATCAACCGGCTCACCATCATTTGCTTCCACCTTGATATCAATATAAATATTAGCAATTAGAAGAAAAAATGAGAATCTAAAATTTCAAAAATTATAAAATTATAAAATAGAATAAAAAGCGACTGAAGTTACCATGCGATCTCTCAGAGTGGCTTGGGACTGAGCACCCAAGTTGTGCTTGTAGACGCCCTTTCCTTTACGATCGCTCTTGCGGTTGGTGGAGTTGGTGGAAGAAGTCGATTTCGTCTCGTCTTTACTCCAATGGACAATCAACTTTGCCCAGACCTCGAGGTTCATCAACTTTGGGACATTTTTGAAAAAAAAATTGTTAGATAAATTAAAATATAATTTAATAAATTTAAAAAAGGTTTTAAAAAAAAAAACCAAACCTTGCCATTTTGCCACTTCTTCTTCCACTCGTAAATTTGATAACCATAGTTGGTCATAACTTTGTGGACGAAGTGGTAATAGACAAACGCCGTATAATCGGGATTCCAGTTGAATTCTTGCTGAAAAAAAAAACAATTAGTAGAAAATTTATATTGAAAAAATTTAGATTAAAAAAAAGAATATTTACCGCAAATTGTTCAAACCACAGAATTTGTTTGGCTCTAGGAAAGTCTGTGAAAGTCGGATGTCCCACGTCCAAAGCCAGATACATCATACGGTTGATCCATGCGCTGATCCCGTTCGAGGATCGATCAAACCATGTCTGACCCGGTCCAGATGGATAGGGAGTGAGAAACGGAAGATGGTGACGACCCGGCTGTCGAACAAACTCTGCTATCCTCGCCAGTTCTCGAGGACCCTGATAGTTCGGAGGAATAATGGGTGCAGCACCAGAGCCAGAAGGAGCCTCGGGATATGGAGAGGGAGATGTATGGTGGGAGCTGCGGGATCCTGAACCGAGTGGCTACCCGAACCACGACCACGACGCTGTCTAGGAGGCGGAGTCTGATCATCGTAAGACCTGTAGTTTAAAGATATAAAAATCCAAAAAAAAAATTATAATTTGTTAGTATGTTTTATTGTTCGTGGAAACTTGAAAAACTATTTTATAAATAGTAAAAAAGTTTTTTTGAATCATATACACGTTTTTACAAATCAAAAAAATGTTTTAATACTTATAAAAATAGTTTTAATATCAGAAAAAAACGTTTTAGAAACTTGATAAACATTTTTTAAAATAGAAAAAACGTTTTTTAAAATCATATACAAGTTTTTAAAATCAAAAAATGTTTTAATACTTATATAAATACTTTATAATAAAAAAATTGTTTTTATATCAGAAAAACGATTTATAAAAGAGTAAAAATCTTTTTTGACTTCATTGAAAAACGTTTTTTAAAATCAGAAAAGGTTATAAAAAATCAAAAAACGTTTTTAAAAATCATAAAAAGTTTTTAAAAATCAAAAACGTTTTTAAAAATCATAAAAAGTTTTTAAAAATCAAAAACGTTTTAAAAAATCGAAAACGTTTTTAAAACTACAAATAATTCCATAGAAAACTAAAACAAGAACCTAGAATCCGAAATTCAATCCTAAACTATCCATCTAACAATCTAAAATCCGATTTTTGCTTCTAACAACCTAAAATCCGATTAGAAACAGGAAAATGTTAAGTTTTGTTGATTCTTACATGATTATTGATGTGCCCTTGGAATTCCGGTGGCGAGATGACAGAGAACCGGCGGCGATATGACAGAGAATCGGCGGCAGATGAGAGAGAGGATCGACAGGAGAGAGAGGATCGAGAGGAGTGATATGTTGGGATTTTTACCCTTTCTAACCCCTTTTATCTAATTATTTCCTAGAGTTTTTGAGTGTGTATTAGGAGTTTTAGGTAGCTTTGGAGCTGAAATTGGAGTTTGGAGCATTTGGAACCTTTGGAACAGAAAAGAATCAAATTTGAAGAAAAGAAGTAATATCTTATGAAGAATCACCAACTCCAATCGATGAGCACATGCTCGCGGATTTCGGCCACCAAGTGAGCACCTGCTCGCCGCGGAAGTAAACAAAAAGAAGGGATTTACCCTAATGATTGCCGCCGACTTTTAAGAAGCCCAGCCTCCTTCCAGCCGCCTATTACACCTAGTATAAATACTCTTCTTAGTCTTAGGTTTTAGGATCTTATCTTTTATCTTTTCATCTACCTTTAGCTTTTGGAATTATTTTGTAAGGGAGAAGATCTCAAGCTACAATTTGGAGAAGATTTCTGAACCCTAGTACTCCTTATTTTCAATATCGATTTCATGCTTTCTTCTATATCATCTGTTTTATTTCTTTCATCTTTGATTATGTCTGAGTAGATCATTAGTTAGGTTAAGGTTTTCAAAGGAATTCATGAGCTAGGGTTGAACACAAATAGGAATCAAATTCGGTAGTCTTCATCTAGGTGATTCGCATTGCTTGGACCGATTTGGCCATTCTGTTCATGATCTTAGGTTTATCTAGACAGCGAGAGTTGCTAGGTTGCTAGAAGAGATCTAGATGAGCAATTTATTCATTACCTGCGAGAGTAGATGTATTGGAGAATTGTGAACAGATCAAACTTGATTATTAATGCTTATCTGCGATCCTGATACCAACGAGAGTTAGGATTTTTAGGTTGCTAGATAAAGTTATTAGTACCACGAGAGTGGATTAATATTATCCTTGTGTTTTGAGTTCTAGACTTGTTCTTAATAAAAACCTGAATAGTTGTTTGACCTTGCTCTGAATTTCCTGCGAATTGCCTTGACCTAACGCTTGCTTTAATATTGTTAAAACCGATTTGCTTTAGTAACTTGCTACTCACGATTTTATACAACCCTTGTTTGAATCTCTTAGCTCTTGATTTTAGCTCATTAAACCATAGTGTGAACTTGGTCTTCGTGGGATCGACCCCTAAGTACTACTCTGATTTGCTGTGCACTTGCAGTAGGAAATAGGGTTTAAAACTCGTACATCAAGTTTTTGGCGCCGTTGCCGGGAACCAAAATTTTCACCTTTGGTTTACGGCTGAGTCATTAGACTAAGAACTACACTAAACTCGTTTTTCTCTTTTTCTTTTCTTTGTGTTTCAGGTGCATGACCAGGAGCACAAGGAGCAAGAACACCGAGAACCTTGTGAACTTGACAAACGACGAGCTAGCAAGGAGAGAACGAGAGAACAGGCAGAGACGAAACACACCTGTTCCGGATCTAGAAACAACTGATACCGCCTCTACAGAGATGGGCGATCAAATCGACATGGCAGCTCAGCTGCGAACTCTTCAGGCAACCATGGAGCAGCTGCGCTTGCAGCAAGAGCGGCAGCTCGTTCAACAACCGGCGTTCGGAGACAAAGACGCAGCACATGCTTATTACCAAGATCGGTCTGCTATCGTCACTCCGACTATCCAGAGGCAAGACTATGAGATCAAGCCACAGATGATTGCACTCGTGAAGCAGCATCTCTTCCATGGTTTGCCTGCCGAAATTCCGATGGATCACATCGAGAACTTCGAGGAAATTTGTAGCACAACCGGCTCTAATGGTGTGACTCCAGATTTCCTGAAGTGCAAGCTTTTTCCATTTTCTCTTGCGGGAAAAGCTTCACGGTGGTTGAAGTCTCTACCACCAGGCTCTCTAGCGACATGGGCAGATGCAAGATCGGCCTTCTTGGACAAGTTTTACACGAAGTCAAAGACCGCAGCCTTAAGGAGCAAGATATCCACGTTTGAGCAGCTTCCCGGAGAGACCTTTAATGAAGCGTGTGAACGCTTTAAGGAGTACAAGCATGAGTGCCCTCACCATGGTTTCAGCGATGAGCAGCTGCTCAGTACTTTCTATGATGGAGTAGAATGGGACTACAGAAACGCCCTCAATGCCGCCAGCAATGGAGATTTCTACACCAAATCAAAGGAAGGAGCTCTGGAGCTAATTGAGAACCTCGCAGCAAGCTCCAGCAACAAGTCTCCGGAGTATGACAGAAAAAAGGTCAATAGCGTGGAGTCAAAGAAGATAGATGAGCTCACAGCCAAGGTTAACCTACTGCTTAAGGGAAACCAAAAGTCGGTCCACTTCGTAGATGAGCATGGAGAAGAGCCCATCGCCCAGGTTTTTGGAGAGGAAACAAGTGATGATCAGTTGGAGGTCAACTACGTGAGTGGACAAAGTTTTGGGCAAAACCGTGGCTTCAACAACCAAGGTTTCAACACTCACCCGAATTTGTCCTACAGAAGCAACAATGTGGAGAACCCTCAGGATCAAGTCTACCCTAAGCAAGGAACTCAACCTCGGATTTCAGAGAGGCTACTCCAACAACTACCAGAGCCAGAACCGGCCATTCATCCCTAACCAGAACCGATTTCAAGGAGGAAATCAACCTAGGCAGCCATACAACAATCCGCAACCCCAGTTTCAGAACCCACAGCCTCAGCAATTTCAGAATCCGCGGCCTCCTTCTCCAGCATCCGGATCTCAAGATGAGCTGAAAAACATGATGCAACAACTCCTAGCCGGACAACAGAAAGCCGCAGCTGAGATTAATGCTAAGGTTGACACCATGTACGTGGATCTCAATGGGAAGTACGAAGCTGTGTGGACGCATATGAAGCAACTGGATGTTCAGATTGCTCAGACTGCAGAATCCATAAAAAGGACACCAGGAACTCTGCCTGGAAAAGTTGAGGCGCCTAGGAAGGAGTTTGTCAACGCCATTGAGCTGAGAAGCGGAAAGACACTCCAGGATAGATCACCCTCACGATCGGACAAAGGCAAAGTAGGAGAAGCCAACTACGAGCACCTGCTCGGATCGGGTAAAGGCACCTACGAAACCGGTGAAACAAGTAACCACTCGACGCAAGCTGAATCAACACCTTCACCATTCGACATTTTAGAGGATGATTCAACTGAGCACCCTGGCGGCTCAACCGAGCACGTGCTCGGTCAGACCACACTACTTACCTCTAAAACCGCGGCGATTCCAGAAAGGGTGTACAAGCCTAAGGTTCCTTACCCTGTGCCACCCAAGAAGTCTCGCAAGGACTTGGAAGATGCTAAGTGTAGAGAGATGCTTAAGGATCTCACTGTCAAGCTACCTCTCGCTGATGCAGTTCAGATGATACCGGCTCTCAAACGATACATGAAGACTCTTGTCTCTGGAAAAATCGTGGAGGAAGAGAAGGTGATGACGGTTTCAAAGGAGTGCAGCGCCGTTCTTCAGAACAAAGTCGTCAAGAAGAGAGGCGATCCTGGGCGATTTGTTTTATCAGTCACGATTGGCCCAATGACTTTCTCATGCTCTCTATGCGATCTTGGTTCCAGCGTGAATCTCATGCCTTACTCGGTTGCCAAGCGTTTGGGATTCACCAAGTTCAAACCCACGCGCATCTCCTTGGTTTTTGCTGATAGATCAACCAAGCTTCCTAAAGGAGTTCTGGAGGATATATACGTACGGATAGGAGACACACTGATTCCGGCCGATTTTGTAGTTCTGGAACTTGACGAGGAGCCGAAGGATCCTCTGATTTTAGGTCGTCCTTTCCTATGCACACCTGGTGCGATTATAGACGTCCAGAATGGAGTTATCGATCTCCAGCTGGGAGACATGGTTATGACGTTTGAGATGGATAAGCTGCTGAAGAAGCCCATGTTAGACGGACAGACTTTTGTTGTGGAAGGAGTAGACGACGTCTACGAGGAGGCAGCTGAAGAGATTCTCTGCCCGGATCCTCTCGAAACCGCCCTCACCTTGGCTGAAAGGGAACACGATTTCATGAATGAAGAAGCTGACAGCCACGCCAAGATGCTAGATTCGAGCCGCAGAATGGAACAGATGGTGGCCTACATGAGTCTTGACGATCCAGAGAAACCGTTAGCAACCGCTGGAGCACCTGCGCAGATTCCGCGAGCACCTGCTCCACCTCTCGATCCGATTGACAGCCCCTGGAGCGAGTTGAAAGCTCCTAAACTGGAACTTAAAACTCTTCCAGCTGGGCTCAGGTACGCATTTCTGGGAACAAACTCTACCTATCCTGTGATTATAAATGCTGACCTGAACAATGTAGAAGTAGCCTTACTCTTATGTGAACTCAGGAAGTATAGAAAGGTTATAGGCTACTCGCTTGCTGACATTCCTGGTATCTCACCTGATCTTTGCATGCATAGGATACATCTAGAAGATGAATCGATGAGTTCTATAGAACATCAGAGGAGGTTAAACCCAAATCTAAAAGATGTTGTTAAGAAGGAGATAATGAAACTTCTAGAAGCAGGGGTAATTTATGCCATATCAGATAGTACTTGGGTTAGTCCTGTTCATGTAGTCCCTAAGAAGGGGGGAATCACTGTCATTAAAAACGATAGAGATGAGCTAATACCAACTAGGACTGTAACCGGACATAGGATGTGCATAGACTACCGTAAGTTGAATGCTGCAACTCGCAAAGACCACTTTCCTCTCCCTTTTATTGATCAGATGCTTGAGAGACTTGCTAACCATCCATACTACTGTTTTTTAGATGGTTACTCAGGTTTCTTTCAGATACCCATTCACCCAGACGATCAGGAGAAGACGACGTTTACATGTCCCTACAGCACGTTCGCTTACCGGCGCATGCCGTTTGGATTGTGTAACGCCCCAGCTACCTTCCAACGATGCATGATGTCCATCTTCACGGACCTGATTGAAGACATTATGGAGGTGTTCATGGACGATTTCTCGGTGTACGGGAACTCTTTCTCTGATTGTTTGTCCAATCTGTGCAGGGTACTTAAACGATGCGAGGAGAAACATCTGGTTCTTAATTGGGAGAAGTGCCATTTTATGGTCAGGAATGGGATTGTGCTCGGACATCGGATTTCAGAGGATGGGATCGAAGTAGACAAAGCCAAGATCGAAGTCATGATGAACTTGCAACCGCCAACATCAGTTAAAGGGATCCGCAGTTTCCTAGGTCATGCCGGTTTCTACAGACGCTTCATCAAAGATTTCTCAAAAATCGCCAGGCCTCTTACACGCCTACTCTGCAAGGAAGTGAAGTTTGAATTCGATGATGCATGCCTCGAAGCCTTCCATACGATCAAGGGAGCTCTCATCAGCGCACCCATTGTGCAACCACCAGACTGGAGCCTTCCTTTTGAGGTGATGACTGACGCTAGTGATTACGCTGTTGGAGCAGTTCTCGGACAGAGGAAAGATAAGAAGCTTCATGTTATCTACTATGCTAGCCGCACCTTAGATGACGCACAATGCAAGTATGCCACAACCGAGAAGGAGCTTCTAGCGGTTGTCTTTGCTTTTGAGAAGTTCCGATCCTATCTTGTTGGATCTAAGGTCATCGTGCACACTGATCACGCGGCTCTCAAGTATTTGCTGACCAAGAAGGATGCAAAGCCGCGTCTGCTCAGATGGATTCTTCTCCTACAGGAATTCGATCTCGAAATCAAGGACAAGAAGGGGATAGACAATGGAGCTGCCGACCATTTGTCTAGGATGAGGATTGATGTAGAAAAGCCTCTTGATGACAGTCTCCCGGAGGAACAGATTTATTCCATCAGCATTTTCCATATCAAGGAAACACATGCTCCCACCCAGCGAGCACCTGCTCAAAGAGAACTCTGCGCACAGGCTACACACACCGAGCGCTCTTCTACGCCTTGGTTTGCAGAGATAGCCAACTACCTAGCTGCTGATCAAGAACCGCGGAACTTCGCAGGGTACAGGAGGAAGAAATTCCTCAAGGACATCCGCCACTACTTCTGGGATGAACCTTACCTGTACAAGCACTGTCCAGATGGAGTTTTCCGAAGATGCGTGACTGAAGAAGAGATTCCGGACATATTATTTCACTGCTATGGTTCTTCGTACGCAGGTCATTTCGCCACTTTCAAGACGGTCTCCAAGGCGCTACAAGCAGGATACTGGTGGCCGACTATGTTCAGGGACGCACAGAGATTTGTCTCACGGTGCGATTCATGCCAGCGACAGGGGAACATTAGTAGGCGCAATGAGATGCCACAGAACTTCATTCTCGAGGTTGAGGTATTCGATGTCTGGGGAATCGACTTTATGGGCCCGTTTCCTTCCTCTTTTGGGAACGAGTACATACTCGTCGCGGTGGACTATGTGTCCAAATGGGTTGAGGCTATTGCAAGCCCCACTAACGACGCACGGGTCGTGATTAAGATGTTCAAATCTATCATCTTCCCCAGGTTTGGAGTTCCGCGAGTGGTCATCAGCGATGGAGGCTCTCACTTCATCAACAAGATCTTCGAGTCACTTCTGCGCAAGAACGGTGTTAAACACAAAGTCGCCACTCCCTATCATCCGCAAACGAGTGGGCAGGTCGAGGTTTCCAATCGTGAAATCAAGAGCATCCTGCAGAAAACCGTGAGCACGACTCATAAGGATTGGGCTTCTAAGTTGGACGATGCTTTATGGGCATACCGGACGGCTTACAAAACGCCATTAGGAACCACACCCTTCAACCTTGTCTATGGAAAAGCTTGCCATCTTCCCGTTGAACTGGAATTCAAAGCCGCCTGGGCAGTCAAGTTTCTTAACTATGACATTAAGCCGGCTTCAGAGAGACGAATGATGCAGCTGCATGAGCTTCAGGAGATTAGGCATCTCGCCTACGCGAACTCCAAAATATACAAGGAGCGGACTAAGGCGTATCACGACAAGCGCATCCTGGCTCGCAACTTTGCCCCACACGACCAAGTCCTGCTTTTCAACTCTCGGTTGAAGTTATTTCCTGGGAAGCTGCGCTCACGATGGTCTGGACCATTCACCATCAAGGAAGTACGGCCGTATGGAGCAGTTGTTTTGATAAACGACAAAGGCGAAGAGTTCGTGGTTAATGGGCAGCGATTGAAGCCCTACTTGGCCGACACACAACTCGAAGAAGGGGAAGACTTACCCCTGACCGAACCTCCACAGGCCTGATCAGATCACCAAGTCAAGCTAACGACTTAAACCAAGCGCTGAGTGGGAGGCAACCCACTGGTAAGTGTAAATATTTCTTTTTATTTCTCCTTTGCTATTGATTTTTGGTTTTGTTTTTCTTTGTTTCAGATAAAAAAAAAAAACAGAATTTGGCGGACCCTCTCCGAGCACCGGCTCCGATATCGCGAGCACCCGCTCGACCAGGTAAGTTTTCGGGATTTTCGAAAAAACGGTTTTAACGGACGCCTGTCCTAACTGTCCACGATTTTAAAAAAAAAATCCCGCTGTTTTCCCAAAACCCTGGCCGCCTTTATTTTCTTTTATTTATTTTCCTTTTTCTTCTTTTCCTTTTTCTCTTTCTTCTCCCTCTTTCTTCTTCTCTTCTTCCTCTTCTCCATCGCCGATTTGCAAACTCTCCACAAAACCCAGGGTTTTCTAATCTTCACCGATTTTCACGTTTTTGGGGTCGATTTTGGGTGCCTTCTCTCCCTCATCTCGAATCTACTCTCGTTTTTGTCAACCAACCAAGGTACGTTCTCAAAAATCCACTTTTTCAGTCCGCCAAGGTTAAGGGAAGTTCTGATTTCTCTCCTTTTTCGTGTGTAATCCGTGTTTGGCTCGCACCTATCTTGATTTGTTATCGCCCATACACCTATTTTGCTCAAAATTTCGGACTAATTGCCTTGCATGTGAATTTCGAAAAAGCTTGGTTGCGTTGTTAATGGCGGACTTGATTTAGATGGTTAGGTTTTGGGTTTCATCGTTGGGTTTTGTTTGCCCAGTGAATTCGCGCATGCACTGATCGCAAACTGGCAGTGTCTCGCCCATGGTTCCTGCTTTAGCGTTTCGTTTGTACCTTGTCCTCTCATCCTCACGATCTTCAACGTTTGTTTATCGCAGGTACTTATGGCTCCTAAACGCGGATATTCACATCGTAAGGGAAAAGAGCCGGCGAGAGCTCAACCACCGATCCCGACAAAGCTGCTCTATCCTTGGCCTCGACCCGAGAGCACACCTTTCGAGCTTCCGGATGACACTCTACCGCTCGAATCCGACGACCACTGGGATCAGAGAGATGCGGCGCACTATAACCGGATGCTCAAGATCAAATTCTTGCCTACCCGGCTCCTCTGTTTCGACACTCTCGAGCTACTCGGTCTCAAAGATCAGGTCATGATGCTGCTTAGCAAATCCGATACTTTCGGTCTCGCCCTTGAGGAGGCAGTTCTCTATCCTGACCTCGTCCGCCAATGCCTCGCCACCATCAAGATCACCCACAAGGATCCGGCGAACAAAACTCTGCACGACGCCACTCTCTCCTTCAAAGCGGGTGGACGTCTTTTCAGTGTGCCCATGACTCGTTTTGTCTCTACCTACGGCTTCAGCAGTGATATTCAGGATTTCTCTCCGCCCAAGCGATTCAAGGAAGCCGACCCTTTCTGGCAAACAATCGCCCATGGGCGATACGTCTCCAACTCCGCCAAACAAACGAGCATTCGGCACCCGGCTCTTCGCATTTTCGCCCGGTTCATCAGCAACATGTTTTTCAACAGAGGCGAGGGAAACAAGGTACACGTCGACGAGTTGCTCACCATCTACATTGCTTGCGAGCCACTGCTTGTTGATTCCGATGGAGCACATACTCTATTTCTTGGAGCACCCGCTCCATCCACCTATCGGACCAACATGGGAGTGCGATTTGCAGAGATGCTCTGCTCCCTAAAAGATCGGACCGGCATCAAGACCAAGCGTATTGGCACCCTCCTCACCACTCTCTTCAAGATGGTGAAGCTTGAGATGGTCTTCGACGAGCATGTTGCGGAGGTTGAGAAGATGGACATCCGACACCTCATACACTCTCGCATCATCACTGCTGTGGATGTTGACCGCTTTCTCTACCATTACCATGGCATCGACGGTCTCCCTCAGCACATCTCTCTCCCTGATATTGCTCTCACTAAGCTCATGCACGTGGATGACCTGAGTTTCTCGCACACAGCCCTTCTGCTAGAAGGCGGCAGCTCTCCTCAGCCGATCCGCCCCAGTGATTTCGCCAGTTCCTCGCGCTCGCAGCCTATTCATATGGAGGACACTCCCATGGCTGATCCACCTCCACCCACCTCTCCGCCTTCCGCTGCCACCGGCGAGTTCGACCTTCCTCCGCTTTCTGATGAAGCTGATACGGTTGAGTACCGACGGTGGATGGTTGCCTCGCAGAGGAAGAACAACAGCCTCATGCAGCGGATCCTAGAGCGCCTTTCCAGTGGCTGTTGCCACCATTCTGCAGCTGCTGCGACGAGCCCTTCAGAGCGCCATCCGAGACGGCGTAGACGTACCGGCAGAGCCAGGAGCGAGAGTCCAGCGGACCCACCTGTCGATTGACGACCCGTACCCATCTCTATCTCTTTGTCTTTTCCGTTTTCCTTTATGCTTTCTTTGTTTTCTTTGTTTTCTTTGCTTGCTCCTCTCGTTTATTCTCACACCGGGACGGTGTGAAGTAAGTCTGGGGGAGGTTATTATCGAGTCTGCACTTTGTTTCTTGTTATTTTCTTTATTTTGAGTCAGTCTGTTATAAGGGTCAAATCACAACTTCTGGAGATTATGACCAAAATCTATGATGAGTTCTAACCATTTGTGAGTATGACCTGCTTTCTAGTGAACATTGCTGCAGAATTTAGAATACAAAGACGAGCCGACGCCTTCTCGCATTCGGATCCTTCCTCAGGCCAGAAAACTTCAACCCCTTTAAGGTTTATCGGATAGGCTTTAGACTCTATTTTATATGGACATAATCTGGACTTTAATTCTTCTTGTTATTGGCACTAGGATTAGAAAACGTGTTACATCATATATTCAGGACTTCTTATCCCTTTTGCCACTCTTGCTGATCCTGAATAGCTAGCTTTTAGTTAGTACCTCGCCCTGACCCTAACCATCTATTTATACCACATGCACTTGTATTTTTTATTTCTCATCTATGCAGATATGTGCAAAAAGGTCGGGGAGAAAAGGACTAACGCAGCTTCTGATTCACTCTCGCTGAAGAAGATGTCAGGAGAAAGCTAGAAAAGTTCACGAGCACATGCTCGCTATACTCGCTGATTTAGAGCACCTGCTCAGCGGTGTCCAGAAAAGAAACAAGCCTAAAAACGACCTGTTAGGGTATGAAGACGAAAAGGATCATTTTAGCCAAAGGACACACACACAAGTGAAGTCCCCCTATCCCAAAGGTAACTCTTTTCTTCTAAAAAAAAAAAAAAAAAAAAAGAGAGAAAAGAGAAAAACCGAGCTAGTAGCTCAAGGATATGGGGTGGCGAGTTAGTAACTCAAGATGTATGTCCCGAAGCATGAGTAAATCGCAAGAAAGCATGGAAAGGAAAAGAGGAATGAAGATGAGAATCGATTTAAGGAGGAGAGTGAATTAGAGGTTGTGGACATCAATGAGTCCATTCTCCCTTGCCGTTTTGTGCGATATCCTGCACTGCACTCTCTTGAAACAAGGTAACCCTAAACACGCTTAAGCTTCACCACCAATTATAAGCCTGATTTATACCAAGCCTCGTTTTACTTAGCTAGTGTCTTTAGCAAGAAGCTCACGCCACCTCTAATTGAATGTAGAGAGTCTATTGTCTTGAACTTAGATTTTTCTGGGATTGTAAGCCATATGGTTTGAGGTTGGTGAACTTTGTTGTTGAGGTTTTCGGTAAGGCAATGTATCTCTTGTTCTAAGGTATGTGGTCTGATGAAATTGGTTTACTCTTGGTTTCTGAGATTTTGTGAGTCTCCACCGATTTCTCCATGTCTTGATTTTAGTTTTGTTTGAGGACAAACAAAGATCTAAGTCTGGGGGAATTGATATGTTGGGATTTTTACCCTTTCTAACCCCTTTTATCTAATTATTTTCTAGAGTTTTTGAGTGTGTATTAGGGGTTTTAGGTAGCTTTGGAGCTGAAATTGGAGTTTGGAGCATTTGGAACCTTTGGAACAGAAAAGAATCAAATTTGAAGAAAAGAAGTAAAATCTTATGAAGAATCACCAACTCCAGTCGATGAGCACATGCTCGCGGATTTCGGCCACCAAGTGAGCACCTGCTCGCCGCGGAAGTAAACAAAAAGAAGGGATTTACCCTAATGATTGCCGCCGACTTTTAAGAAGCTCAGCCTCCTTCCAGCCGCCTATTACACCTAGTATAAATACTCTTCTTAGTCTTAGGTTTTAGGATCTTATCTTTTATCTTTTCATCTACCTTTAGCTTTTGGAATTATTTTGTAAGGGAGAAGATCTCAAGCTACAATTTGGAGAAGATTTCTGAACCCTAGTACTCCTTATTTTCAATATCGATTTCATGCTTTCTTCTATATCATCTGTTTTATTTCTTTCATCTTTGATTATGTCTGAGTAGATCATTAGTTAGGTTAAGGTTTTCAAAGGAATTCATGAGCTAGGGTTGAACACAAATAGGAATCAAATTCGGTAGTCTTCATCTAGGTGATTCGCATTGCTTGGACCGATTGGCCATTCTGTTCATGATCTTAGGTTTATCTAGACAGCGAGAGTTGCTAGGTTGCTAGAAGAGATCTAGATGAGCAATTTATTCATTACCTGCGAGAGTAGATGTATTGGAGAATTGTGAACAGATCAAACTTGATTATTAATGCTTATCTGCGATCCTGATACCAACGAGAGTTAGGATTTTTAGGTTGCTAGATAAAGTTATTAGTACCACGAGAGTGGATTAATATTATCCTTGTGTTTTGAGTTCTAGACTTGTTCATAATAAAAACCTGAATAGTTGTTTGACCTTGCTCTGAATTTCCTGCGAATTGCCTTGACCTAACGCTTGCTTTAATATTGTTAAAACCGATTTGCTTTAGTAACTTGCTACTCACGATTTTATACAACCCTTGTTTGAATCTCTTAGCTCTTGATTTTAGCTCATTAAACCATAGTGTGAACTTGGTCTTCGTGGGATCGACCCCTAAGTACTACTCTGATTTGCTGTGCACTTGCAGTAGGAAATAGGGTTTAAAACTCGTACATCAAGGAGAGAGAGAGGAGCGATATGTTCTAAGCGGCGGAGAAGAAGAAGAAAGAGTTAGGTTTATTATATTCACTAATTCCGACGGAGGGGTTCGTCGGAATTCCGTCGGTTAAAACAAAATCATACCTAACACACGGTTCTCGAATTAATTCAACGTTTTGGTTTTCCCGGTAAGGACTTTCCGACGGAAACGTGTTTCCTCGGTATTTCCTCGGAAATTTCCGAGGACATACCGAGGAAAAGTCCACTTTTCGTCGGAATTTCCTCGGAAATTTCCGAGGAAATACCGAGGAAACATGGTTTAGGGTTTCAAACTCCAATTTTTTCCGGTTTTTCATTTTTAGTACAAATGCAATTCATTCCATTGAGGAAAGTTTGTGTGGATGATCATAAACCATAAAATAAAAAATTTCAAAAATAATTGTAAGTATTTCGTTTATTGTTTGTTAAAGTGTATAGGTGTTTATCTTATGTTGTGTGATTTTTGTTCGAGCAATCGTAAAAGTGTTTGTTATTGTGTAAAACACTAGGTATGACTTCATAATCTAGTTAAGACACTCAATGAAGGTTATATATGTGTTATTCGATCCACAAAACGTCGTTCTCGGTTAAAAAAAACCCCTTTCCTCGGAATTTCCTCGGAAATTTCCGAGGAAATTCCGAGGAAATTAAAAAATTCATCTCATTCCTCGGAATTTCCTCGGAAATTTCCGAGGAAATTCCGAGGAATGATATGAATTTTGTTTTCTCCTCGGAATTTCCTCGAAAATTTCCGAGGAAAGGTGGATTTATAACCTAGAACGAGGAATAGCACTATTAATAAAATCCTTAAAGTCGAAATCCGAGGAAATTCCGAGGAAACCCTAAATTCCCTTGGAATTCCCTCGGAATTTTTTGTTAAAAAAAAAAAAAAAAGTTCTACTCTGATTCCGTGTCATCGTCACCAGATGAATCGGAATCTGGATCTTGGTGAAACTCTCCAATAACTGGTTCATCTTCTGCGTAAACGACGGCGTCCTCTGCGAAGTCGGTCAAATCGACTACAAGGCCGCCTTCTGCTACATCTTCAGCTGCACTTAAGTTGTCGGATGTGATTGGTTGCAGCGGGTCTTCCAGCTCTGAAGTTCCCTGAACTCGACCTCTCGGGTTGACTCTTGTAACCGTAACCCATGGATCATCTCTGTTCCTTACCCGTGGGTACTTGATATAAGAAACCTGTAACATTTTAAAAAATATTAGAAAAAGTATGAATTGTGATCAATCAATCTGAATTCTTACAACATTAACTTACCTGATCGGCCTGAGAAGCAAGAATGAAAGGATCATAATATTGCAGCTTTCACCTCGAATGTACTGATGTAACACCAAATGCATCTATTCTCACACCTCGATCTGGAGTGTTGTCGTGCCAATTACAATAGAAAACAGTACATCGCAATCCAAGCAAGCCCAGATACTTGATTTCCAAAATCTCATGTATGTGTCTGTAGTATACATCATCTCCTGATGCAGAACAAACGCCAGCATCATAGGTCGTACGCGAATGTCTCCTCTTTTCAGTTGCGAATGCATATCCTCGAGTACAGAATCTCGGATATGACTTTACAACACAGTTAGGGCCAACCACCATCTCGCGTATCCAATCGTCAAATGTTTCACCTCTGGCCAAACCAGCAGACACCTATTAATAGCACATATGCAGGTTATATCAATAAATATGAATTCGTATAAATATATGGTAAATGTAATTTTAATTTGTTTAAGGCACTCACATAGGTAAACATCCATCCAGCAAATTCTCTCTGCTTAATTTCTTCTAGTTCCGCCTCTGTGGCGTATCTATATTCAAACCGCTTTGCTGCCATGAAAATCCTGTACATATGATGAAAATAATATAAGTAATTAGATTTAAATGTCAATTTGTTAAAATAGAATTTTGTAGGATAATAAACTTACCTCTCATATGGAAGAACATCTTCGCAGTTGGTGAGCAAATATGTCTGCAAATGGCTTCGCTCGTGCTCTGTAAGTCGACGGTCTTTTGGTTTTCCGCTAAGTCGTCCTACATCTGTGAAAATGTCTGGAACCTTAACATGATATGTTGCCCGTTCACCTCTATCATCATGCCGAGCAGATCTTCTGTTTTTGGTCTGAACATCTGCTGGAAAGTAGTGCTCCGCAAAGTTGGAAATTTCTTCATTGATCATCTGTGCGACTATAGAACCTTCCACCCTACTTAAATTTTTCACCTTCTTCTTCAAATGGAACATATACCGCTCATACAGATACATCCATCTATACTGCACAGGACCACCAAGTTCCAATTCTCGTGCAAGGTGAATAGCAAGATGCTCCATAACATCAAAAAATGAGGGAGGAAATATCTTCTCAAGGTTGCACTGAATCACGGCTATGTTAGTCTTCAAATTTGTAATACCTTCAAGAGTCACTGATCTGCTGCATAAATCGCGGAAGAAAGCACTTATCCCTGCAACAGCTTCATGAACTTTTCGTGGTAATAGTTCCTTGAAGGCAAACGGAAGGAGGCGCTGCATCATCACATGGCAATCGTGACTTTTCAAGCCAATAAACTTTCCTTCCTTTCTGTCAATACAGTTTCGCAAATTAGATGTGTAACCATCTGGAAACTCCACATCGTTTGAAATCCAATCAAAGAACGCGTTTTTCCCCTCTGCATCAAGTCGGTATATGGGAAAAGGAGCCCTACCATTCTCATCAACATGAAGTTCTGGACGAGCACATATATCGACTAAATCCAGTCTTGACTTCAAATTATCCTTTGTTTTACCTTTAACGTTAAGGATCGTGTTCATGAGATTGTCAAAAAAGTTCTTCTCAATATGCATGACATCTAAATTATGCCTTAGCAGATGATCCTCCCAGTATGGCAAATCAAAGAAAATACTTCTCTTGTGCCAGTTATGTAGTTCTCCAACAGCATCTACAGGAAAATGCTCATGTCCACCGACGTCTGGCGTCCTTTCTGCACCAAAATCTCTTAGTTGTGTCTTCAAAACTTTCCCACTAACTTCCTCAGGTAGACCATCAAACACCTGTTTGTTCTTCCTAAAGAAATTCTTACTCCGACGGTATGGATGATCATGTGGTAGGAATCGTCTGTGACAGTCAAACCAACACGTTTTTCTTCCGTTCTTTAGTTGGAAAGCATCTGTGTCATCTTGACAATATGGACATGATAGCCTCCCATGCGTTGTCCATCCAGATAACATACCATATGCTGGAAAATCACTTATTGTCCACATTAGTACTGCCCGCATTTGAAAATTTTCTTTACACGAAATGTCGTATGTTTCAGCCCCTTCAGCCCATAGTTGTTGCAACTCATATATTAGTGGCTGAAGAAACACATCAAGTGATCTCTTAGGATGCTCTGGTCCGGGAACGAGAATGGAGAGAAACAAAAACTCTCGTCGCAAGCACAAGTTTGGGGGTAAGTTATATGGTGTAACAATGACTGGCCATAGAGAATATTGTCTTCCACTCTTCCCATACGGGCTGAAACCATCGGTACATAATCCAAGGTAGACATTTCTTCTCTCATATGCAAAGTCGGGATACTTTGATTGGAAATGCTTCCACGCTTTTGCATCTGAAGGATGTCTAATGTCACCATCTGTTGAGTGCTCCGCATGCCATCTCATTCGTTGCGCTGTGCGTTCCGAAAGATACAACCTCTGCAACCTTTCCTTCAAAGGCAAATACCACATCCTTTTATATGGCACTCGAACTCTTCCACTCGTATCTTTGTAACGAGGCTTCCCACAAAATTTGCATGTAATCCGCTGGTCATCCGCCCTCCAATAAATCATGCAGTTATCGCTGCATACATCTATTACCTCATACGGTAAACTAACACCAGATACGAGTTTCTGAACCTCGTAGTATGAACCTGGAGCTACATTATCCTCAGGTAGAATACTTTTTACTAAATCAGCTATCGCATCCACACAGTCTTCAGCCAAGTTATAATCTGTTTCAATGCCCATCAGTCTTGTAGCGTATGATAAAGCTGAATGACCATCTCTGCAACCTTTATACAAAGTGTTTCTTTCCAGCATCCAACATATCATAAAATCTCTTTGCTTCTGCATTGGGTAAATCTTCACCTCTAAAATGATCATTTACAATCTGCTCAATACCTACACCATAATCTAAATCCGTTCTAATTGGTTCTTCTAATCTAACCGCCGGCCGAGGTTCGCTAGTACTACCAGGTTCATATCTTGTTTCCCCGTGATGATACCAAATTTTGTAACTCCGTGTAAACCCATTTAAAAAAATATGTGTCCAAACATCCAACTCTTTAATAACCTTTCTATTTTTACAATTAGAGCAAGGACATCTTAACTTACCTGTTTCGGCTTCCGGTTGTCGTTTAACTAACCCCATGAATTCCTTTAGACCTCTTTCGTATTCTTTCGTAAGCAATTTCGTGTTCGGATCCAAATGAGGTCGATCCATCCAAGAACGATAATAATTTGAAGAAGACATGTTTTTTTTTAAAGAAAAATCGTTTGTCAATATAGTGGGAGGAAAGAAGAAGAAATGGAGTGAATGAAGAGGAAGAGGGGTGGTTGCATTTGTAGATGAAATCCTTCCGACATACTGAGGAAATTCCGAGGAAATTCTGAGGAATAACAACTTTTCCTAGGTATTTCCTCGGAATTTTTGAAAACGCACAACGGCTCCCCCAACGGGTCTCTAACGGCTCCGACATACTGAGGAAATTCTGAGGAAATACCGAGGATTCCTCGGAATTTCCTCGGAATTCTTGAAATCACTCAACGGCTCTCCAAACGGGTCTTTAGCGGCTCCAAACTTTCCTCGGTATCTTACAATTATCCGTCGGAAATTTCCCACGGACTGCGTTTCCTCGGAAATTCCTCGGAAAATTCCGAGGAAACATGATGTCCTCGGAATTTTCCGACGAAATTCCGAGGAAAACCCTCTTCTCGGAGGTTCCTCAGTTTTTCGTCGGAAATTTCCGAGGAAATCATTTTCCCTCGGAATTTCCCTCGGAATTTGAACGTTTTCTTGTAGTGTGTGAAGATGTCAGTTCCACCTTGCTTGAGGCTGGGATCCGTGCTACAGCAGATATCTGTGACAACTCGGCTGGACGTATTCAGAATATGAGCAAAAGGGTGTTCCTTTAAGAATCGAAATTGGTCTCAGGGACCTGGCCAAGGATCAGGTACAAGAGTTTCTGCCTTTTCTGGCAACAAGCTAAGGTCACATAATCTGTTTGTGAGGGGCTAATAATGGTTTTTTTTTTGTCCAAGCAGGTGAGATTGGTGAGGCGTGACACTGGAGTTAAAGCTGATATCCCGAGAGGAGACTTGGTTGAACAAGTCAGGGACATGCTCCGCAAAATCCAGAAGAGCCTCTTTGATGAGGCTAAGCGGAAGAAGGATGCATGCACTCAAAAGGTTGAAACTTGGGACGAATTCATGGAAGCTCCCAGCCAGAAGAAACTCATCTTAGCTCCCTGGTGTGATGAAGTTGAAGTGGAGAAGCTTGTCAAGGAGCGTACCAAAAATGAAACAGGGGCCGCAGCAGCAAAGACTTTATGTACCCCCCTTGTTCAGCCTGAGCTCAAAGAAGGTACACATTCATTCATGGCTTGTTTAGTTCTGGCCACTAATATGATCCATAATTGGTTAATCACTTGACATTCCCTTGTAGGAACTCTATGCTTTGCATCGGGGAAACCGGCCGTGAAGTAGAGCTACTGGGGCAGGAGTTACTAAACATCCAAAGCTTCAAAAGAACACATATCCAAACAAGAAACGAAACCTCTAGATTTTGAAATTACTAGAATGTGAGGTTTGAGAAACTACAAAACATCCAAAGCTTCAAACTTTGGAATAACTCTAACTACATTGCAACTCGAGTAAATGCATTACATTCTAAGGATTATTTATCTGTTTTGTTTACCGATCACAATAAAGCACGTTAGAAAGAAGAAACACAGAGATAAACAAAAAAAACTTCGAATTTATGCAAAGAACATTTATGCAAAGAACGATTATTGTCTTCTTAGAGACATGTGTCAAGGCTTCATGTCTTCATTAGGATCATTTCTCAACTTGAACAAGACTAAATCAGATAGAAGATAATAAAAAGCTTCACACAGCTTCTCTCTTATTAGCTTAATGGTTCTCTTCGGTTACTTAGCTTCTATCCATATGTACAAGTCAATGGTGGCTCAAAAGATTGTTCATCTGAAATGCCTGGAGAGAAGAAGTAAAATCTGAATCCATTCTAAACCAAGGTATAGACCCAAGCGAACTCGTTGCTAGTGAATCCATCTTCAAGACAAAGCATAGTGAATCCAAATCCTCAGCCAGCTTTAGCTCTTCTTGAAACTCTGCTCTCCGTAAAACGATCGTGGAACTACCACCTCAGATCTCCAGAATGAGGTCAGGCATTTTCTCAGGCAGTAAATGATATATTTTATTATGGCTCTGGTAACTGGCATTTTCTCAGGCAATGTCGTTAATTCTGTTATATAGATACCGATGTCTTATAGCTTTTTAACTAGGAGAACAAAACTAAGAAGTACAATGAATGGGAAGGCCAATGCATTCAGCTAGAGGATTTTCATCAGATTCAGGTAGTCAGTGAGTCATCCCAAAGCTTTACTTTTGTTTATGCACTTTTGCTCACTTTAGTCTTGTAGTTGTCACCTTGCTCTTACATACATCTTCCCCGACTTGAATCTATCTGTTTCGCATTGTTTGAGGCAATATCTGATTTCATGAGTTTCCTAGAAAAAAAGATCATTCCTTTGATAGGCTAATTATGCAACTGGACAACAATTTAAGGATCTCATTTTCGTAGTTCGTATGAGGTAAATTCCGAGCCACGATAAATACTCCCTCCGTCCCATAATAAGTGATGTTTTAAAGAAAAAAAATTCCACCAAATTATTTGATGTTTTCAGTTTACAATGTAACATTAATTAGTATTTATTTTTCTGTAACCATTTATATTATATCTATACTATTTTGTTATTGGTTGAATTGTGGTTAGGTAAGTTGAAAATTGTGTTTTAATTTAGAAAAACGAAAGATTAAATGATTTCTTAATCTGTGTGCAAAAACCTTAAACATCATTTATTTTGGGACAGAGGGAGTATCATTCTTCATTTGAATGGCTTCTTTCTAACTGGTGTCACAGTATACAAAGTTGTTGCTAATGTTTAACTCATATTATTCTGTCTTGGATTTCTGGTTGTTTCTAGATATGTCGCTTCATATGCTAATTGTTGAAATGTATACCTGAATAATTCTCACACACTTGTACTTTCATAACTGCAGCAGCATCTTTCGCACCTGCTTGGGTCTACCGATGCAGATGTCGTTGAAGCCTGTCTGCAGACGTTGGCTGCCTTTTTGAGGAGGCAAATTGGAAAATACTCCAGAAGATGATTCTGTTAGTACTAATACTTTTAAGTTGTCTCTCATCAAAGCTTGTGGTCAGTACCGCTGTGCATATATTAGAAGCCTTCATGGATTACAGCAATCCGGCTGCTGCTTTGTTTACAGATTTTGGTGGCTTAGATGATACTATCTTTGGGTTGAAACTGGAAGTCTCACGCACTGATCATGAAGATGATGTGAAAGATACAAGTTGTAGCTCACATAGTATGTGGAGGGAATCAGAAATTACTTTGTATTTTATTATTATAATAATTGCAAATTAGCTTATACTACAATTAAATTTAAAAGTTGTATAGAATTATTTTTGTTTCTACAATTTATTGTGGATTATTGTTATAAACATAGCTTATATTATCTTCATCGACTTCAGCTATAACTTCTTTGAGAGACAACGTCTTCTATATCCTTAAAACTCAAACTTAAATCTCTTATATCCCCACTTTATCTCTTATATCCCTATTTCATTAATCAATCATGATAATACCAAAATACCCTTCAATTGAAATTGAAATGAAATTGAAAAACAGAAAAAAAAAAATTAGAATTGACAAATTGAATATTGAGACCATCGGCGACTCCTCACGAGACTCTCCCTCCCCTCGACTCACTCACTCTATTCCGGTGACTCACCTCCGGCGACTCACCTGCCGTCACTTCGAGTCACCTCCGTCGCCGCATTCCGTCGCAGAGAGTTGAAACCAGGTGCTGCATTCTTCCTTTTTCTCCACCTGCATTTAGTAGAAATTAGGTTTATGGGTTAAATTTAGATTCAATGAGATTTGATGAATTTGGTACGCACACTGTTGTATTACCTATGTTTCTGGGTCGATTAGTAAGTTTAATTGGTAAAAAATAGATTTCGGTGGTTGAATGGATCGAATTGGCAGTACATTTGCACTCGAAACAATTGATTTTGGGTAGAACTAGGTAGAACTAGTAGAACTGATAAATGTAGTATAACTGGTAACACTGGTATTACTGAAAATGTGTAACTGGTATAACTGTGGATAACTATGAATAATTTATTGAGTTTTTTGCATTGTTTTGGCAGGATACAATGACTACGCACGTGACCATATATTTTAAATTTCAAAGTCGCATGTGTAGTGTAATTTTGAAGACATCGGTGGAGGAGATATCTTTGTCAGTGATAGAAGCTAGGCTGTATAAGAAGCTTGGGTTAGATGAAAGTAAGGTTAAACTGGAGCCGGTCAGGGTCGTGGTCGTGATATCCAGTTAGACCTACATGACCTGTGCACAAAATATTACTTGAAGGAGCTATGGGCATTGGCTTACTACAAGACGATTTATGTAGTGTCGGATAGGTCTGAATGGAATGTACCGGATTACATCAGAACACTGCGTAAAAGGCAAGCCTATAAAGGTTTTTATTGGTTGTTATTGGGAGAGGGTGTAGCGATGAATGAATTTATTGCCATCTTTTGTGTTGTAAAACTTGTATGATTAGGACTCCTGCGTAAAACTAAGTAAACTGTGTCAACTATATTTGATTTGTCGCCATGTTTGAGTGCGAACGTATTTGATTTATTGCCATCTTTTGTGTTGTAAAACTTGTATGATTTGGACTACTGTGTAAAACTAAGTATAACTATGTGTAATATATTTGATTTATCCCCATCTTGAGTGCGAACATGTTACTACGTTGAACAATCCGAGTTATCTGCCTAAACAATTATATCAACGGTAAAACAAAAATAACAAAGTTTTTATTAAAGTAATACTAGAAAAGCTAATTTTGGGTGATTTTCAAATTAAATTAGTATTCCCCTCTAAAAAATTAAATCAACTGTAAAACTAAAAAAACAAATTCGATTTTATTGTATTTACATATACTTATACCAAATATATGATTTTTGATTTTAAAATTTTATTTTTGTTACACAAGCCCAACATTTCTCCAATATACTTCCTTATACTTTCATGAACACTTTGTTGGTGACAACCAACTTAGTAAGGAAAAGTTAACGAAATTATGATTCAAACATATTTTTTCGTAGAACAATCAGTCTTACATGTAAAATCACTAAACGTAACTGTAAAACTACTAAAACATATTTGAAGGTTAAGTAATACTAATTAAAACGAAAACCACCAAAAGTAGAACTATGAAGAACTTTCGTACTACTACTATCTTAGGTATTACTAAGAACGATTTTTGGAGGGAAAATTTCCCACCAATTTTTGGACAAAAATTTATGTCATTTCTCTGTTTTCGTTATCAGCCATCCATTTCTCTCATTTTCTCATTTCTCTCTCTCAATTCTCTCATTTCTCTCTCTCATTTTTTCATTTCTCTCTCTCTTTTCTCATTTTCTCTCTCAATTCTCTCATTTCTCCCATTTCTCTCTCCCGGTTCTCTCATTTTTCTCCATTTCTCTGTCACTTCTCTCTTTCTTCATGATTTTTGCCAGTCATGGATCCTTGAGCATTTTTTGAAGTAAATTTGGGGTAAATTTAGATTCTTGAGCATTCTTTGAAGTAAAACTGGTAAAGTTAGGTAGAACTACTTGCGATTTCTGGAAAGTAGAACTGGTGAAACTAGGTAAAACTATTTGAGAATAATGGATAGTAGAACTGGTACTTCTCGGTAAAACTGGTGAAACTAGGTAAAACTATTTGAGAATAATGGATAAGTTTTTATATGCTTTGATTGCAGAATGATGGCCTCCACTTTCAGCAACCATGGTTTTCGGTGTCAAGGAAGAGGTTAAGGACTTAAGGAAGATGGTGGAAGAGATGGCCGCAGATATTGCAAAACTCAAGGAGCTGGTGACCCGTAAACTCGGTTAAATTCTCTTTGTATCAGTTTGTGTTTCTTAAGACTTATTTTACCAACCTTATCCACTTTATGTTATTGTTAAGACTTGTGTTTGGTATGATTTATGTTGTGTTAAATTCTCAATCAATTGTCTTCTATATTCTAGGATTTAACATCATAGTGAGTTCAAACTAAAATAAGAAGAATTACCACAACAATTTCAACCAGTCCTAAAACCACAAAACAAGTTCCCAAAACAACTTGGACACATAAAAATAATGTGTTTCCAAAACAAGTTACCAAAACGTGAACACAAAAAAAAACCACAACCAGAGCTCAAAGTTTCGCATGAAGTTTCAAACATCAACCACAAAACAAGTTTGCTTTCACTCTCCTTCCTTTTTCCTTTCTGAGCTTCCTTGACAAACGTTTCAACTGGGGCTAACCTTCCCTCAAATTCTTTTTGAAATATGTTTACCTTCTTCCCAACTCTCGCTAGCTGACCTTCTATCTTTTTGAAATATGTCTACCTTTTTCATCCTCAGCCTCTGCCAAAGCTTCATCTTCTTCAACCTCAGGCTCGTCCAATGGAGCCTCCGCAACTCGCGACTCCACAACGACCTGCTCCTCTACACTCTCCGCCTCCCTAATCCTACGCCTCAGTTCTTCTTCTTCTTCTTCAGCCGTAACAACTCGCACCTTCCTAGCCGCCTCCGATTTCGTTAGCTTCCGAGTCTTGGATTTTGACATTTTGTTATCTCCTTTGAAGCCTCATTTCTTTTCCCACCTCGCCTTGTTTCCACCATTATAGACTCGATTGGAAGATAATAGAGAGAGAAGAACATGTTTCGGAAGAATTGGACTCCAATTTAGAGAGAAGAGTGTCTCGTCACGCTCGTTAGAGAGAGAGAGAGTTTCCCCAAATTAGAGAATTAGGGATTTGAAGATGGATGAGACGATGAATTTGAGGACTTGGTCGGATATGAGATAGAGATTGGTTTATCTCATCTCGGTTTAGGGAAGTCGGTTTAGGTTAGGTAAACTTGTAATTCTTTTAAATTGGAGAGGGTTTATAGTCAGTTTGCTTATTTTTGATCAAAAGATAATGTGAAATGAAATCCTTTTTAGAAGGAGGACATGAGAGACTTTATTTAGAGATAAAGGGACATAGAAGACGTTGTCTCCTTCTTTGATGACATACTCTATCATGGCTGACTCGAACTCATCCATTGTGATAGTTCTAACTTCTATTAAATCTATATATATTCTCAACCACTACATGGTGGGCTATTGGCGAAAGGATTCTAACTTGAGGGTGAAACTCCCAATACGGCTGGGTTCGATTCCCATCGGCTGCAAACACCATTTAGTGGCCACGCGGCCATGAGTCCTCTATGCGGCTCATGTGAATACCCTGAGGGAGGCTCTATCTGCGGGGTGCATCCCCCACCAGGACTAAGCCTTTAGGCGCTAGTCGGAATCACTGTTGTGGGGTCCGGATACCTGGTTAAAAAAAATTAAAAATATATATATATATGTTCTCTCTTCCACCCGAAATAAATTACCCGCGGCAGTCATTGTCAAAGTATTGAAAGACTATGAATTTATAACGATCAAGTCTATCCATAGTCGCTGAGATAAACTCTATTAGTAGACTAATTGTGAAGACACTAAATAATAATGAGATCATATGCTTGCAATGCATCGGTTAGAGCCTCTAGTCCGTTCTAGTTCATCAGATATGACAGGCAACGCTGAACCGTTGGTGACACCAATGTTCCTCCATTTGTGAACTATACCATGAAACACAAAATACAAACGACCATTTTCGATTTCAATGACTGAAAGAAAAAAAGTATATAAAAAGATTCACATAGAGACATAACTCGATATTGTGATGTATACCAAACCAGATTAGGATATGCATGCATGATATTATGCTGTTTGAAATAAAATATTTAAGCACTACAATTGATTATCCGTATAATTATGATATAATTTTTTTTCAATTTTGCACCACCAATTTTACCTCTATATAATAAATATGCAGAAGAAAAATAACATTATGTACGTATTTCTCATTTTTATTATATTTATTTTTGTCAACTATCTTCATATATTAAAAGTTAAAAAGATAGTTGTTTTATCAATTATGGCTTACAGCACATTATTTTAGATAACGTAATGCAAAATTTTAATCTAACATCTAAATACACATGTTATATTACAATTTACAAGTTATTAAATTTATATTTAAATTATTTTATTTTTATCTGTGTATCATATGTATTGTAGTAGTTTATTAGTAAATAAAAAGTATAAAATCAAAAACAGACAAACATTTATTTGAAAATGAAATTCAATCAAATAATTAAGAAGGGTCAAAAAGTCAAGAAATGCACAATCTATGAACCCATGTTAACCATCCACGGTGTTTCCTCTCCCTTTCGAATATATATTTCTTCTATTATTGATCACGTGTTTAATTAGATTATTAATACTTACCTTGATTATTTTATACTAGTACGATACAAAACCTAACAGTCGAAATCCGTTTCTAATCTGGGAAATAAACTCAATGGTTGAACTAAACTTAAATACGTTTCCGACACTGGTAATATTTTTACAACAAAATAAATTAAACATATAATTTATTGAACTAAACATTTATCTAAAATTTATTGGGAGCTTAAAGTAAACATATATCTAAAATTTATTGAACAAATTAAATAAAAGTGAGGCAAAATGGCGAAACTATCATATCTGAGTTGGAAAAAAAAAATAGTATATATATCAGATCTTGAAAGTCATTAACAACGTAAGACCATTATCCGAATATTCAAATTGGCCGACGCAGGAAAAAAAGGTGCAAAATGTTACTACAAGTACACACGCACACACGCCAGTCCTCTTCATCAGTTCTTCATATTCATCTCTAAATGGCTTCTTCTCCGATCATTTTCTGCGTCCTTCTCCTTCTCATCTTCTCATCAACCTCATTTGCTAAACCATCATTCCGGCCAAAAGCTCTCATTCTCCCAGTCACAAAGGACCAATCTACCCTCCAATACACAACCGTTATCAACCAACGCACGCCTCTTGTGGCTGCCTCCGTCGTCTTCCACCTCGGTGGCAAAAATCTCTGGGTCAACTGCGAAAAAGATTACGTATCCACCACTTACAGCTCCCCTCGCTGCAACTCCGCCGCCTGCTCACTCGTCGGCTCCTATGGCTGCTTCCAATGCTTCTCTCCTCCGAGACCTGGCTGTAACAACAACACATGCAGCTCAATTCCGGACAACCCCATCGCCGTAAGCTTTAAAACCAGCGAGTTTGCTATGGACGTTGTATCGATTCAGTCAACTAACGGCTCGAATCCGGGTCGGGTTGTTAAAATCCCCAAGTTGATATTCGGTTGCGGGTCAAATTTTCTGCTTGAAGGACTCGCTAGTGGAACGGTCGGCATGGCTGGGATGGGACGCCAAAAGATCGGGTTGCCGTCGCAGTTCGCCGCCGCGTTTAGCTTCAAACGGAAGTTCGCCGTTTGTCTCAGTTCAGGAAAAGGCGTCGCCTTCTTCGGCAACGGACCTTACGTTTTCCTCCCCGGGATCGAAATCTCACGGCTCCAAACGACGCCGCTTCTCGTAAATCCGGTGAGCACCGCCGTTGCGTATTCGCGAGGAGAGAAATCCTCAGAGTATTTCATCGGCGTTAAAAACATCAAAATCGCTGATAAATCAGTTCCGATCAACAAAACGCTTTTGAAGATCGACGGAAGCACCGGAGTCGGAGGAACCAAAATCAGCACGGTGGATCCGTACACAGTGATGGAGACAACGATCTTCAACGCCTTCAGGTCGGCGTTCGTCAGAGAAGCCGCCGCGAGGAACATCACTCGAGTGCCGTCGGTCAAACCGTTCGGGGCGTGTTTCAGCACGCGAAATGTCGGCCTCACGCGCCTTGGATACGCCGTGCCTGAGATCCAGCTTGTGCTTCACGGCAAAGACGTGGTTTGGAGGATCTTCGGAGCTAACTCAATGGTGAGGGTCAGGGATGACGTCATCTGTTTGGGTTTCGTTGACGGAGGAGTCAACGCGAGAACCTCTGTTGTGATCGGAGGGTTACAGCTGGAAGATAATTTAATCGAAATTGATTTAGCGACTAATAGATTAGGCTTCAGTTCAACTTTATTGCGCCGTGACACTAACTGTGCCAACTTTAATTTCACTTCCACTGCTTGATTAATTTCTTAAAGTTAAATGTCATTTCTCTAAAATAAATGTTTTCAGTGGTTATTATGATAGTGCGTTTGATTTGATTAATATGGGGGAAATGAATCATTTATTACCAATTTTCTATTATTTGATTTGAGTAGTGATTTTTACGAGTGAAAGTACTATCTTGTTATTTTTCGTGATTTTGCAAGGCTTCGTGGTGAATGGCGTACATTTTCTCTCTCGACACTTTAAACACAAGGGTGAATAATACATTACGAGATAACATTAATTATAGAGCTGAGAAATTTTTTTTTTCATTCTCTCTGTTGATTCTTGATGATGGATGGTGTACATCTTCTTAGAGTATTTCCATTGATTGATTTCTAGGGAAAGTATCTAGGAAAAATAACAATAGAAAAAAAAAGTATGAAAAGAAATAAGAGACAAGTCCTCATTTCACAACTCTTGAGATTCTGTCATTCTGTGAGATACTCAATCAAATATGTGTTGTTTTTTAAAAATTTGGTTTAGAAACAAAAACAAAATTTAAATGTCTCTTAGAGCACTTCCAAAAAAAAAAAACTTCTCAGACATAAAATATTATTACTTTTATATATTTTCATTAAGTAATTAGTTTTCTTTTTTCTTAAAATGAAGTGAGCGAATTGTTTGATGATAGCACGGAGAAGGAAAATTCTCATAATTTCTGGTAAGTTGACAAATGAGAACTGTATCTCTCCTCTCTCTTACTTTTTCTATTATTTTTTTTATTATTCAGAACTGTCTTACACTTCAAACACAAGCGCCAATAGTACCCACATGAAAAAAAGTAGAAATAGATCTAAATTTTTTTTCTATTTTCTTCTTTTCCTTTTTTTTAATGGTGGATGGTGTATATATAGACTAGTGGATGTACATTCCAAACGTGAATAGTATCCACAGGAGAATAGTAAAATTAGATCTAAATTTTTTCTGTACACTCTAAACACAGAGTGAATAATACTCGCAGTTAAACAGTAAAAACAGAGTAAACTCCTGCCGCATGTTATTCAGGCCTTTAAGACCAAAGGTGTTCATATACTCCGTGTTTGTGCTGGTGAGAATCACATGCCGAAGCAATAGACTCTAATGGCTACGTAAGTTTTTAAGTTTGATTGTACTTGTTCTCTCTCTCACTCACTTGTTTCAGAACTATCTCTTTTTCTGATGCTTAGGTCTACACATGGGGTAGAGGTACGTCATGCGTTTCAAGGACACGATGACCAAATTAACAAACCCATCTCTGAGATTTTGCATAGTCTTGATAACCGTTTAGCAGTGCAGGTCTGAGAAAGATTCCTTTTTAGTTGTGTATTCGCTTAAAGGGTAGATCGATTGTTGTTTCAGATGGTCTTTTGACATTTGCAGGTTTGTGCAAGCGAACATAGAACTTCTGTTGTTGTCGAAATTCACATTGTTTCTTTATTAAATTGAAAAATTGAAATTCTTTTTGGTGAAAATATGACATTTCAGTATATATCTATTACTAAAAGATATGCTGCATAGTTGAAATCTTATATTAATAAAAACAATTACGCATTAGCCTTGTATGGCAGATCTACTTGACAAAGTACTTTTGACCAAAATGGTTCAAGTGAACAATAGCGATATTATGAGCATTTTCTAAGCTTGTATCACCAAAGCACATACATATGAACTTATTGTGTCTAAACTATTTATCTTTATAAACTGGTATAGTATAAACCGATTTAAGTCATATTATAAACTGATACAGTAAGAGTTGAAGAAGATAGAAGAAGGAAACCCGTCTGAGCATCTTGCGAAAGAGTATTTATCAATTACGGTTTACAAAACGTTATCTTAGATAACTTAATGCAAATCTTAATTTAAAATCTAATACATGTTAAAATCTTAATTTAAAATCTTGACCAAAAAAAAATCTAATACATGTTATTATACTATAATTATTACAATGTTATGAACCGTTTGGTTAATGGACTCAATATAGACCGATCTATATAGAGGTTATTAACATAACCGGTCCTTAGTATAATTAGGTTTATGGAATATTTCATTTTCTTGTTATGAGTAATAAAAGGATAATTACCTTTTCTCTACATGGTGTAACCACTATATAAAGAGACCTTTGGTCCTCATAATAATACACACAGAACATTCAGTTCACAACACCTTATCAGCACGATAGCCCTAGAAACCCTGAACAGCCGTCGAAACTTTAAAGAGTCATATCTTTCAAACCGTGAGGAACCAGAAGACGATCTAGATATCAAATCGAAGCCCTCGACGAGACGAATCTACCGGTGAAAACCGCTTGTCGATAAGACATCGGACGCGCTCTCACGCACGTATACAGTGCACGACGATCTACCAAATAAACCAAGGAGATCCGATTTCAGCTTGTGTTTTCCGAGGTCTTTAGCTCCCGGTTCCGACCAGTCAATCCAAAAGGTGATTAAGGTATATCCCTAATCTAAGAACAGAGAAAATCGAATTTGACCTAAGAGAACCTAAACCCTAAAATCGATTCTCTCATCTAAACTTGTTTGATCTTGTTAAAACCAATACTTGAAATTGGACCTATGCTAATGACAAGACCTAAAATCGATTTGCTTGTTTAACCTTGTTTGATCTTGCTTAAACCCTAAGAATCGAATTTGACCTAAGCTATATGAAACTATTAAAATCGGATTGCTTGAATAATTGTTTGCTTGCTTGTTGAAATCGATTATTGCATCATTAAATTTGGTTCATTAGCCTGCTTGTTTACTTGTTTAAAATCGCATAAGAGCTTGTTTACATCATTCATTAAAATCGAATTTGGCTCATATAGAAATCGCATGCTTAAGGTTGTTTAATCATGAAAATCGAATTTGGATTGCTTGTTTCATGAGTTAGGTTGTTAGATCACCTTGTTTAATCATTAATGGAAATCGGCCATATAAAAAAAAAAGAAGGTTGAAATCTATTTGCCCTAATCCTAATCCAAATAGGAAAATCTTAATCCCTTCCTTTTAGTAAAAAGGAAAGTTTTAAGAATATCTTTTTCCCTTTAAGGAATTATCCTTTTAATTGTTTTTCCTTTTCTTAAATGTTAAGGATTAACTTTTAATTAAGGATAATAATCCTAATCCTATTCTAAATAGGAAAATCTAATTCTTTTCCTTTTAGTAAAAAGGAAAGTCTTAGATAATATCTTTTTTTCCTTTAAAGCTCTATCCTTTTAATTGTTTTTCCTTTTCTTAAAAGTTTAGGATTAACTTTTAATTAAGGATTAAATTAAAAATAGAAAATTCCAAGAGCTCAAACCATTTAAATAAAAATCGGCCCTATTGTTTTGATTGCATAAATTGCTTGATGGTAAAGCTTAAACTCGGATAAACATTACCGGCCATATTGCTAAGGTCCGGATTTTATTAAAAGGTCCTAAGTGAAAATCTGATGCATGACCGGCCATATTCCTAAGGTCCGGATCATATTTAAAGTCCTAACTGAAAATTGTTGGATATTTTCAGATGTCTAAGGACACCTCAGATTACCCGGTCCTAAGTCTCTCCGGAGATAATTTCCTAGAATGGGAAATGAGTACTAGAAATGCTCTGCAAACTAGGGGACTCGGAAGATGCATCATGAATAGGCAATAAAGAAATAGAAAGCCAAAGGGAAAGAGCCATAACGATTATGCGCTTCCATCTCACTGAAAAACTGAGAGACAAATACCAAAAGGTTAAGGACCCATTTGATCTTTTGATTAAGTTGGGTAAAAGGTTCTCAATGGTACTGTTGCTAAACTCCATGGAAGGATGGGAGACTCTCGGTTTTAAGGATTGTGAATCCGCGGATGAATATCACTCTGCCCTCATGAAAATCGTCTATGGCCTCAGGCTATGTGGCGAAGTGGTGACAGATGAGGATCTTTTGGAAAAGACCATCTCCACACTAAACCCGCGAGATATAATTTTAAGGCTCAAGGCCAAAAGTTTCACCACCTATCATGATCTATACCAATACCTCAGAAGAGGGCAGAGGACCAAATAACTCATCAAAGAATATGATGAAGTACTAAGAAGGTGCGATGAGATGGATAATCCCAAAACAAATAACGAGAAAAAAAAACCTCGGACTGTGAGGGCAGTTCAAAAAATGACTAAAATAATTCCCAGCTTTAAGTTTTTCCATTTCTTGTTGCTTTTGTTTGTGTTTGGATTTTATGTCTTTGGATTTCATTTCTTTGATTTGAATGAATAATTTTTAAGGCTTTAAGACATAAATTCTTGTGGGCAAGCATAAGTACTATAGCAGGACCGGCCAACCTTATTGAAGGTCTCGGCCCGGCCAACATTTTTAATGCCTAAAGGCACGCATCTAGAAATCCCTGATGCATTGTTTTCACCAAGCTCAAATCGAAACTTATTGAGTTTTTAAAGACATTCGTCTGAATGGTTATCATGTGGAAACAATGGGCGGAGGAAACAGAGAATTTCTCCAGATAGTTAAAATCGCCCAAGGTCAAAAGAAAGTCTTTGAGACTATACATGCTATAGCTACGGGCTTATACTGTATAAAAATCAGTATGATAGAAGCCAATGCCACCGTAAACAAAGCTTTTACGGATATGTTCACTTTATGGCATGACCGGCTGGGACATCCCGGGTCAGGAATGATGCGGAAATTGATATTAAACACGAGAGGACACGCCTTGAAAGAAAGGAGAGTGATCCCGAAAATTCAAACTTGTGCCTCATGTTCACAAGGTAAATTGATTGTAAGACCGTCACCAGTAAAAGTGACTAAGGAAACGATAAATCTCCTGGAAAGAATTCAAGGAGACATATGTGGACCAATACACCCACCTTGTGGGACGTTCCGATATTTCATGGTCCTCATTGACGCATCTACACGATGGTCACATGTATGCTTATTGTCAACACGGAACTTGGGATTTGCAAGACTCCTTGCGCAGATAATTCGCCTAAGGGCACACTTTCCAGACTTTCCTTTAAAAACCATCCGTATGGACAATGCGGGTGAGTTTACCTCCAGAGCTTTTGATGATTACTGTACGTCCATGAGGGTAAGTGTGGAACACTCTGTGGCACATGTACATACACAAAACGGCTTGGCCGAATTTCTCATCAAACGCATACAGCTGATCGCTAGACCATTACTCATGAGGTCAAAGCTTCCAGTATCAGCCTGGGGACACGCAGTCTTACATGCCGCAGAATTAATCCGTATCAGGCCATCAAGTGACCATGCATATTCCCCCTCCCAATTAATTACGGGTCAAGAGCCAGACATATCCCATCTTAAAATATTCGGTTGTTCAGTTTATGTACCGATTGCTCCACCACAGAAGGACTAAGATGGGACCTCAGAGGAGGATGGGAATATATGTTGGATATGATTCACCCACGATCATAAAGTACCTAGAGCCAACTACCGGTGATTCGTTTAAGGCCAGGTACGCGGATTGTCATTTCGATGAGCCCGTTTTTCCAACAGTAGGTAGTGAGAACCGGCTGGTAAAAGAACTCTCATGGAATCATACATCCTTAAATTGGCAAGATCCTCGGACCCAAGAAAGTGACTTGGAAGTCCAAAAGATTATTCATATGCAAAACCTAGCTATACAATTGCCAGATTCCTTTGCTGACCGCAGAGAGTAACTAAATCGTATATACCAGCCGTGAATGCACCAATACGAATTGATGTCCAAGATGGACCGCAAGTGGCTACAGAGTCTAAACCCCGTTTGAAACGTGGGAGACCTACTGGTTCCAAAGATAAGACTCCTCGGAAATTAAAGAAAGGTGCTGAAATTCAGACCGAGGAGATAGTGGATGGTCCGGACACAGATGAGCCTACGGTACCGCAAAATGAAGCTCGGGACGCCGAGCATCATGGTCCTGAAGTTCAAAATAACAATGAGATCTCGATAAATTTTGTTAAGTCGGAATCCAATGGAACAGAAAAGATGTCGACATCGATGAAATATTTGCATGCAATGTAGCCCTTGATGTAATGAATGAGGATCTAGAACCTACGTCCATTTTAGAGTGCACTCGCCGATTAGACTGGCTTAAAAGACGTGGAGTTAAACTCTTTAAAAGAAGAGAGAGGTTTTTCGGTCCCATAATTCGGACACCTCGAGATATAATCCCAGTTGGACATAAATGGGTCTTTGTGAGGAAGAGAAACGAACAAGGAGAGATTGTTCGACACAAAGCACGGCTTGTGGCACAAGGATTCTCACAAAGACCAGGAATCGATCATGAGGAGACATACTCCCCTGTGGTGGATGCAACGACATTCCGATTCCTGATAAGTCTGGCCATAAGAGAAAAATTGGATTTACGGTTAATGGATGTAGTAACCGCCTATTTATGTGGTCCACTGGATAATGAGATTTATATGCGATTACCAGAGGGTATTGAGCTCAAAGATAAGAAAAGTTCTCGAGAAGAACACTGCATTAGGCTAACCAAATCCTTATACGGACTGAAACAGAGTGGGCGCATGTGGTACAATCGTTTAAGCGAGTACCTGATTATATCCGGATATAAAAATGATCCCATCAGTCCGTGTATCTTTATAAAGAAGTTTGCAAACAAAGGATTTGTGATTATAGCAGTTTACGTGGATGATTTGAACATCCTCGGCACCTCTGGAGAAATCACCCAAACAGTTGATTTGTTAAAGGCCGAATTTGAAATGAAAGACTTAGGAAAGACTAAGTTCTGTTTGGGAATACAGCTTGAGTACGTCAAAGACGGAATCCTTGTGCATCAAATGGCGTATACTGAAAAAGTACTCAAGAGATTTAATATGGACACAGCTCACCCATTGAGTAGCCCAATGGTCGTAAGGAGCATAAGCCCGGACACAGATCCGTTTGGTCAATAAGAAAGGATGAAGAAGTCCTTGGTCCCGAAACACCATATCTAAGTGCCATAGGTGCGTTACTATACTTGGCTAGTCACACTAGACCAGATATTTGTTTTGCCGTGAACCTCCTATCAAGATTTAGTTCTTGTCCAACCCAAAGGCACTGGAACGGGATTAAACATTTACTTCGTTACCTTCAAGGAACGAAAGATATGGGTCTATTTTACACTAACCATAACGACAAAGGTTTAGTTGGTTTTGCTGATGCAGGTTATCTATCGGATCCACACAATGGACGATCTCAGACAGGATATGTGTTCACTCACGGAGGAACCGCAATTTCATGGCGATCCATGAAGCAGACACTCACAGCCACATCATCAAATCATGCAGAGATTTTGGCAATTCATGAAGCCAGCCGTGAATGTGTTTGGTTGAGATCGATGACTCAGCACATAAGACGAGATTGTGGGATGACATATGGAAAGGACGAACCGACCGTACTTCATGAGGACAATGCTGCGTGCATAGCTCAACTGAAGGATGGATACATCAAGGGAGACCGGACAAAGCACATTCTGTCGAAGTTCTTTTTCACTCACGATCTCCAGAAGGCTGGAGAAATACAAGTGCTTCAAGTCCGTTCAAGTGACAACTCAGCTGACTTGTTCACGAAGTCGCTCCCAACCTCCACGCTCAAGAAGCTGGTGTATCAGATCGGCATGCGCCGATTAAAGGACTTATAGGGATGTCTAAATCAGGGGGAGTAATACGTGCTGTACTCTTTCCTCACTAAGGTTTTGTCCCACTGGGTTTTTCTTTAGTGAGGTTTTAATGAGGCAGCATCCCCAAGCGTATTACAAAGATCCTTGGTTGCATCGGGTTCGGTCATTTCGTCCAAGGGGGAGTGTTATGAACCATTTGGTTAATGGACTCAATATAGACCGATCCATATAGAGGTTATTAACATAACCGGTCCTTAGTATAATTAGATGTTTTCATTTATAGACAAGGAATAGGTTTATGGAATATTTCATTTTCTTGTTATGAGTAGTAAAAGGATAATTACCTTTTCTCTACATGGTGTAACCACTATATAAAGAGACCTTTGGTCCTCATAATAATACACGCAGAACATTCAGTTCACAACATACAAGTTGTTAATTATGTTCAATTTTTTATCTGTATCACATGTATTCAAATTTATTAATAAATCTTACTAATATTAATTTCAAGGTACATTTAAAAAAAATGCTTTAAAAAAAAGTTATTTACAATCTTTGCCACTGAATGTATTAATAAAATCTGTTTAGCAACAAATATAGCTAAAGACATCAATGACAGAAATTATTCAGTTAATTTAAAATAAATAAAAATATATGCCATATTAGAATCCAAAAATTCATAGCAAATCTCGGCAACAAAATAGTAGTACTCAACAATAATATCAAATTGAAAATTGTTATAAATAGAAGAGAAGGAGAGGAATTGGTGTTGTGTTATTCTATTAGTAATGGTACATATATATAGGGATACAAGGTTTAGAGTTTAGGAACTTTCTAGGAACATGGGCTTTCGGGCTTATGATGGACATCCACATAACTAATCATAACATTTCCCCTTGGATATCCATTTTACACAATATTCTCTAAAACGCTTTAGTTGCTGCCTCATTAAAAACCTTACCAGGAAAACTCTGTGGAAAAAAACCATGATTAAGGGAAAAAAGAGTGCAGCGCGCATCTACTCCCCCTGATGAAAACATAACTTGAATCTCGGAGACGACATAATCTCATATGATGAACCATCTTCTTGAAAGTGGAAGGTTGAAGCGCCATGGTGAATAAAGTAATCAATTTTCACTTGACTTGCTTAGTCATTGGCTTGGACCGGTCCACTTCTTTTGGCAGATTAGACACTCTTCACTGAAACTTGAATATCTTGATGACTTCAAACCATATCACGGAATGACTTCAAACCACTTGGAAATTGAATATAACATCCATATCTATCTTTAGGAACCAGTCTAGCTCTGGTAAGATTGGAATATCGAGCGATATTTGGGATACCACTCGAAATTGGTTATTCTGATACAGCTTGTACATATCCCCCGAAAATAGTCATATCTTTCTTTCTACCATCTGGAATGACTTGATTCAAATTGGTGATGCAATTAGACTCAAAGTTCTTTCTCAAGATATCAGGATCATATTTTAATTCGATCGGAAAGGTCTCCTTTGGTTGAGAAACTTTCGACCTTCTATTTTGTCTCGCGAATGGAATGTGTTCATGCCTTGATTCTTCTATGATTGATGTTGATCACTCTCTTCTACTTCTATCAATATCGAAAATACTTTGAAAGATTGATGATATTTCTCTTTAGGTGTCTATCATTTGCGTGTTCCTTGTTGCCTCGTTAAAACCTTGACATGGAAAAACTCAATTGGACAAAAACCATGTAAGGAAAAGAGTACAACCACGCACATCATCATATTCTCCCCCTGGAAGCATCATATTTAAGAGATTCAGGAGATGCATTCTGATCACATATCATCATTTTAGAAGTTTTTATAAGCATAGCCTTAGTTAATAAACTCGTTTGATTGTCAAATAATCTCTTAGATCATTGGACTTCTGGTCCATAGCATCCCTTTCACCAAAAAGAATCATATCTTGGTCTATTATGATTTTATGTCCAAATTTCCTTTTATGGACAGTCTTATAACCTTTCATATTGTACATACTTGTACATACGAGTTATTTCCACATTTCTTATAAATGTGACAAGTATGACTATCCTTCTTGTCATATAAAATCACATCTTTCAATCATGAAATAGATTAATAAATTTCTCGGATCATTTTCATATGATACTCCAAGACCAAAAATTATTCCATGTATATGCTCAATGATGTTCTCTAGAACTAGCATTTCCTGCTTATTGTAGTTCAAATCTTTTTGAGACTTTCATACAAATAATATTTTCCAGTGGTTCTAAATTCCTTTTCTTTTTGCCAGACTAAAGAAACTTAAAAGTTGATGCTTCCACCACATGATGATGTGTTTCTTTATAATCCATTCTAGGTCTTTATGAGAACTCTTGTGCAACTACTGCTTTGCACCTCACAATTTCATCATGTCATCAATTCTTTCACATAAAGACCTATGTGGTGATCGGAGGGCTACAGCTGGAGGATAATTTAATCGAATTTGATTTGGCGAGTAACAGATTAGGCTTCAGTTCAACTTTATTGGGCCGTCGCACTAATTGTGCCAACTTCAATTTCACTTCCACTGCTTGATTAATTTTTGTAAAACAAATGCCATTCCTCTAAAATAAATGTTTTGTGGTTATTATGATAGTGGGGTAGATTTGATTAATAAGAGGGAAATGAATCATTTCTTGCCAATCTCTATTATTTGATTTTAGTAACGATTTTTATGAGTGAAAGTAATATCTTGTTATCTTTTTATGATTTTGCAAGCCTCATGGTGAATGGTGTACACTTTCTCTCTAGAAAACAAGTGTGAATAATACATGCGAGATAACATTAACTAGTAATTTAATCCCTGGCTGCGCGAAGCCATATTTTTTTATTTTATTTTATACATATGTTTTTATGTGTATAAGCCGAGATGATTTGGTATTTAGTTATGTCATTTTTTCATTTAATTGACATAGATATTTTGTTTAAAATGAGGTATTTAGATCCGAGGAGATTTAAATGGAGTACGTAGATGATTAATATTAGTCGAAATTATTTGTTGTATGCACTCATTGTTTGTGTTGGGGTTAGAAGAATTGTATTATTTGTGAATTATAGTTTGTGTTGGTTTAGTAGTTTAAGATTTATAAACATTTTTTAATTTGTTGATTGTAAGTTTTATTATTTTAATAGTATATTAAATATGTTTATGAAATTTTATATAAAAAAAATTTATATTATATTAAAAATGTATTGTAGAGTTTAAAGTATACTTAGTCTAAAACTATTTTATAATTATTTTTTATTGCAAAAGTTTTGTATTTTTGACAATTTATTTTCATAAAAATAGAAGGTGTACAAAAAGATGTTGTTTTAATATTATAACTTATTTGAAAAGATAATGATAAGGAAAATAAGATCAAACTTGACAAAAATAGATATTTTAAATGATTTAGAAATATTTAGTTGTTATATCATAGGAGGAGCATTTTGGGAATATGCGAGTTAGTGAGTTAACTCAGCGAGTTACTAATTTTTAGACATACTATTCTCGTTGCCAAACAGAAGCAATGACATAAGTCATAATTTAAGACTCTTTTTTTTTAAAAGGATCATTTGTTACAGTGACCATTTTTGAAACTGTAGTTGTCAAAATGACCCTCTCTTTTGTATTTGGACGTCCTCATTTTCAAAGCAGGAGGTCATTTTGACAATTAAATTTTCAAAATAAATCATGTCCCACAATTCCTTCTAAATGACTTCTGAAATAATAATAGTAAGATTATAGAGCTGAGAACTTTTTTTACTTGAGGAATTTCAATTGGATGTTAGACTGGTGGTTTTATATGTTGAAATGTTAAATTCAGTGGCTATTTCGATATAATTTTTTCTAGAGCATAATAAAAGTTTCAATCTCTGTTCATATGCGTCACTAATGTTGATTATACTGTTACCAGAATCTTGCATGTACAAATTTATTTTGTTCTTCGTTTTGTTTAGTTGTTCTTCGTTTTGTTTGGTTGTTTTTCTTTCAGATCTATGTCTTTATTGGTTCACACCATGGCTTGTAATCTTCTAAACCGTTCACTGCTAATCTTATTGCGTTGTATTAAGCAGATGGCTGCTTCATCGGTTTGTCTTATCAGTAACAGATTTCACACATTGTTGTAAAAAAACTTTGCATATGTGTAGGTTCCATCTGATGAAATGAAAGCAGATACGATAAACTTTCGCCATTAGGAGACGCTAGTTTGGGAATAGATCTTGATGCTTCTCATGAAATCTTGGTGAAGTCACAAAATGAAGATGACGAGAGACTCTTCGAGGTATCAATAACAAAACCAAAACTCATCACTCATTTATGTTGACGTCAAACCATTACACAAGATGTAATCATATATAAGGAATGTTATTTAAATCTATAAGTTAACACGTCTTTATTCTTTACAATTTATGAGTTGTTGCTTGAATCTTGAAAAATGATTGAAACAGATGGATAAGAGGCAAAGGGATGATGATAAAGAAGAGAAGTTGGAAATTAAACAGATGTACAACTCCACCTCTGAATTGACTACTCTTCCACTTGATTTAGAGAAATAGGTTTCCAATATCTTCTTTATTTAGATTCTAAGTGTCAATAACACATTGGAAAGCCCTCTTATGTGATCACAAGTTTATCAATAGGCTACATGAAAATTCTGAAAAATAGTTCTTTCATGGAAGAGAATCTGAATTATGGAGGTTATAAATAGTAGATAAGCCCAAATATTTGAAGATATGTGAATTTGGAATTAGATTATCTTATGAAATTTAAATATATTTTTTCATATTTATTTTTATTGAGAAATAAACAAAAGAAATAAATCATACAACTGATTATAACTAAAAACTAATTATAATAAAGAAATTGAAAGCATCCGCAGCAGCCGAAAAAAAAACTAACAAAACAAACACCCAACGTTAAACAAATTACTCGGACAATTCAAAAATTTCGCTAACCGTTACATCACGACAGCTTTCCCAACGGCTACAGTAACATTTATACATTTTTCCTCTTTCATAAAATAAAAATCTAACGGCTAGTTTTCGAATTTCACAACTATAAAACATCACAAGCGCCTCTCTTTCACATTCAACATCTCCACCACATTCGTAACAACAGTAAATCCAACGACTAGATATTCTTTTTTTTTTCCTTTTAGTTCAGTACAGAATACTCTGTTTGATTTTGGCATCTATGGCTTCTTTTTCATCTCCCGTGGCCATCATCTTCTCCTTCATCTTCTTATGCTCTCTCGCCACTGCAAATGAAGTCACCGTGGGTGCGAAATCTGGCGGCTGGAAGATCCCTCCTTCCTCTTCTTACTCATTCACGGAATGGGCTCAAAACTCTCGCTTTAAAGTCGGCGACTTTATCGGTACCCACCATTTTAATCTCTTTAATACTCTGTTTTCTACTACATGCTCTGTTTCTGACACAATCACTTGGTCCTCTTTTCAGTTTTTCGGTACGAAGCTGGTAAAGACTCGGTTTTGCAAGTAACACAAGAAGCATACAAGAGCTGCAACACCACGAACCCTTTAGCTAAATACACCGATGGAGAGACCAAGGTGGAACTGGATAGGTCTGGACCGTTTTACTTCATTAGTGGAGTCGATGGTCACTGTGAGAAAGGTCAGAAGCTGAGCCTCGTTGTGGTTAGTCCTCGTCACAAAGCTTTTTCTCCAGCTCCTTCTCCGGTTGAGTTTGAAGATGGTCCTGCCGTTGCTCCAGCTCCTACTAGTGGCTCAGCTAGGATTGGTGCTGGTGGGTTTGTTGTGTTAGGTCTTGTTCTTGGTCTATGGGGTTGGTTCTGATTTGGAACCATGTGGGTTTTGGTTTATGGATAAGCTTTTTGGTTCAAGAAGCGTTTTTTCCTTCTTTTTTTTTTCCTATGATTGCATCTTGTAGCTTACAGATCTTTGTTGGATCTCGGCTCCTCGCTACTATTTTTAATTAAATTAAATTTATTGATTATCAAAATTAGTCCTAATCAAGGTTGCCAGAGAATGAGAAACAAATAAAAATAATTTATTTCTTTAATCAACATGGGATATAATAGTTGCAAAAATAAGTCATAGAAAACTTCTTTTCTCTTCCAAAAACTGAAGGAAATATACAAGTTTTGTGGGCCAAAAACCTACATATTAATTTAGCTAAAAAAAAAAAACTATTTTAGGACTTATAAAACCTACTAAGCTCAAAAAAACCTTAAGATTTGTTAAACCAAAGAACTCTTTGATTAAGAACAACATTCTGTACACTGATGATAGTTTTGTGTACATCAGAATATGAAAATATCCTAACAACATTTTCCCATAAATCACAAGACATACAAAGTCGTTTTTGATTACAGGAACTGATGGAACCAGAGTCTGTGAGTAAAAAGAAGCTATGGAAAATGAGTAAAACAAAAAAACTGAAATCCCAATAAACGCCAGCTTCTGCTTCTATAAGCCACTCAAAAGCATTTACAATGTCGAACCAAAGTCAATGATATCAGACTTTCAAATCTCACTCTTGGCTCTTTTAAGGACATCTAGCTTGATGAGCTCGGCTCGTCCTGGCTTGGTTCTGGTTTGGTTTCTTCTTCTGGTTCAGTCTCGGATGGGTTATTAGGCTTCTTGAACTGAATCAAGATGATGGTCATATTATCACAACCTTCCCCACTTGCAGTGTCTGGAGCCAAACATCTATCAACAACTTTTTCACATACCGTCGAAAGTTTTGTTTCCTAAAAACGTTATTGCAAATGTCACAGACCCATTAAGTAAGAAATCTGCAATAGAGAGAGAATGAGATTGAAACAAATTAACTTACAGATTTTAACTGTTCATGGATAAAATCCACCAGTTGCTGACTTGACATACAATCCCTGAGGAAGATTAGATAAAATTAAAAATTCATCATCAAGAAACTAACTTGTATGTACAAAATGAAACACTTAGGGCTTTTTTTTACCAGATTCCATCACATGCAACAACAAGAAAATCATCATCATCACATAGGTCAAGCTGAGGAGACGAAACAATAACAAATCAGCTTACACAAAAACCAAAATGGAGCGCAAAATACGAAAAGTCAGTCAGATTCTTACAGTGTTTATATCTGGATTAGCAGTGACCATTTGCTTTTCAGATGGTAAGAACTTGTTCTGCTTGAACTCCATGTCACCTGTAAAGAAAGCAGAATCAAGATTACATGTAAAACGAGAAGCTCTAATGCAAGTGTTGAAATAAGAAGAAAAGCTTACCAATGGCTCTTGTCAGATTCAAGCTTCCATTGATTCTCCCAGCGTGAATAAACCCACCAGCTTTCAGTATCCTTTCTTTTTCAGCTTCAAGATCAGGCTTGTGATCTTTAGAAAGACTGTAAGCCTGACCGTTCCTCGATATCACACAGCGTGAGTCACCAGCATTTGCAACATATAGCTTCTTATCTTTAATAAGAGCTACACATGCTGTACACCCGGAAGTAGGTCCCGGGAAATCAGAATGAGGACCCTGTACAAGAAGGTCCCAATTCAATCTTCTCGAGAATACTGAAGAAGTCACACTAAGAAAGAGCAAACATTAAAGCTACTTACATCCTCAAGAGGCCAATTATCAGGCTGGTTATTGACGTCACCGCTTCTTGGTGACCATATAAATCCTTCAATCATGCCGCTAAATTTATTCATCTTGTCACCGAGTACAGCTAACTCTCGCCATCCTCTCTGTCCTTGCATCATGTCATCCATTCTATAGTATTCACAATAAACAGTTTTAAGTAGACACCCTCGAACTATATATACAAGAATGAGGTAGAGAAACACAATAACCTAAAGAATGCTCTTTGAAGAGATGTTTCTATATCTCCAGCTCCATATGCTTCGTTGCTGAGAACCTGCTGGTGTAGATACTTGGCACAGAACTTCGCCACAACTTTACCTACACCACTTAGAAGTAAAGATTAGTTTGAGTTCCATATCCAAAAGAACATAAAAGATCAAAACTTCGAAAACTGTACTAAAAGTATATACACACAGATGTAAGCAACAAAAGTTTCTAAGTCCTTACAACGGTCAAACACCTCAAGAAGGCTTTCAAGTTCTCGTTGATTAGTAACACATCTTACAAGGACTCTAAAACAAAATTCACCTAAACTAGTTTATGATTCAGAAGTAGAGGCAGTATGTTCATTACCTCCATGGCCATCATACACACCGAAGAATGATGTCTTATCATCCAGATCAAGAATTGCGGCATGCTAGCAGAATCAAACCAGTCACAATCAAGAAAGAGGGGATCAGTCAGGAGAATCAAAACCAAGATTACAACTTTTAAAAAGTTTCATATTAAATGAGATGTGGACTCAATGATAATGTTTGACTCACCGCATCTTCCATGGTGGCACGCCAACCTTGCATAGAAGATAAACCATATCTGAGCTTATCATTCTCACCTTCTTCTGATAACTTATCAGTTTTGGGAGAACTTAGGTATGTCCCCATCTCTCTCTCTGCAAAGAAGCTTAAACCAATCAGAATCTTACACAATCCATTCTCTATAATCAAACTCAAGTTTTACCAAATCCAGAAAGAAGCTAGCTTGAACCAATCAGAATCCATTTTCTACCTTTTTAAGGATACACAATTGACCTAATCAACTAAGAACAACTCAGAACAGAGACCAAGATAAAAGGGTATGAACTGATTCGAACAACTAAGAACTACTCATGACAAAGACATCGAGTAGACCAAAGAAGAAAGACCTAGATGCGTATATTTGACTATTCCAATCTGAAAAAAGATTCAGATAATAAAGTTTTGTGGAAGAATAGCAACTTACATCTCTAGGTAGAAGAAAAAGGAAAGCCCTTTTTGAGATCTTTGAGACCAAACTCTAGAGTTAGGAGAAGAAGAAACTCGATCGGACGAGAAAAGGCAAAAGAGACCAACCACTTGAAACTACTTGAGATCAGATGTACAATCCATAAAGGAGAGAAAAATAGTGTTTTTTCTTCTTTTTTTGTCGCCGAGAAACAATGAAAGGTTTCAACTTTTTCACCCTTTTTCTTGTTACTTGTTCATTAACTAAAACTCGAGATGTGTAAATCTTTACAGCTGTTAAAAGCTTATTTTCTTCATCAATTCACAGCTTCCACAATGTGTGTGTGTGTGTGTATAAGCATAGGAAACAGCACAAATATAGAAGATTTTTTTAACTAATTGTGGATTTGCTGGATGCGGTATTTATTAGTCAATCTTACCTTTCATATAAACGGATTTGTTGACTATCTAAGACCAACATTTATTTTCTTGTATAAACACATTAGGATAAATTTGCAAAAATAAGATTTACCTTCAAAACTGATCATGAAGTGTTTTACGTAGAAGCAATGGCAAAAACAATGGCATTTTATTTACTATATTTATATTCCCGCGCAAAAGTTTAAAACAAATAAGGGTATTTTTTTACTATATCTATATTCCCGCACAAAAATATAATTTTAAACGATTAACAAAATATAATTTATTAAATAATATAAAATATTTATAGTCAAATTTTTGAAATTTAAAACAAATAACAGTATTTTATTTACTATATCTAAATTTCCACGCAAATTTTTAATTTTAAACTATCAATAATATACAATTTATTAAATAATATAAAATATTTAAAGTTTATGGTTTCTAATTTTATTTCTCAGTAGACACTCTTGCGAAATTCTGCTTACTATAAAATACTTTGTAAATGATCTTATTATTTTGTTGAGAGTAAATTTTATAAAAAACAACAAATCACTAGATGTCGTGTGATAAAAATATTTAAATGAAAATTTCGCGAAATTTTTTTTACTCTAAAAATCTTTTTTCATATTTAGATAATACGAAAACATTATTTCTCTGTTAGAGGACATTTGTCAACAAATTTGGTTTGCCCTAAATCACTTCTTCAAACTTACTTTAATTGGTCATTTATTTTTTCTTTTAGTAATACCATATTTTCATTTTTTAATTACAAACAATGAACCCATATTTTCATTATATAAAATTAATTAGATGTGTTTAGTTTGGATTAAACAGAATTAATCTTATTTATAATAAATAATTAGACGACAATTTTATCTTTTAATATTTCTTTTCTTTTTTAATATCAACAAATTAGATTTCTGATTTTATATTTTTTTGGGCAAACTTGTTCCATTAATTAAACTTGAAGAATTAGAATTTTCCATCCTCTATGATGAAATGACATTTAAAGAAAATTTGGAATTAACCACATAAGTTCTCCAAAGAGAATGACAACGAATCTAAGAACCAGCTCAAATGCGTCAAGGGATATTTTCCGGTAAACTCGTAAAGTCGAAACCTAGTCACTTTATGTTATGACGTTGAGAGCCAACTTTTATCGTCAGAATTCATTGCAAAACGAATCTACTTGCATCTTTCGGTCCAGATAGGACTATTACGGAAGAATGCAACACGATAAATCAATGGGAGTGAATTCCCGGTATTATACGGGGAGGAAGGCAGCCTCGCGTAAAGAGAAAGAAGGATGGTGCAGAGGCAACAATGATACGTTTCTTGAGAAGCGGGATTTTGCTAATCAGTTCATTAGGGGAGAAACAAAGTTCTGGTTTGTCGGGAACTGTTGGCCGACAAGAGCGGTTTTGAGCCTCCAGAACTGTAGCTAATAGCCGCGAGCAGAGGCCTTTGATGCCTAAATATGAAGAAAGTGTCCAAATGATAAAGTGTGGCCCAAACCCAAGTCTATCTAGGTACAATATTGGGTTGCCTGATTTGGCCTCAAAACCCAAATTCAAACAAAAGGGAGGTGACCCAGCCAAATGGCGTAGATGGGTTGTGGTGGTAGCCGACTGCAATGGTGAGAATTTGGAGGGCGGCTTGCCGTTGGAGTCAGGTTGACCTGATGAAGGAATGGAACGTGACATCAGCAAAGGGGTGGCTTCTTCGGTTTCTCACTGGAATCGAGGCTATTGTGGATATCGATGGAGCTGCAACTAGGAGTTGTATGGCTGAAGGAAGAGGAGAGAGCATGTGGTCGTCGTGGAGTGTGGAGCTGGTTGCTGCAGAGTGTTCGTCGAGAGAAAGGGAAATAGATGGCGTTACTGGTGGTGGAGAAGCGTGTCACCAATAAAGAAAGGAGATTTTGTTGTCGGACATAGATAAAACGGCGATTGAGCAGCGTTCCTAATGGTGAAGACCAGAGATGAGGAGACATGGTGAGTTGGTGTACGAGAAGGAGGATTGTGGCTTGAAATAGAGAGGAACCTGTATACTCAAACGTGGCTACCTCTAACTCTCAAATGTTGAGATTCGCCGCGGAGGAGGCGTAGCTCTCCGTGAGATCAATGGCGCCAAGTCCTGCTTTTTCCGTCATGGAGACTAAGGGGTTAATATTGATGCAAAGAAAGAAAGGAAACAGCGAGGAGAGGAGCATCAAAAGGAAGAAGGGTCGATGCTGGTGAGTAAAAACTCCACCGGTGTCGGGAGACAAGATTTGAGAAGGAGCCTAAAGTCCAGTGATTTCTGATTTTATATATTTTCATATTTACAATTGTTTTTTTGCTTTTACAATCATTGTTATAATTATTTTAATTATTTCAATCTAAAATTTAAGAGAAAATCATAAAAACATTTTAAAAATAAAAGCTTTCATGTTTCATTAATAAAAAAAAGAAGAAAAAAATCAATTTTTTAATCAAATAATTTTAGCCACCACATTGGTCGATTATTGAGACTAAAAATATTTTATCAACAGAAAAAATATTAAATTGCTCGATTAATAAAAGTTATAATCAGTTGATAAAAAAGATTTTTAAAGAATTGGCCAGAAATATAGAATTCGGTATTCTTTTGGTATTTGTTTGAAATGCATCGTCCATTATAATGTCACTATTCGCACCGATCTTGCAGAGACGTAGAGAGCCAGCCAGCTTTTAATAATTTACTACTAAAAGGTGTACAAGAAAATTCGGCTGTCACATCATATATGATTTGTGATCCAGCATTTCTAATGGATAAGCCATTGCCACCTGTTAAAATTGTTCATTTGAGTAGAACATATGAACATATTCGGATAAGCAGCCTTAATTGAGGATAAAAAAATAAAGAGTATTTGCACTCCATATATAGAAAATTTGGCTAAATTTTCTATATGACGAATTACTATTCACTGCACTGTGCATAATTCATTATTCTTAAACGACCCTTGATATTTGATTACATATTGTCATATACATATGGATGTATATATTTCTATTGAAATTGTTTAATTATCTCTGCGGCACCGTCTTCGGTTACTGGTTCACCGTCGCATTCATTCACCACCTCGGCCGATTCTTCATCCAGTTGATGGGATTCATCTTCATGACCGTTTTTATGTTCGCTCTACGATCACTGGCGGCACAGAGACAACCGAATCAGCTTCTTGGTTATGTACTCGCTCACCATGTTCTTCGCCAACTTCGGTCTAACGCCACGGCGTTTGTTGTTCCTGCTGAGATTTTCCCAACGAAGCTGAGATCGACTTGCCACAGGATATCGGTGGCGGCGTCTGGTTAAATGGGAGCGATCGTCGGAGCTTGGATGTGTTAGTTTTTGGAATCGAAAGGGAAATCTTTGGAAGTGCTTTCCTGAGAGAATGACGAGCAAATCGGTGGTGGTGATGCCATGGAGATAACGACCGTACCAAATTCTGGTCGAACCGTCTCGGTTTGATTTTTTTTCCACACGTAGATGTAATTCCTGAGATGTAGGGGTAATCCGTATTTTCCTTAACTGAACAGTTACAGTGTTTGGTTATATACCTAATTTTGAAACTTTTTATCTGTTTACCTAATTAAAATTGTTTCTATGTATATTCACCTCATTGACTCTAAAATAAATTTCATTTAAATTTTGACAGGAACAGAACTTCAGATCACCAAATGTGTGCCTCAAATCAAATCGGTCCAAAATGCTCTCAGAAATGATCGGGGGCAGATCCTAATTATGCACCACTCAACTTTCAGATTCATTCTTGTATTTTGGATTACCATTTTTTTATTCTGTGAATCTGATTCTTGATTCTCAAAATTTGAAAAATAAAATGCCAAGATGACATCAAAGATATCCTTTTTTAAGGACCATATTTATTCTTAAAATTAGGTGATTGTCCATATTTATGCACATTCATATATTTATTCATTTTTATAAATTTTATATTTTTATAATTAATATATAAAAAATTGTTTTTTATATTTTTATGCTATGTTATCTTAGTTAGATATCACAAATTCGGACTGATTCAATTATTCATTTTGAATATATTGGGTTACATTTTATTTGTTCGAACTGAATCACAAATTTTAAGTTATTGCTATTAACACCAAATATATCCATCACATAGCCACACATCTAAATTAAATTAATGTATTTTTAATTACACTAATTATATAATTTGTATGATAAAATATATTGCTGTTAACAAAAATATGTAATGAATTACACCAAAAAAAAAAATATGTAATGAACATTCTAACCATATTTTTTCTTGTTGGAACAATATTATGAATTATGAAATCTGAAAACGATCAGATCAAAATTTTGTAACACATTCAGAGATCCAACTCAATTACAAAAACTTAGACACTGCCCATATACGACCTTAAATATTCATTATCATCTTTCTGCCAAAAACCAAGAGAAGATTTCTTCAGTGAAACATATCAATCGACACATCAACAAAATAATGGAATGTTATCTATTCTACTGAACAATGTTATCCCCCAAATCCAATATTGATAATCCTTTAAAGTGGCACCAAAAAACTTTTAAACCAGCTAAATTTTTTTCTTAAGAGCTGATAGAGAGAGAGGGAGAGAGATTCTGTCCTTCAGGCATCCAAGAGTGAAACTCGCCACGTCTCCCCCAAAAAAGTTCGTGACGTGTCTTCTCCAAATCCTTTGCGGTCTCCATTCTATAAATTAATGCAGATCTAATGCTAATCAGAATTTTAATTTTCTAAATTTATTTCTAAGATAGGAAAAATAGGAATGAGTTTTTAATACTATTTTTTTTTGGCTTTTATTTAATTGTTTCTGGCATGGTATAAATAGCTCTCAACTATCATCAACTCTTGAGTTTCACTAGGAACGGTTTAACACTAGTCGAAAGCTTTGAGGATAAACTTGTCTCCTGTTAACCAAAAATGGCTTCTTCTTCTTCTTCTTACGCACCATTCTCTGCAATCTTCAACGGGTCCAAACCTAACCCATCTCTAAATCCTGCGGCTTTTCTCGTCCCTTCCTTGAAACTCTCCACCGTCGTATCGAATTTCGCGAATCTGAGTAATGGGTTTTCCCTCAAATCTCCGATTAATCCTGGGTTTCTCTTCAAGTCCCGAACTTTCAATGTTCAAGCTAGAGCTGCTGCAGAGAAGACCGTTCACGATTTCACTGTAAAGGTTTGGTCTTTATCCCTTTAAACCAAATCAAGAGCAAAAGCTAGGTTTTTTTATCTAATTGGGAATCTCTTAATAGTGATGAAGCATTTTCTCTTAACGACTCATATTCTTAATGAACTTTGAACTGTAAACACATTTGGGTCAGTGACTTCAATGGAGTTATTCTTCATAAAATCTGTGATCTGAAACATAATGAGATTCTTCATTTTTATGGAGGCAGGACATTGATGGGAATGATGTTTCTTTGAACAAGTTTAAGGGGAAAGTTATGTTGATCGTCAATGTCGCTTCAAGATGGTAAGCACTTTCTTCTTCTTCTCCTTCTTTTAACCTCTTGCTGTGATTTAGAAATAGATTCTGTTCATAGTTCTTGTAGCTGTTACCTAATGATGAGGTATGTTTGATGAACTTACAGTGGTTTGACATCATCAAATTACTCAGAGCTTTCACATCTGTACGAAAAATACAAGAGCCAAGGTGAGTTCTAAAATTAGCTCTCTCATAAGTATACCGAAGATATTGCAGTGATCTGTTCATTTCAATTGATTTGCAACCAGAAGGTGTCTTGTTTACGAAAATCTAGTTCTTCGAGTTCATTTTGCATATTCGCATAATTCCTTTTTGATGTTTGTAGTTGACTAAATAATTCCTCTTCGTGCTCAATGCATTATTTTGTAGATCTTCATATCATTCTTGGTGTCAATATAGTTCGGTCTTATGGTTGCTAGTTGCTACTTCCACGGCAATGTTATTAGCTCGCACTATGTTCTGCAACTTTGAACTACAAGGAAATTCAGTATCTTTGTTGGATTACTGATAAGCTCAACTGATCCGTTCTTCCTGGCTAAACGAAGTCTTGAACTCATTTAGATAACAATCTTTTCGTTGACCAAAAAAGAGATAACAATCTTTTTCTTTAAGCATTTAGAGGGCAATATTCAATATACGTCACCAACCTTATAGTTAGTAACATCACAAACCTTTCTTGTTGTTCTGATTACAGGATTTGAGATTCTAGCTTTTCCCTGCAACCAGTTTGGTGGACAAGAGCCTGGTTCAAACCCAGAGATCAAACAGTTCGCTTGCACCCGGTTTAAAGCAGAGTTCCCTATATTTGATAAGGTATATAGATAATCCAAAACAATTCATTCTTCGTTTCGGTTTGCAGATTGCAATAAGTTTGAATTCCCACAGGTCGATGTGAATGGACCGAGCACAGCACCTATCTACCAGTTCTTGAAATCAAACGCAGGAGGATTCTTGGGTGATCTCATCAAATGGAACTTTGAGAAGTTCTTGATTGATAAAAAGGGAAAGGTCGTTGAGAGGTACCCTCCCACCACGTCCCCTTTCCAAATCGAGGTACGGTTAACTCAACTACTTCCGGTTCAGTTCATATCGGTTTGATTCCCGGTTTTGTAACCAAACATTTCTTGTTTTGTTTCTGCTGTCTCGCAGAAGGACATCAAGAAGTTGCTTGCTGCTTAGTAACTTTTGCTCATGAGAGAGCACACAGAGAGACTGTTTGTGAAATAACCGGTGATTGAAACTCAGTTTTGCCGGTTCATATACATTGTAATGTTATATATTTTATGATAATGTAAATTATGATAAGAAGTTTTTCAAAGTTTCATATATTTTATTTATGTAATTTCACAATAGAACAATCTCGCTCTCGCATGCAATGCCAAAAAAATACATTGAAATATTACAGCTCATGAAGTATTATTTATTGCATTATCATTATCGTTAAGATCGTCGTCATCATCACCTTGCCATGACCAAACAATGTCTTTAAGAGCTGGCCTGACGTCATCCTCGCAAAACAAGTAATACTCCAAAGTGTCGCCGGAGGATTTACAGAACTCAACGACGGAGACTTCAGGAGCGACTTCGAAAACCTCGGCCGTCACCGAGAGCCTCCCTTTGCGACCTTCCGTTCTCCTCTGAAGCTTCACTTTGCAGTCTTTCACGTGCTTCACTCTCATGTTCATCTCCGGCGCCGCCTCCTCTAGCCTCTCCTTCACCGTGATCGCCGGTAGCTTCGACGTGAACATCCGTTTCGGTTTACGTTTTATCTCGAATAAGCTGGAGAGGTCGAAACCTGAAGACATTGATGAGATGAGTTGGAATGCGTTGAAAGATCTCGGAGAGACTCCGTCGTCTTCTTCATCGGCACTCAGGTGTTTCTTCTTCTTTTTCGACGGTGGCTCCGGTGGAGAAGCGATTGTCTCGTCGATCGTGAAGGCTTCCGGTGGTGTGAAATTCTTACGGAACCATGGAATCTGTTTGATCTCAGACATTGTAATACGTTGTTCGGGATCCGCCACTAGCAACTTTGATATTAGTTCCTGCGATTCTTGAGAAAACCATGGCGGGAAATCGATTTCCGCCTTGAAGATCTTTCTGTTCGTAGATTGCAACGACAGCTTCTTCAGTCAAAACCATAAACAATACCGATATTTTGATATCCGGTTCAGTAATTTTTTGGTAGATTCACAATCCGGTTCAACAAAACCAAATTTAAGTTTTTTAAACGAGCCAAATCACAACCATATTTGATGACCCGTTAGATCACCTTAACATGGATTCTCAACAATTAATAAACTAAAAATACTAATTAAATATTAATTTGAGTATTTGAATGTGTCAAAAACCTACCCGATAATTTTTCAAATGTCAAATTATTGGGTGGATTTTTCACAATAGATATTCAAATGAGCCAAAGTAATATTCCTAGTTTATCAATTGTTGAGAATTCATGTGGAAAACTTTCAACCATGATACTTTTACTAACCATAGTTCAATTTTTCTGAATATTAAAATGGATAATTCAGATATTCAAAAATACTATATGATACTTTACTAATTAATAATGTTGAAACCATAATACTTTAATTAATTTAGAAAATATTAGTTCATCAAGAAATTAATTAGATAAAAATTGTAAATTTTTATTAATTTATTAAATATCGAGTATTAGTTATAGAAGTATATCTAAATAAAGACAAAAATGTTGAATAACATGTTGAATTCAAAAAATTTGGCTACCTAAAACACTATTCAAAATTTCAAATGGCTCATAAAATACAACTAAAAACAAAAATGTTTAGGCTTAATGTTTTTCTTTTCGAAAATATGTGGTAGACAAATTTTGGAAGGTACGACCTGCTTCCAACTTCTAATTATCATCAAATGAATAAAAAAATACGGTTTGAGTTGGTTAAGGGGTTAAGACTTACGTGTACAATGTCATGACGTTTTCATCGATAAATGGCAAGAAGCCAGCGAGGAGAGCATACAAAACAATACCGCACGACCATATATCCGCCATAGCTCCGTCGTAGCCTTTATTCCTAAGAACCTCCGGCGCCACGTAAGCCGGAGTACCACACCTCGTATGAAGGAGATCGTCGCTGCTGCCACGCCGTCCACCGAGCCCCTCCGGCATCATCAACGCCGACAACCCGAAATCCGAAACCTTGAGGTCGCCGTATCCGTCAAGCAACAGATTCTCCGGCTTAATATCGCGGTGGAAAACGCCGCGGCTGTGGCAAAAATCGACGGCGGAGATCAGTTGCTGGAAATATTTACGTGCAAGATCCTCCGGGAGCTTCCCGTCTCTATCGATCATCTCGAAAAGCTCTCCGCCGTCGACGTACTCCATGATGAAGAAGATCTTACTCTTCGTGGCCATCATTTCGCGGAGCTCGACGACGTTTGGGTGACGGAGGAGACGCATGACGGCGATCTCTCTTTCGATCTGCTCCGTCATGCCTCGACGTCTCGACACGTGGTCTTTCTTAATGACTTTGATTGCCACTTCATCGCCGGTGGATATCTCTGTGCCGTGATATACCTTTGCGAAGTTACCGGTGCCGAGAAGTTTTCCGAACACGTATTTGTCGAAGAGGACAGTTTTCGATTCTTCCATCGTCTCTCGGACTTTGTCTCACAAGTATAATGTGAGGATAACTACATGAAATTTTATACTTATATATACATATGGAAATTATTTATTTATCAAGTTATGTTCCTTTGTTTAATATGCGACGACTAAGTGAGTGGAAAGAAATGTTCTGTCTGATCTTATCTAAACAATATGATGTGCATAAGATCTGGCGAAGCAATTAGGATTAGGGATGCCTAAAATAACGGAAACGCGAAGTCTAGAGTTTAGATAACCTGACTTTAAGCTTTCTCAATGTTATATATATGGCTATGCTATTATATTAGATACAAGATGAATTAAGAACTGAGTAGTCAAAAGGAGAAATGCCATACTCAATTCAATCTTGAACTTGTACGATTTTGGGCTTTTTTAAAAAACCCGTGTCAAACTTTCTCATTAGTATGATATTGTCCGCTTTGATAGCAAGTGGCATAGCCCTCACGTACTTGTTTTTGGATTCCTTCTCAAAATGTCTCATACTAATCAGATTTATACACTATTTATATATTAGACACTTTTTGTCTAAACTTCCGATGTGGGATTTGGATTGTATGCCAACAATCTCCCCTTCAAGCCAAGAACCACATCAACTCGTGGCTTCCCACCTTAGCGAAACTTGGCACTCAACTTGTACTGCCGTACTCACTCTACAGAACTCTTTACAAGTCTTTCTGGCACCCTTATCGTAAGGTTATAAAGGCTTCTTTCCCACAACGATCATGCAGGCCCAACCCGCTTCTCCAGGTCCACCTTTTCCAGAACCTGAGCTCTGATACCAAATTTTAGGCTTTTTTAAAAGCCCGTGTCAACTTTCTCATTAGTATGATATTGTTCGCTTTGAGCCCAAGTGGCATAGCCCTCACAGATTTTTTTTGGTTTCTTCCCAAAAGGTTTTATACTAATCAGAATTTGACACTACTTATATATTAGACACTTTCTGTCTAAACTTTCCATGTGGGATTTGGATTGTAACATACGAGTGATAACAAAATTAGCAAAGACAATTCTATATTGGTAAATGGCAATAAGACAATAAGCAACCATCCAATCAGATGCAAGACAACGTAACCAAGCCATCACAACAACCCGGTTCTCAGTATCGAGACAATCGGATTAGCCGGTATGTATTTCATTTAGGCGGGACAAAACATTATATTCTAATGATTTTTCAACCATTTGAGAATTAGAATGATTTCAAACCCATGTTCATACATCTTGCAATGAGCGGACCAAAATTTTAATGTTTTATGTCTACATGTAATAGGTGAAAGAAACAACTTGCGGAACTAGAACAGAAGAAAGATATGGAAATGCCACACCATATTTAATTCGCTGCTTCCAATCAAAGTGACAAGAAGACTTTGTCGAGCAGACGGAAAATGTACCTAAGGAAAATGATAAAAACTGAAGTTGAAGATGGTGAATCTCAAGAATGAAGATGGTTAAAGCTTAAGATTAGTATAAGAATTATGTTTTGTTTGTAGATTAAACATGGTTATGTTACATTTGACTTTTTTTTATATATTAGTGAACATATATATAAATGAAAATTTGGATTTCAATTTATAACTTTATATGAATTTTATATGATTAAAATTAATTTCTTAATTTTAATAAAAAATTTGGAATTTTTTTTACTTTTTAATATATTTTTATTTTAAAAAAGACTAATATTCCATGGAAAAAAATTATAAATCTCAAAACTAATAATTTAAAAATTATTTCAGTTATAAATATATTTTAGATCAGAAATTCGAATTAATATGATTAGAATTAAGATAAAAATATGATTAGATGAAAATAAGGACATTTTAGTCATGTTATCTTCAGATGGAGATGAATTTCATACGAAATGACCAAACGAACAAAAGTCCATTCAACTGCTCCATCTGAATGAATTTTATAAATGGAGAAACGAACATTAGTCAACTGGAAAAGTTGAATGGAGAAGCTGAATGGAGCAGCTGAGTGAGCAAACGAACACGCCCTTACTCTCACTTAGCAATATAATCTCAATCTCATTATAATCTCCTTACATTTAGTTTTACTTGATTCCGAAGTATTTTGTCTAACTTTGCGACAATTCTCAGGTAAATTTACCAGTTGTTTCTTTTTTTTTTTTTTGGTAAATTACCAGTTGTTTCTTAATCGACCTTCACTCACAAGTATTTCCTTTCTTTCTCTTTTTACCTCAAAATCTATTAGGTAGAAGTCCAACTATAGATCCTCCCTCTTTTGGGTCAAATTGTGCGACCCAAACATCAGTTTCCTCCCAGTTTTTTATTCTCTCTTCCCGGTTTTTTTATGCACTTTCTATTATCGTTCTCTATACTATTTTCTAACTTGGACGTCGTATGTAACTATTGTATTATCCAGGCTATGATGTTGTTACTCGTTTTTCAACAGATAAATTTACTTTAGAAGATAAAAACCTTAATTATATCTGTAAATGATATTAATTTGTATTAGTTATAAAAATGACGTTAATTTTTGCATAAATGATGTTAATATTTCGTACAACTATTATAGCTGAATTCATACCTTTGAATAATTTTAAAGTTAATACTATATTTAAATTTTATGGTTTAGAAAAAAACTATACTTTTTAGAAAAAAACTCTTACTTTATTTTTACCTTTAAATTCACTTTTTCTTATCAGCCTTTTAAATTCACTTATAAGTCTATAATTACATGTACAACTGAATTTTTATTTGAATTCAAGTTTCCAATTCGAACCAATTTTTTTTTTTGGTTTTTAGTTATAGTTTCGCAACTTAAATTAAATCGATTATATATGAAACAAAATTAGATATTGGTTTGGTTCATCCAAACGGATTAACTTATAAATTGTTCTTATTCTCTACCAATTTACAAAAAATGTTATTTTGGAATTTAAGAAGTATTTTTATAACTTCAAACAGAAAAATTGAATTAGCCACACAAGCTGAATTTTTTAGAATCAACTGAATTCATTCCACTTCAACCAAATATTACCAAAAAAGCCAAAATAAACTGGTTCAGTTCAATGAAATATATAAAATATAATCTACTTGATACATGAACTAGTTTAATTCGGATAATTTTGATAGAATTTTTCAAAATCAAACTATTTGACTATTTAAACTATCCAAATATTCGAAAACCCCAAACGAATCGAACTCGCAAGTCTAGTTAGATATTTGCCTCACGCATATTTGTATTGGTTATGGAAAGTGGAATAGTAAAGAGTTTTTGTTCACTCTCTTTTATTACCATGTGTATTAAACTAATAAGTTTTTATACTTTTCTTGACCAAAAAAAAAGTTTTTATAGTTTTCAAAAGAGATGGATCTGTAAAAATAAAAGCAATTCTTTGCAGATTAACATCCTACTATACAACAAAAATAGTGGACGATTTTTCTCCAAAAAAAAAAACAAAAAAATAGTGGACGACGTGAAATTGACGTGTCGTTAATGCTACGCATGTATTGAAGTGGATAGGCATTAATTAAAAATAGTAATTTGTCCCGATAAAATTTCAATGAAATGTCTTTTTTCGGTAAGGCAAGATGTGACATTTTCTACTTGGCCCTAAGTATTTTTAAACAATTTCTTGAATGCTGTAGAAAAAATGTTACTTCCTCCGTATTTGTTTAATTGTGGTTTTAAGGTTATGCACACAGATTAAGAAAGTATTAATTATATTAAATTTTTAATACAAAAATGTCATTAATTATCTACCTAAACACAATTCAACCAATTGTAAAACAGTCTACAGAATAAAAATGATTATAAAAATAAAAAAATAATAAATTTTACCTTGAAAACTGAAAACGACAACTAACTTGAAACAAAAACAATTCTCTAAAACGACAATTAAACAAAAACGGAGGGAGTATATAACTGAGTATGCTGTAAAAGAATTTTTTTTTAGGATCCTCTAAATAGAATCTAACTTACGCACAAATACTCCATCTCACAGATGTTTAGTCTCCAATCAAGACAAAACCTTGTTCTCACAAAACCTTTCCAAAATCTTTTATTTCAGAATTCTGTTTCATATGAGTTTATGCATCATCAATCTCTTTTTTAAGTTCTGATTATGTTCAAGTCATCAACATATATAACATTGATCATCAAGCCAGATGATAATTTCTTCATAAATATCCAAGTGCATATCACATTGTTCACATATTGTTTCCTCAACACATATTTGTTTTACTGATTATATCACATACATCTGAATTGCTTTAATCCGTAAACAACTGATCGTTGTAGTTTGAATGCTTCAAGAATTTTCAATTCTTCTCAGAATTTCATAAATATGTAGTTACATACCTTATATTTGTTATGACGATATATCTATATAGATAACTACACAGTGACATATATATACTCGTTATTTAGTTATCCATATAGATATATTGTCATAACAAATATAAGGTACATATTTAGATTTTTAAATGTCGCTAAACTTATTAAAAACATGAATGTGATTGCATCAATAATTGGGGAATATGTTTTTTCATAATTAAAATAATTCTTGGTTTTTGAAAAAAATCTTGGACAATAAGTTAGATTTTAAATCTTGTGATCTCATTTTTCTTTCGTACAAACACCCATTTCTACACAATTAGTTTTACATCTTTTGGTGTTGTGACAATAGACCCAAAAACACTTTTTTTTATTGAGGAAATCTCAGTTTGTCCATCTTCTGTTTTTCTCATTCATGTCTTTTCTGACATTTAAATATGGACCTTGAGTCTGACTTTTCGTGGTCCTGTGATCAGTTAGGTTTCAAAGTTGCAGTTAATTGTAGTTCTATTAAGCTGTGAAGTTGAGTATGTTACAGTGACAGAGGCAACAAAAAAAGATGATGTGATTACAGTTTTCTACGAGAGTTAGGCCACAACCAAGAGAGAGGTGTGTTGTATTGTGATAATAAGCGTGTCATTGATTTCATCAGATCAGTTTTAGAAGATGAGAGTTTTAATATTTGAAAAGATCTCAAGAAGTAAGAATCCGGCATACATGCTAACAAAAGTTGTGCCGAATGAGAAGCTGAGGTTATATGTAATCTCGGTTGGCATGCGAGAGTAACAAGCATGGAAGACCTGCTGCAATGATCAAGGTGCGAAGATAGATTGACATCAGTCTTCACGTGGGAGACTGTAAGTAAAAAATATCACATTTTTCTTGATGGATGGTGATGGGTGGTATAAGTTAAAGAAGAGACTTATTTTGTCAACAATTGCGTCTCTTACCAAACCCCATAACCCCTATAAATACAAGATGAGTGATTTCTTCTCATATCATCCCGAATAAGAAAAGAAGAAGAAATTGTATATATGAGAGAAAGAGGGAGAAAATTTTCTTCTTTTGTGAGAGAGAGAAGAAGTTATTTCGTGTGATAAAATTCAGAGTGTAATTTAGGTTTGGGTGGGAGTTGGGAATTTGTAAAATTTCATAATTATTAATAAAAATCTGTAGTAAGTTTAAAGACAGAGACAAAATTGGCCGAACTCGGTTACCAAATTGTATGTGTTTTATCGTTCTCGTATATTTGATTTATTGCAAATCTGACACTGTTACGATATTATCTAACAGTCTTGTGGTGAACCACTTCATTCCTTGGGCGTAACCGTATTCTCTCGCTCTTCTGATTTCATTGACCATGTTTTCAAATGTTTTTTATGAGTGAGCTTGTTCGGTCTCATCATCGGCATCGGTGTCTCTCTATGTATATTTGATTGTTCCTCTCATTTTGTTGTTTTGGAAAACGTACCTCAGCAAGAAGATCCTGATACGTCCAACTTTGAGTGTGTGTTGGAGCCTGACCAGCTGATTACAAGTCATCAAGAAGTCAGTAGAAGCAACCAAGAGGTTAGGGAACTCCAGATTTTTATCAAGTAATAACATAAGATGAATAAGTGTGATCTCGATTCCTTGGTGTTATTAGATAGCACGAAGTCTGAAGTGTATCTGCTGTTCCAGCTTCTTATGCTATCACCCGTTAATAGTCTGTTAAAATAAGCACATATATATTACATATATGCAGACAAGTAAACTGCGACAACTAAGGTTGATGAGGAAACTGCGACAAGTAAGCTGCGACATTTCTTAACCCAAACCCTCAAAAAGTTGATGAGGAGATGAACCTTACAATAAGTGGCAAAGACTCACATAATTAGATAAAGGGTTTCTTAAAATTTGATCTTAGGATAATGGAACTCGTAACCAATATTTTTAGCTACAAAATTGCAAGAGACTTGTACCCAAAAAAAGGTAAACGATCGTGCTCTAAAATAAAAGAATTAACCAAATTTTTATTGCTAGCTAGGGCATGTTTCTAACAGCATATATGAGTCGACGATTTAGCAGTGGACAAGACTGTTAGAATACTGATTGTGAACAGAGTAAAAGAAAGAGAAGAACTGAAATATGAACTTTTATGATCTGAAACTTGTTATTAGTCTCGACACGTTTACATTTACACAAAACTGATACTTATATAGTAATTTACATGATGGTACGTAATTGTTGGTAACTTAATAACTACCCACTTAATATATTACGATTAGCAACACATCCCTTCATAACACTAACTTATAACTAAATTATATATTAATTATAATATATGGCGACCAAACTCAATTATAAACTAACAAAGACGAGCACAAATATGCCGCACAAGTACGCACATAAAAATAAACAGAGATATAAATATTAGATGTTAATTTCCGTATTATACTTTGATCCTTGCGGATAAATAAGGAGATATATATTAAGGGAGAATACTATATATGGAATTGGTCATTTATCAAAGAATTGGACCGATTATTCGAATGATAAAACTAGCTTTAAAAAATTTCATGCTTACGCAGTCCCCATTTATCAAAGTATTTGAAGATAAGGACAAAACTCTTTTAAATTTTAATACTTCACCTCTTGTTATCTCACTTGATTTTTTGTCAACGTCAGCAAGAAGCACTCATTCACTTTCAACGATTTAATTAATTAAAGAGATGAGTGGAAGTCAAGAGTTTATGACCCTTTTTTTATAGGCAAATGAGATTTTATGACTAGATGTATGATAAAGCGTATTTCAAGGAACATAGAAGTCCAAGAAACTTTGTGATGGATGTCGTCCACAATAATGCCAACATATTAATAGTTATAGTAATAACAAAATCTCTATTGTAAAAGATAGAGAGTAACAGCTAAAAATGTAAAATCTCAACGTAGTGCAATGTTTTGTGGCTAGTTTCTCGATACAAATATGTACAGTTCCATCGAACTGCATACTCGATTTGTCTCTCTTTTGTGGTTAATTAGGTCGTCAAACCTAGCTGTTAAAACTCAAGTTGCCATGAATTTCACAGCGCATTAATCGATCAAACTCTGACTCTAAGCAGCAGTTGGATCTGACTAAGCCCTAAAGAGTGAACAAATTTTGCCAATTCTGATTGACAAAAAAACAAAAAGTTCTGCCAATTCTCCACAATCTGCTGAGCCACATCATTTGCACCACATATGTGTTGTATTACACAGAAACGTTTGGTGGGTTCTACCTCGAAAGAATCTAAAGATGTTAACTCCAGTTACCTTGTCTCGTCCTAGTCATTTGAGACCAGACCACACCTAAAAAGTGGGACTAAGACAGTTCTTGAACTGGAGTTAAAAGAAATATTACTAACTGGTATCGTTGATTAAGACCAAAACGCCAAAAGGGAGATTGTTAGCAAGTATGCGTCTTCAGAATTTTATGATTTATATAGAAATAAGGAATTATTATGGAAAAGAAAATCTTGAAGAACGGTATGAAAAGAAAATGGGAAATTTGAGTTCTTTATACGAAAGAGAAATTTTATTCAAATAAAAATATTAAGGACTAAGTCTTAAAAAAGAATGCAAAAGTCACTAAGAATCCCTATCTGGTTTTAGGATTGGGGAAGAACTTCTGCATAGGATTTTTTTTTTTTTTTTTAAAGTCATATGTAAAATTTTTTTTTTTGGTCATATGTAAAATATAATCCTTTTTTTTAAAGCTGATGGCTCTATTGTTCTTATATATAGGAGACCTATGTCGGTCGTTGTAAAATACACGCCAAAGAGAAACATCAACGAGAGTGAAACACACATGGTATGTAGTGGTGTTGCCTACCTCTGTCACAAGATCTAGCCATATGTGAGTTGTGTCCGTTTTCGCTAGATGATGGTGTGCTAGAGTTGGAGGTAAATTGAAAATTAGATGGTTTTAAAAATAAAATAGAAAGAAATAAAACGAAATGGAAGAGTTAAAATAAAAAAAGATTTTCTTTTGCTTTTTGGAACATATTTATGAATTTCGTTCTTGGGAGAACATGTATGCACACCAACGCACTTTTTTTTTTCTAATTGTTTCACAAATATCAGTATCGAGTAAGACTTAACTAAAGCTAGAATTGCGCAACAAAGATGCAAAAATCACAACAATTGCAATAGATACCTATATCGTTTCCTATATGATACACACATTTGACCGCACAATTCTCACCGGCATCATCACGGTTTCAGCCCAACGACTCATCACTTACCCATAAAAAAAAGTGTAACTGTAGGACCAAATATTAATTACTAGTATTGATATCTTGTCGACAAACAACAATATTTTTCAACAGCCTTAACAGTACAAAAGCGGAAAGACATGACACATCAACATGTGGCACCAATACAAAAAAAAAAAAAACTCATACATTATAGGCTGTATTAGTTGCATACAAAATGTGTGTTCGAGACCGCAGATGAAAAAATAACATGCTCTCAAATTAATCTTAAGAAAACAAACCACCACAAGAATATTCTCATGAGAATATAACATATATTCATAAAAAAAAATTCATGTAAACAATGAAACACTATTACATGTATATATAAAAAAATCTAAGCACGACTAAATTATATACCAACATAATTGTTTTTTTTTTTTGTTAGAGTATATACTAACATAATTATTTAAGAAATAAGCTAGTTATGTCCCTCATGGAATAAAAATGTACGAGCAAACTATTTAAATAATCAAGAAGGCAACGACTCATTCTTATATTGCTAATATCATGACCAAGTAATCTTGCAACCTCCTATTCACGCGAAACGAGATGATATGATGATCGCATGAATCAAATGACATATTATATGTGTCTATAGAAGGGAACTAGGGATTAAAAAGCCTCGAGAGAGACAAAGGATAAAAGAAACAATAGTATAATATATACATGAATCGAGAAAATTAAGGACCAGCCTATTAAAAACTAGGTTACCATGCTTAATTTCACTTAATCACGCGTTAACTCATAGATTAAGCTTTTTTCGATACTACCCATAACATAAACTATAATGAATGGCTAAAGTTTAAAGCTGTCACACCGCATGCAATCAGATCGAACCAAAACCAATACACAAGAACAAGCCATCTTTTGGATCGTATCTGATCTTACCTTAACTTGAAGATGAACAAGAGAGAGAGAGAGAGAGGTTGTGTATGTGAGAGAGAGAGATTGAGACAAAGAGAACAAGGACAGGCCAAAGAGATCAGCACCGGAATCTGACAGAAAGAGCAGTGAGCACGCAAGAGAAGCAAATGCAGCATCTGCAAATTAATTTTGTGTGCTCACTCTCTTCTGTCAGTTTCTGTGTTCTTTTTGTCCCAACTCATTCACTCACAATTCAATCCAACTCCAGAGATCTACAAGATAAAACAAAGAACAAGAATCATGAGGATAGAGAAAAGATAAGAAAAAGATTTAAGGTTAGATCTGAGTTTTAACTAAAGACGGCAAAGAACCAGAGAGAGAGAGAGAGAGAGTGAGAGTACAAATATGTAAAGCGGAAAGAGATTCTATTTAAGACATCCCTTTTGAAGATCAAGTCTAGGGTTTTTGTCTAAATCGAGAAAAGACAGAACCAAAAAAAGGAAAGAAGAAAGAAACAAAGATCTGATGAGAAGATAAGAGGAACCTTATCTCTCTCCCATTCAAAGACTCTTACCTTTCTTTATGGCTTTTGTCGCTTTCTTTATCTCTCTTACATGCAAAGGGAACAGATGTCTGGCAAATGCATTGAATTGAACAGAACATTTGAATTTATAGAGTTTCATCTTATGAGCTAAAAATGGCAACCCACAAGACTCCAACGATCTTGAAATTAAATTTTAGAGTGAATAGGCCTTTTGATGATGGAGGTGTATATAAAGATTGTGAATAAGTTTGCCTTCTTTTCCCTTTTTTTATAAAAATACACTTTTCACTTTTGCCAACGAATTTTACTTAAGTATGGTTATCGTTGTTGGGAAAAATAAATAATTATTGTTCGTTTGCATTAATTAATTATCGCATTTAATTTGATTATCATCCATTTCCTTTGTTGGCGGAATACCAACACCAATAGTTATAAATCCAACAAGTTATAAATCAAACAAGTAAATGAGTAATGGTATATTGATAACAACAAAAAACTAATCAACTCTTTTAGGGGTGTATTCAACTAAGGATTTAAGGTGATTTGTTTTAAGATCATAAATCCACTGTTATTAACCATGAATTTAAAAATCCGGTGTTATTGAATCAACGTCCATCGGGACTAGTGCCTGTCGAATGATATGCATAGAAGTCACCCACACTACCAGACTCACCAAACCTCCTCCGACCAACTCTATCAAGATTGTGTTGATCAATGAAGACCTCATCTACAACTAAGTAAGCACCAGGTATGGTGAAGTTCCCGAAAATCGCATGCGAGAATTCCAGATTATGTTTCACGGCTTCAGTAAACAGCGGTAACAGCTCCCATTGCCTGAGGAAATGCGACACCGAACGTTAGAGTGCAAGTTAACCTCGCCAAAATCAACGTCCACCCACACCCCCACGAGTATGAGTACCCCTAAAAAGATGTATCTAGAGGCGCAGCAAGGTGTGGTCAAGAGACCATGGTCTTTAATCTTCAATATCCCGAGGATGATCCAGTTTAGTTGGAGTACCAATCCCCAGGTGAGATAAATGGGGCTTAGAGGTCGCGTTTTATCAGGCTTTGAAGCAGAGACCTAACAGAAAGTATTCAAGGGTAAGGAAACACATCCCACTGGATGCTACCCTAACTATGGAGTCTTTGGATGATCTGCGGTTTAACTTCAGGGTTCTGGGCGACGTGTCAATCTCTCTTCCGACCGATGACGATCAGATAGATAGGATTCCGCAGGGATGCTACGCCTTGTACAAAGAGATGTTCTATGAGTCTTTCCTTGGGTTTCCGATCCCGAGACTGATATTTGAGTACTTGGATCAATTCGAGGTTACCCGAGACTGATATTTGGGTACTTGGATCACTTCGAGGTTGCGATCTCGAAGCTTGTTCGACATGCGATACGGCAGCTAATAGGCGCGTTAGTCGGTGGTATCAAGTGTGCATGGGATCGAGTTAAAGTTGGGCCATTTGTTGAATCTCTTCTACTTAAAGAAGGTTCATACAATCTCTTCTCTTCTCAATATTTTCCAGAAGTAGAAACAATTTATTTGCTTCTCCGAAGGTCTCCATAGTAATTACAAGGTTCTGAGAGACCAGGTTTTCTATGTTAAGTTTGATGCAATTTTCGGTTGCTTCAGATTTCGAGGGTCGGATTCGTCTGATTGGGGAAAAATTGGTATGTAATTGTTTGATTCTTTTTTTTTGTGCTTTTCTTTTTCTGTAAGTATGCTTGGAGACTTCATAACTTATCATATCTTCTTGTATGTTCTGTAGTTGCTCATCCTCCTCCAGAGTGGATATTAGAATTTCCAGAGGTAGTTGTGTCATCGCTTTGAAAAAGACTGATTAGAAGAGCGAATATCTTTAGAATAGTTTCTTGGAAGCTAAGAACATTCTCTTTGGACTTCTCCTGTGCAAAGGACCTAATTTCGTTGATCCAATGGCTAGCTATCCCGTAATGAAGGGCTTGTACATTTACAGTCTTGGGGGAGAGCAGCGGTCCGGCTGAGCAGGAGAGCATGCCTGCAGCTCAGCTGGAGGCCACCAGGTTCTTTTGGTGGAGTTTTTATGGAAGTCCCTGCCGCTTGTCCTCCCCGGAGCAAGCGTGCGGCCTCAGATGATAAGGGCAAAGGAGTTGCCAATGATGAAGTTAGACTGAAGAGTGCCAAGCCTTCTCATCTATGTCAAGCCGGGTCCCCGAGGTCTGGCTTCATGTTTGACGCCTGCATGGAGGCTGGCAGAGATCCTTCTGAGTCCATAAGAGTTGTGGACTTGATCGGCGGCTCTTCTCCTACTGTTTCCCAGCCTTTCGACAAGCAGAGGTTGTAAAGAAACATGGCCACGAGTGTTATGACGGTATTATTCGTTTTTTTTTGTATTGGATTTTGACTTTTTTGTTTTGGTTTGTTTGTTAAAGTTTTACCTCGTTTTGCTTCAGTTCTGTTCCAAGATGTACAAGACAAGGATGGCATATGATTCTGCATCCAAAAAGATCAAGCGTCAAGCCAAGGAGATTGAGGCATTGACGGCTAAATCCAAGAAGTCGGATAGGAAAGCCCGTCGGTACAAGTTGGAGATAGTTGAAGCCCTTTCTAAGATAAAGTCTCTTAGGGAGAGTTTCGAGCATAAAGAGAAGCATATTAAGCGGAAGATCCATAAGGCCATGAAGACGCAAGTGTTGGCTTCAGCAGAGAAGTACCGCGTTCGCTTGGAGAAGGCGAGAGCTTCCCTTGCCGAGTTGCTTGGGGCCAGGATCGCATATGCTACTTTGACGGAGGTCTCCTCGAACTTGTTATTCATCGACCAGCTTGTGAAGGGCTTGACTACTCTTGGTGAAGAAAAGGTTAAGTTGAGATCCTTATTTGAGGAGCACATAGGAGACATTGGTTCTTTTCAGTGGGCTATGAGTAGTTTCTCCTATGCAATGACCTACTCCCATGTGTTTCCATATATGTCAGATTGCGGTCTCGGTGAGGATCCGGTTGGGGGCAAGGCCTCAGATGTTGGAGTAGTGCATACCACCGGTGACAACCTTGAAGCCTTACAGGATTGTTTTGGTGTCGATTCTGATTAGGATGACATTTGTAATTTGTATTTTTATTTTATTTGTCTCTACCGTTTTGGTCCTTGTTGTATTTCTCCTACGAGATCGTAAAATCATTTTGTACTTGTTGAACTCCCGATTTCTTTTATGGATTATCTTTTATCTTTTGAGTTGTCTTGGACTTTTTGATTGACTTGAATCTTCAATGTTATGATGGGGATGCTTTGCCGGGCATTCCGATCTTTCGGACCAGTGTATCGTCGGGGACACTTTCTGGGTTAAACGCTTGGTGCTTGTTCTTGATGTCGAGGGGAATTTAGTGCATCCGATTTCTCGATTCTCCTTTTGAGGAAACACGTTTAAGATCTAGTACTAGAGCCAGTTTGGTAGTGCATTTGCGACATGTAAATCATATCAGTGTTCCTTGGATGGCGTTTACTGGGTTTAGTGAGCTTATTTCGTGTTTACACTCCGCAGTAGTTCCATTTGCGAAATGCTCCTGAAGATAAGCTAAACAGAATATCGTCCTAACGCTCCCTGCTTTTCCCGATCACCTTACACCTTTTGGATATTAGTCTGGAAATTTGTATATTGCGCTACTTCTGGATGTCAAAAGAACCATAGTTGAGATGCTGATGTCTTGTTGTGGCCAGCAACATACATATTTGTTTGAAAAACTCGAGTGAGTTTCAGGAGCTTGTACGAGTTGATCTTTCGTTTGTCGGTGTTTTGGTAGTCGATCCTGAATGGGTTGCGAGATTCTAAGTCCTGGTGTTCATCTGGAGTCCACGTTTTTGTCATTTTATTGAAAAAAAATTGTTTGTTTATCTGGATGGGTTGTGAGAATCTAAGTCCTAATGTTCATCCAGAGTTCACATCTTGGTTGTTCTTCCGGGTACAACATTCGTTTTTCGGATGGGTATTGAAATGATAAGTTCCAATGTTCATACTAGAACTTTTTGCGGGAGTATAAGTATATATGGACCCACTTCCCCCATGCTGAACTCGTTTTTTGGCGAGCTGCTTACGTACCCTTTAGAAAACGGATCAAAACACCCATAGTTCCTTTTTTTTCCAATCGTATTAAGCCTTGAATACCGCATTGTTCGTTGTGACTTCCATCATTTTGGATGTATCTGCTTTGGTAGCTGTTGGTTTCTCAGGCTTGGTTATGTCTTTTTCGACCAGGATTTCTTTCTTTTTGACTTTGTCAGTTCTGCTTGTCTTAGCTTGTGGCTTGATACTTGCGTCCACTTTCTTGCGCTTCGGGTTATCTTTTCACTAAGCCATCAGATTCCGAAGCTTGTGCTTGGACAAAATGAAAATCCGAGATTCCTTTTGGTTTTCCCAGATTGTCTCGATTCCGTTCGGGGTGGGGAATTCTAGACACAAGTGGTAAGTCGACGGGATTGCACTCATCAAGTTGATCCACATGGTTCCTATGATGACATTTTAGATTGCGGGATGGTTGGCCACCGAAAAGTCTACGACCTTTGTAATGCCACCGGCATGAACCAGAAGTTTGATCGTCCCGTCTGTCATGCTGAACTCGCCAATGAATCGGGTCAGCGATCTTAGGTTCGGCTTTACGTCGGAAAGACACATGCCCATCTTTCGTAGCGTCTCCTGGAATATCAATTCCACCAAAATTCCTGTGTCGATCAAGACGCTTAACACGTCTTGTTCGTTGATAACGAGTTCTACCACCATCGGATCATCGTGAGGTTGGTCTAAGTCTTTGGTATCGGTTTCTTGGAAGGTGATAGGGTTTACGGAATAAACCCTTTGTCCCCTCATCTTTGGAAAGCTTTTATCGACGCGACCATATCTCGGTAGTATGGTGATCCTCCCATGATCATGTGGATCTTTCTTCAATTGTTTGCGAGTGCGTCTTCCCTAGACTTTCTCCTTCATTTGGGCGCTTCTCCATCCGACTTCTGGGAACATTCTTCGTTGGGTTGGTCGTCTTCTCCATCCGACTTCTGGCATCGATATTTCCTTCCACCGCTCCATGCTTTTCCAACGTTATTCCGCTCCCGAGCTCTCCTCCTAAGAACTTCGCCGCAAGTCTTCTTGCAATCGTCATGCAATTCTGATTTTAGTTGCCTTTAGCTTTGTGGAAGGTGCAGTAGGTCTTTTCTTCATAGCCCGTGGTTCAGGTTCAGGTGTTCCACGATCCTTTTCCGCATCTGGCTTCGTCGGGAGATCTTTTTGTGCTTACTTGGTAGTAATGTGCTCTGGCCGCGTTTGTCCCTTCGTGTCCACTATTATATCTGCCCCGTTTTTCATTCGGAAGGTTTGAAGGTTGTGTCGTGCTTTTGTCGTCGAATTTGACAGTTGATGTTTCTTCGCCAAGGCCGTCGTTTCTTCTTTGTGGATCACGAAATTTGAAACGCGGTGCAAAGCGTCATGGATGGTCACCAGAGGATTCAGGGTGAGTTTCTCCCGGTAACGGGAGTTGTACCATTAGAACTTCTTTAAGGCGTTTATCGTGGCATTGTCGTTCAAACCATCGATCTTTGATACTATCACTTTGACTCTTTAGACGAAAGGTTTTCGCTTTACTCTTGAGACCACCAGTAGAGATCCGCATTGGACATCAGACGACTTATGAATAGCGAGTAATGCTTCAGGATAGCCGTGGACTGTTGATCGTAATTGTCTATTGAGCCTCTCTCTCTCTCCAAGCGTGGGAACCACGTTAGGGCCGTTCCCTTCAAGTGCTCGACGAAAAGGTGACAGAATCCAGCATCTCTTTCTTCGCTCTTGAGTCGAGCTCTGCCCATGGCAAACCGGAAAGTTGTCATGTGGGCCTTCGTGTCCATAGTTCCATCATAAAACAGGATTCGTATTTTCCCTGGGTCGGAGGGTTTCACGTTCGTGATGTTCGATGTGAACGGGATGTTCTAGGTTTCTTCCAACAGTTGATTGATTTCAGGAGCTGCGCTGATCTCCTTATGGACTTGTGACTTTACTTCCTTCATCTGGTTCGTTGCGAGGTCTAGTTTTGCTCGAATCTCATCCGTCTCGAATTTTTGGCTTGCGGGTTGAACCGTTTTGTTTGCCGGCCTATCGTTTCTTGTTCTTCGGCTAATTTCTGTTGTTCAACCCAGAGAAGTTCTTCCTCTTCCTCGGTAAGGTCTTCTTATTCGCCGTCCGTCTCGACCTCGTCTTGGCTAGCTTCATTTGCGGTGGTTCCTCTGTTTTCTTCATCGGTCACCGTCGAAGCTGGCTGTTCGTTTGTTTGCCATGCGGCGTTCTTTAGTTGTAGCGGTGGATGTCCCGATGGCTCCACTCTCGTCCCAATGGAAGTTTGCTGGATTGAGTTTTGCCCTCCTGACGTGATTGTCTGCGACGAGAGTCAGAGACGTCTTACTTTGATAGTCTGGCGGCCTCGCCCCAAGTCTCCTCTTGGAGGGATGATCCTGGTTCAGTTCTCGTCTCGGGTAGCCGCCAATTCTTACCACCGTCTTGTCTTGTTGGGCCTGCCTCTCCATAATTGTAGTCGACATGGTCTTTAGCTCGGCTATCGATGCAGTGTCTCCTGCTACCACAATCGCTCCGGCCTGTGGATTGTTCCAGTCATTAGTTTTGCCGTCATTTGCCATCGCTTTCTTTCTCGTACCATTTTGTTCTTATAGTTTTCAATATTTTTCGTCCACAAATGCCGCTAAAATGTGAGAGTCGAAACTCATGCAATTGGAATATTTTTGAATCTTAAATATTTATTAATTTGCCTAACGCTATCTACATAAAATTTAAGATCAATCTTACTCAAAATCATCTATACTATTAATTCATGTTACATTATAAAAAAAACATTTAACCATGTGTTATATTACACATAATGCCATTGTGTTTTAATGGTTTTTGCAAATGTTCATTAAGGGTATTTTAGTCAAACATTAAATACTAATTATGATTAAAATTTTAATCAAAACTAAATCAAAACTAAATCGCAAGATATCTTTTTAAATCAAACAAAATATGAAGTTCATTTTAAATATATTTCAAATATATTAGATTTTAGATATTACGGAAAACAAATTTGCAAGAAGATTTGATTATATATATATATATATATCATAATTTTATAATATATAGTTTTAGTTTATAAATAAAGAGTTGATACATAACATATTAAACTAATAGGTTAAGCTATTTTACTTTTATAAATGTGAAATCGTATTCATTTAAACTAAAACAATATTTTTTATATAAGATAAACTATTGTACAAAATAAAATAGAGATATACTAAAACAAAATATGGGTATTATATTTGAATATAATTATTTTGCGAAACAAATAAATAATTTTAGTTTTTTTGCGGGTTGCTTCGTCAAGTTATCCAAATTGTAATTATCTTATTCAAATAGATTAATTGACGAGTTGACTTATTTTATTTTTATAAATGTGAAATTACATTAATAAATTATTATACAAAACAAAATAGTATAATATATAATATTTAAAAATAATAAATATGAATATATATATATAATAAAGAAGCATATTATATAATCATACTATAAATATATAATTAATAGAAATTATATAGTATTAGCATCTATTTCAAAATAAAATTATTAACGTATCTTAAACTGTGACTTTCACAAATATATTTTTATAAAAAATAAATAAAATAAAAGCAAAAACCAACTAAAAATATCATATGATCTTATAACATACTACAACTATATATTACATTTATGTAAAAAACAGTTATCACATTTTAAACTTCTAAATTTACAAATATATATTATTAAAAAGAATTGAATATATAAAAAATTCAGTCCTTAGAACGGATGGAATCTAAGTTATCTAGATAAGGGGATGGATAAAGAATAGATTAAGTGGAATATTTATCGAATACACCAAAAAAATAAATAAAAAAAAGATTAAAGTAGAGAAGCTTTATCGAAAGAGAAAAAATAAGAGAAACTTTGTTGGCTTTTTAGTGGTTGGGTCATATTAGACTGACGTGGTTTCACACTAAACCAGATAGTCTCATAAACCATTCCCTGCCGTCGGATCTGTCACTTTTAGAAGAAACATTTCCTTGTTTTTCTACATATTTCTTGTGGCTCTGTTTTTGTGTGTGCTGACCTTTTTTTTTTTTTCCGACCACAATAACGTTAATGCAAGGCCCAAAAACAATTGGGCTTAAAATGATACAGAGCAATGAAGTCCAAACCATACAATCCCAACAAAAGATAAAATAGACGAGAAGCATCGGAAAGGTCGGACCACCTAGCTCCACTGCCTGGCTCCGTCTAAGCTCTGCACCAAAATCTTTCTCCGGTTTTCGCCGGTGAAGGTGAATCAGCTTCTACCACCATCATCGATAAGATAGACTTAAACCCCTCTGCTCTCTTCCATAAAGAAGACCCGCCATAAACCTCTAAGGTCTGCGCCAATACACGGCCATCGACGGCGAAGATAAACTTCGAAAAAGCAAGGACAGTCAAGTCCACGATCATTGCAAGAAGTATCATCAAGTTCAGCACGGGATTAGATTGAATAACCCGAAGAAAGAAATCCGAACATAGTCGGAACACAAAATCAGACATAGCCGAAGATAAAACCGAAAGATGGAAACAAAGATCCGGACAAGCCGGAAGCAAACTGAACCTATTTACACCAAAAAACAAAAGACCGAACCGTCGGAGAGACCGACGGTCGGTAAAACGCGTAAAGCACAGAGGAAAAAGCTCTAGATCTAGAGAGAAGGTGAACAGTGGGAGGAGAGAGAGTTGGGATCTTCAATATTTGTCGTCTTTGTCTGTGCTGACCTATATATGCATTTCAGTATTTGTTGTTCATTTTTTTTCGCCTTCTGAGTTTTCATATTAGAATTAAACGATGCAAATTAGAAAATTTTGAATAAAAGAAGTAAACCGGCAGAGTAAAACAATATTTTTGGAGACAAAGCTCTTTCAAAGAGAAACAACCAATAAAACAAAGAGAAAACAACTTAAAACCAAGATTGGACATTATAATTTTAAAACTTCATATCACTTGCAACTCCTGGAAACTTGAGCATGAGACTACCGATTCTATCCACAGTAAGCCAATCGATAACATTTTCCTCTTACTGAAATAAAATAATGAGATCACCTCTCTTTCACTATAGAACCAAAACTCCATAATTGGGCAAAACAAAAAAAAATTCAATGGTTCTGAAAGACTTCTGAGTGCGACAAAAGCGGATAACACAAGACCCCACCACTTATCGTCTAGATAGAAACCCATTGTAACAAGAATAGGGAGCAACGGTTAATTATTCTAATAACCACCCAAAAACCACATAAGACGGTAGATAACTAGACCGAAAAATACCATCAACAAACTATAACGAACCTGAGAGAAAAACAAGTTTTGAGACAAAACATATAATTTGAAAACTCAAAGTCGCAACACTAAAAGACCCGAGAGACAGAGAAAGCCCTATAGCTGACGCACATGACCAACCATACACGATTCTGTTGCCTTAGAAACTAAACAGCCTTAACCAACGACAACAAAAAAACTAACAACCCCGCCGCTACACGTTCAAATTGAGAAACAAATCTAACCAGAAAAGCTAAGCTCCAGAGCTGAAACGAACTGGAGATATTATGGTGAAACCACCATAAAAATCGACTCAAGAGTCAACCATAAGCCTCACGCGAACCCAAACTCCCAACCACAGCAACAACCAAAATCCGTTACCAGATCGGGAACGGAGGCCTCCGCCAAAGACGAATTAAAGCATCAACAAAAACACAAGGAAATGAACTGATAAGTTATGCTCCAAACCCGAGACCAGCCGCCGTGAAAGCAATCGGAGCCAGCTCCTTCACCTCCAAAGCTAAACTCTTCCTACCAACTGTGGGCTTGATAAAAAATGATATATCAGAGGCCAATAAGATGAGCATACAGAAGGAATCTCTCTCACAATAATGGTGAGAAATAGCGCAAACCAGAGAGGGAGATTGAAGCTTCGCAAGGGTTGACAGAGAAATGGAGACGGAGAAGAAAAAAATGATAAGAGAAAAAAAAAACACAATTTTACTATTTCTATTTCTTTATATAATGTTTTCTTTTTAATTAAGACTGGGAATTCCGAACTTTGACCAATGGTATTTTCTAATATCCAAAATCAACCGTTACAAATTTTAAATTAAAATAATATTTCGTACTAAAGATGTTAAACCCACAATACAAAAAACTAATCCTTATACGTTATAAACTATACATCAGTTATTATGCTTATATATTAATATCACTATAAACCATCGGATGTTTTTAAATTTATTTTATTTATCAAATTTAAATGGTAAATTAGAAATACAAAATATATAAATTGTTTAGGCACACTATAATATTTGAGTTTAGATATTTGAAATCCAGTCTTTAAATAGTTATCTAAAATTCTCATATGAATTTAGATAATTATATTTAAATATTTAAATATCTAGATATAATATAATATTTATATAAGAAATATGTTTTACAATATTTTTGATAAAAATATCTGAGTCTTATTCAATTATATTATTATTTATTTGTAACAATAATATTTTAAAATTATTTTAATTATTTTTAATATTTTTAATGATATTCATATATCCAGAGATATTGATTGATTCCAATAATAATTATTTTCAGATTTTCAAAACATTGATCCAGATCCATATATTAATTAATATGTATCTGATTGCTCAGCTCTAGTGTTTACAATATGTAACTAACTAGGATTTTGTCCGCACTTACGTGCGGGCTAAAGTTTTTTATATATTCAATAATAACAATAAATAAAAAGTTATTTGTTATATAGTTGATTTTTATGTAAATTGTTATCATAGTATCATAGTAGGCAAGTTTTTGTGCGACTAATATACTATATGTAATTGTTAGTTATATGAATTAAATTTTTGTTGGTGTTAAAATAGTTGTATTATGTGAGATTATATGTTGTTGATTTTTGTTTAAAGAATTATATTATGTGTGAATTATAATAGTTTTAGTTTAATATTTTAGTAATATGTTTATCAATATATTCTAGTAATATATTCTAGTAGTTTAAGAGTTATATATATATATTTTTAGTTGTAAGTTTTTTTAGTTTAATATTTTAGTAATATGTTTATCAAATTTTATAAAACAAATATTTATATCATATTAAAAATATATTGTAGAGTTTAGAGTATACTTAGTCTGAAAATTTTAATTTTCATAAAAATAGAATGTATATAAGGTTTTTTTTTTTAAATTTATATGTTATTCAAAATGATAATGATATAGTATAATCCTGTAATTTAATCATTTAAAAAAATATATAAAATGAATTTCATTGTTAAAAAATCTTTGCAGGTTAAAAATAGAAAATTAGATGTAATAACCATAAAACACATAATTTACAAACTAACTAATTTTTCATCATTTGTTTGTGTAACTCTTCCTATCTTTCTCTAACTCTATCGGTTACTTTACTATTTATTTTTATTTTTATGGTTATACCACAAATTAACCATTAAAAAAGGGAAGTAAGTGTCACTTTGGATAAAACTTGTCTTCTAATTTTTTTCCAAGATCAAACGTGTCTAAAACTTAATAAAGTGATAAAGGAAAAGAATAAAAAACCTGTAATTTTCGTGTTTTATCGGATCGAAGCTGTCTCTTCTTTTTCTTCTCATTCTTCTTCGATCAATTCACAAATATTTTGCATGTATCAGCTTCTCTTTGTTTCGATAAATCTCAACCTCTCTTCAAACTATTTTATTTAGGCCCTGTTCGTTTTAAATCGCTGCGTCAGGCGATTAGTGATCACAATTATAACTGCCTTCTTGTCCAAGTATGTGGAGAATAACGAACTCTAACACCAGCAGCGGTGTTTTTATATGATCAAAACAAGTCGCAGCGATCACTTTAAAGTCGCTATTTTTTTCAGCAGCACAGATGATACCGGCAGTCTTCGTAAAAACTGATCGCTGCGTCACTATGTTTCTTCCCCACCATTTATTTTGCCTATTTTACTGTGTAATTTTTAATCGCCGACAGCTGCCGCTAGCGATCAACCAACGAACAGGGCCTTACTTAGGTTGTTAGATCGACTATCGATGCTTTTTCTCGTCAAACTTCGATCTTTGCTTATGCTTTCCATCTGTTTCCACCGAATCGGAAACGGTGTTTAGTCGTATCAGCTTTGTCTCAATCTTTTATTTGAGACTTTATGTATTAGGGACCGATTGATTGTATTAGGGACTTTACAATCCCAATTGATTAGGAACCGATTGATACCCAACATGTGAGTTGATTTTTGGAGCTTCCTCTCTGCTAGTGTAATGGGTTATGTCGGAAATTCTTTTGGTCTCTCCTGGCTCTAGAAATCTGATAGCTTTTTGATTTCCCCATTTTTGTTTGCTCGTGGTTTTGTATGATTAGTTTATAGGATGTTTGAAATGAACTGCGACAGTTCCTAGTAGAATGTTATAGCATTGATATGTTATTCAAAGTAGATTTTTAGAAAATTCACATAGAGCTCGAGATATATTCTTCATTTTGCCGGAAATTTGAGATTTGAAAAGAGGAATAAGAGACTCAATGGCTATTACAACTTATCGACGAAGAAGCTCAATCTGGTTAATCATCTTGGTATCTTGCTTCGCTCAGATCTCATTCCCCCTCGGGTTTGCCTTCTCGTTAAGGCTCTGTCTTCCCGGTTCTCTCTTTTCGTTGTGTGTTGTTTCTATCTCTTTCTTTCTGTTTCTGCCACTATCTTTTGAATACAACCATCAAGCGTTAAAAAAAAAGAGAATCACTACTATGAATAACATATTCACTTAATGTTATAAGGAAAACATGGAAGTGAATTTGATCCTGTTGTTCTGTGTTTGTCATTAGTTAAATGTTGAAGGGGAATGGCTTGGAGTAAGATGATTTTGTCCTCGCCTACTCCAGTTTTTATGTATTTATCTTTGATAAACTTATGTAGCATATTGTTGAACTATGACCTCGCTCAAGTCTTAGTTTGTGGGTAACTTTGAGAATTGGAATAGTGAAATGCCGACGTGACTTTTGTTACTGTATAAAGAATGCCGACGTGATTCTTATTGATGTGTAGCTGAATGATTACAACCGAGGTAAGAATAGATCGAGTTTTATTTGGTTCTCTCTCTCCAATTCCTCTCCAATTCCTCCCCCCCTCCATATAAACGAATCGTTCGTTTATATAGAGGATGAAAAGGGGGAATGATTGTTATCTGAATGATGACAGTGGCTCCACGTGATAATCATCCCTTTGTCAATGATGATGTCCCCCACCTTTGTCCCAAAAACAATCATTTTGTTTTTAGGATATTAATTAAAGGATAGTTAATATCCACCGGGCCGAGGCGAAATATTGATGGGCCTTGGAGAGGGTGCTAAACCCGTACCCAACACATATCAGTAGAGACTCAATGCTGCCTACGTCCTCCAAATTTGGAGCCATACAGCCTGTGTCAGTCTATTGTAACTATTAGATTTAGTTTATATATTTTATAAGCAGCAAGTCCAGAAGAACATTATATATTATTATATATTTCATTCCAAGAATCGGCTGTCTCCTTTTCGTTTTTAGATTTTTCACGTCAATTGATACCATAATAAACATTGATTTCACAAATGGTTCTTGGAGTTGAAATATTCTCACCATACCCTCTAAGATTTGAGAGAGCTATGCTTTGTTTGATTGAGAGAGTTATGCCTCAAACCTGTAATCAAATTACCAAGTAGTGTTAGATTATGAGCAAAAGAACTTTGATTGCATGATGTTAATCGTGTATGTGTAAGTGCTTTATGGGACCTACATTTGTTAATATGATAAAACATAAAAGGCACAACAAACCGTTTAACATATACACATTATATATAAAATAAATGTCGAACTAACCATCTCCTTTGTTGGTTCTTTGAAGGTGATTTCTCTGAAGTGAAGTAGGGTTAGTTCAGTTCAAAATCGATTTCAAAAGATTAGAAAGAAAAGGTAATTTGCTTTGATTCTTACATGATGCTTGAGAATGAATATGTTCAGAATTGCGGTTGTGAAGATCGAATATTTGTCGAGCTAGAATGTGAGAAATCTTGCTAGGATATTTATATAGGTATGAATGTTGAGCAATATTGCTAAGGTATGCTGTTTAGTTATATAATTTGAATATTCTCGGTGAGAAGATTTAAGAAATATAGATATATTAATTTAATTTAGTTAAAGATCTTAACAAATTTTCTGTTGAAGTTAGTATAATCTTCATTGATTTACAAAGAACTAAGTTCATTTTGAGGTTAGGTTCATCAATCTTTTTTATTATGCGAAATTTTTGTAAAGATATATATGTATCATTTGTTTGGTTGTTTTGAGATCCTTGAGAGATTTTAGGAAACTATATATTGATTATAATAGGTTGCCGAGATTTGTGATGCTGATAGTATATCTTCCCATATTTCATTTACGCTGATTTTGGTTTGAGATCTCGGAAATCAATTGGCCGTTTTTTATTTTTAAAACAGGTGAATCTAATAAAAGTTGATAACCGATGAAGCACAACTGATTTTGGAGCCGGTTTGATTTAAGTTATCATAGATCCGTGTCTTTTGAAATGGGTCTCGGATCGGGTTGACCGAGTTACTGAGTTAACTCAGTGTTTTCGGTCTGTATTGTCCTCAGTTATACTTGTTACCAAACATTTTTTAAGAATAAACTCAATGACATATATTGTAATTAAATGGCTTTTTTCAAGCATTCTCTTAAATGTGCTCCTCAAATAATAATAGTAAGATGTCTTAAGAAGTCAACTATTAATATGATCTTAATTATAACTAGAACCGGACCCGTGCGTGAGTGCGGGATTATATCTTATTTTGTATTTAAACAAATATATGTTTATAAATTTTAAATTTTGTAAATATAGATAAAAATTATGAAAGTATGAAAAGAGAACAATAACATTGGACACAAACATTAACACTATATTTCAAAGTTGAGTTTGAAATTATTAACTATATTCGTTTTTTGATGGCTTGATAAGAAATTGAGAAAAAGAAAATAAATTTAAACAAAAAGAAGTAGAGAAACAACAAAAGATTAAGAATTACATCAATGTAATTAAAAGATAGGTGAAAGTATATTATAAATTTGAAAACAATTATTCTTATTTCTTGATAATGTTTACCTTAATATTCATATTTGTTAATAAATTGAACTTTAGAACAATTATTCTTATTTTGAAATAATATCTTAATATTCTATGGAATATACTAATCTAATGTTTTCTTTTAAAACAATTTTTTCTTTTGAAATCTAACCCTTGAGGTAAGTTAACAATTTTTTTCGTCTGAACTATTATATTGGTTAATTAAGCAAATTAAGATATGTTATCAATTTTTTTCTTTTGAAATATTATATTGGTTAATGAAACAAATTAAGATATGCTAACAATTTTATTTTACCATAAAATTTTATATAGTTTTAATATATTATAATTGCAGATAATTTTTAAATTTATTTTTGCATTTATATTTTTTACTATGTATAAAAAACATATTCTTGTAAGTCATAATGTAAGATATGTTTATAGGTTATTTATTTGACACTTTTCTTTGGACATTTTTTATTATTTAGTTTTTTTTTTGTAATACATATTTATAAATTTGAAAGTTTGAAATATGTTAACATTTTTATTTTTATATAAATACATTATATTATTTAAATATGTTTTGAGAGCGGATAATATTTTTTGTTGGTTTTCTTTTTATTTTTATACTTTATATGAAAACTATATTTGTGTATATATTATTTAAACTTTAAAAATAGCATTTAGTTTTTACAGAAAAATATTTAATTAAATATTAAGTTTTGATTTGATTTTCTTGTAAATTTATTAATTTATATAAATAGATTAACCTATTTATTAATACCAAATTTGGATAGTCTATCTGATATTTTAAGTTCATTTTTAATATTTTTTATAATAAAATGATATAGTTTATCATTTTAACCCGTTTCGCAGTGGTTAAAGTATATTCTAAAGTTTTCATAACTGATTGAGTAATTCATTTTTTTACTTATTTTGTAATTAAATATTTTGAACGTTTGATAAAATAACTCGTATATGAATACAATTAAAAAATGTTAATCAAATTCCGTCCATATTATTTTGATTTCTACTATTTTAATATTTTAATAAGGTCATATTATAAACAAATATGATTGTTTTTGTTTGATAATATTCAAAAAAAAATTTAAAAAGAAATTTGAAATGTATGCATAAGTATATTGATTTTTTATTTATGATTTTTTACCAAGTTATTTTTTAAATCTTCAATTTATTATTTATAAAAGTAATTGGTGTACTAAATAATTTAATAATATTTAATTGATTTATTAATTTAATTATGCTTATATAATATATACAGATATTATAGAATTTATATTTTTCGTTTTATAAGGTAAAATTTAATTAAATATTAGTTTATAGTTATTTTAATGTATATATACGAATTAATTTATTTTTTCAAAAAATATCATAATATTTTTCTGTAAGATTTGGTTGTTGGTAAAAATGGAATTATATCTTTACATTTAAAGAAAAAAGATATTAAACGATATTTAAAAATTGATTTAACATGTTTACGCTTAATGAAATTTTAAGATATTAAATAATTTCAATGATATTTTCAGAAATATAACACATGATTAAAAAATTTTTTCCTATTGGAATCCTGTTTTAATATAGTAGATATAAGCATGATATTCCAATAGATTTCTCATAATATTTCGACACCTAAAAAAAGAAATTGTGAGACAAGAAACTATGCAGACAGTTTTTGTTTTTTTTTTTTTTGGACAACAGATTATATTAAAAAGCCTAAACGGCTAAGATGGATACAATCGAAGGCAAGCTCAACGGCAAGCAGTGAAGAACAAGTACAACAAAATGAAGGATATAAGCATTAAGGGGCGAGACAGACTCAGCGACATGAAAGAACTCGTGGAGAAATTTCATCCGTAACCCAAAAGCAATTGCTCGAAAGAGCAGTAGATAGTCGAACAAAAAGTCGACGTTGATACACCCAAATGAATGGGGTTGGGAACGAGCATGAAGCTCCGTTACTGGAGTTTTCGTACAAAGAAAAGAATCATTCGTCTTTGTTTTTGAAGTTTCAAAGACTATAACTCTTCACCCAAAACTTTTGTGAAAGCTTTGTATGATTCACTTGATCAGAAACTCCATGTTGGTGAATAGTATAAGTGAATGAATAATACAAAATTCCCACGCTTGGCTGATCACTCGCTAATTCCAAATAAAGGACATATAACTAAGAAAAAAAATCTATAACAACAATAATAAAATGAATCAAAACAAGAAACCTTACAGATGCCACAAGATATATTAGAGAGATGAACAATATAACTAGCTAACTCGTCTGAGTCGTCTCCTAAAATCTGGATTTCAGCCTAAAACTGAGTGATTTGTTGGATTTTGCGAGCCTGGAAAAATTTGCAGCGCCCTTTTCCGCTTGATTCAGTTTCTTCACTCCTACTCTCACATGTTGTGAACCCGAACCTGCTTAGTTTCGCTTGTCTCTTACTGCTGTTTCCTTTACCACTCTCTTCGTCTTCATCTGATTCCCTGCATAAGTGCACAAAACATCAACAAGAGATTCAGCCGAAAATGAAGACTTGAAACTCAGTAAGACCATAGTAGCAATTAGAAGAAAAACACTAACCATGCAACTTCAACCTCGCCCTTTAAATGCGTAGTGCAAGTTCCCCAACTGAAACGGACCAGCGAAGGGAATCCAAACACAGAATGTTTGTGTTGCACCAACCATGCCTTTGTCTCAGGATCTAGATTTGCATTACAAACACATTAGTGTGTAACAGTTGCTAAAAACATAAACTACTTAAAGGCAAAAATAGTATACCTCCAGGATATCCAGAACCGAAGTTTCTGTTTATGTTTTCTCCGGTTTCCTCTACCAACCATTCTCTCAACGCTCTGTCTCTTGTAACCTGAGAAGGATAACTTATGTTCAGCGACTTTTAGCTAGTGACAAGCTTCGAGATAAGATATAGTAAGAATCCAATAACATATTACCTTAGCCACAATACTCGCCCCACTAACAACAGGATAAAGACTATCAGCCTTCTTTGAAACGACAAACTTGATCGAACCAAATCTCTCAGACAGTTTCATTCTGTACTTCTCAGGATCTCCCACAGTGTCCAGATAAACCTGCAAACGCAATTTAGAGCTCTCAATCTCACAGATATTGGACAAATAACTTCATCTCTCGAAAGATGATAGATCTGTTTCCATCGATAGGTAACTAAATACCTCTGTTAGAAGAACTCCCATGTCTAGAACCTGTTTGATGAGTCCCATTGCGGAGTTATGTGAAATCTCATTCAAATTGATCTTGTTTCTGTAGGAAAACAAAGCTATATGATATAAGAACCATTTAAGCCTTTTGATCTCTTAGCTTCAAAACTCTATACTATTATTATTACTAACTTTGCAAGCATCTTAGCTGAAAGTTCCCTAGGACCAATGACATCAACAGCCCATCCAAGTGACTTGTCAAGCTTCAAACTTTCATATAGTTCTTCTCTTTTCTCCTCTTTTAGAGTCTTTGAATCTGCAAGCATAGCATCAAAAGGTTTAAGGGGAACAAAAAAGAAGCAAGAGATTACATAAAACGTCATCGACAGTGTCATTCTTTACTTATAATTTCTCCCAAAGAATCAGGCTTTACACTAGCAACTGAAGGTCAGAAACACAAAACACAAATGTCTACGGCACATCTCTCCGTAAACGAAAGGTTAAAATTTGTTTACACGGTTTTTGGCTCCTAAGCTTAGAATCACCTAATTGGTTGCTTGTAAGACTACTAGTACAAGAAGAATCTACTCAATGCATCTCAAAACCCCAAAACACATCTCAACTTATAAGCTCCTCCAAAGTATGAGGCATTACACTAACAACTGAAGGTTATATACACAAAACATAAATGTGCAAGGTGCATCTCCAATCTAAACGAAAGGTAAGAGATTTGTTAAAGGGTTTTGGCTACTAAGCTTAGAATCACCTAATTAGTTGCTTGCAAGACTACTAGTGTTCCACTAAGTACAAGAAGAATCGATTCAACGCATCTCAAAACCCCAAAACACATCTCACTTTATTCAAGATAAAGGAATGTAATTGACCTGCAAAATGGAGAGAGGCGAGAGAAGACTGGTAGGAGATAGGGCAGTACAAGCATCCATACACCATTGGTCCTGTTTTGTCAACAAAACTGAATCAGATTTGCTTCTGACTCATCAGAGACGAACAAGAGAAGAAAGAAGAAGCAAACCTAGAACAGGACCCCTCCCGGCTTCGTCAATGCCCATGATGCAAGGTTGAGATGCCCATTCTGGCGTCAAACATTCCGATTCCATTCTTTTCAACAGACAGAAGTAAATGGGCTTAAATTTTGACACTCGAAAGTAAGGCATTGGGTTTCATCTATTGAAGAAAGAAGACGACTTTCAACAAATCGAGCTTGAGCATGATTGATTTACCGTAACTACCATCATAGTTTTTGCCCAGACGAGATGATGCTACTCAATATGAAGTCCAAGCAACCATATAACTGATAATCTCTACAGCAAGATTCATACATTTTTTTTTTTGAAAATATCTCTGACATTATTATTGTCAAACTGAAGCAGGTTCACATCATGCACAAATACTTTTCACAGTTTCTAATTAAACGTACTCGATCACACACACCTCTTTTTTGTATTTCCACAACTACAAACACTCAAAAATTTAAAGATGCACAGAACATAAACATTTGCAGGAGAGCAAAACGAGCCAAATAATTTAAATTGTATATTTGCAGAAAAGCAAATTAATTGAGAAGGAACAATACAAGTTTAAGAATAAAATTAAGAGCCAAACCCAAAAATCAACTTGTTTACTTACCTGTAGTCTGAAGAAGAAGGAGACGAAGAACCTTCAGGGTTTCAAGCGACTTTGATTTGTCGAACGAAACGAAATCTCTTCTCAATAGCTTTTACAGAACAAAAATCCCCAGAAATCTCTCGAACAAATAGACCAGTAATTTTTGCCACTAACAGGCGCAAAGCCCTTCAACCTTAGTACTTTTTGCCGGGAAACGCATTTGTATGAGAAGATTTTCTTACAGTTGTGATTTGGGGATTTGGTGGATGACTGTAGTAGGATCGATACAAAAATTAGGTTGAAGAACAAAAATGGGACATCATCTCAGATGCTCCTCTACAAAAAAAAGTGATCAACAAAACTCTCCTTCAATCTACCCTACTCTTGTTAATGTTGTCTGACCTTTTTACCCTTAATGAATTGACTTTGACCCAGCTTCTCCCCCTTTGACCTTGACCTTCTCTCTCTTCTCTCTCTCCTCTCTACTCTCTCTCCTCTTCTCTCTCTTTCCTCTCTTTCCCTCCCCGACGAGAGACAACCGACGAGCTCCGTCGACCTCTGTTCGCCGCCGTTTCACCGCCGGAGCTTCGTGGAGGTCCGAAATTGAGGTATGTGTTATTTTTTTTTAGGTTTTGTGGTTTTTGGGTTTTAGGGATTTGAAATTGAAAAAGTAGGAGAAATTTGGATTTGATGCATTGGTGTGTAACGAATGTTTCTGGGTTGAATATGACTCTACATTGGCTACAAATGCAATACGGTGGCTGAATCGTGGTGAATTATAAGTTTTTGAAATCTCGATTGGATCTGAGAACCTGGATCTCTGCGAAAATAGTATAACTACTAATACTAGAAACAATGGGAAACGATGTATAACTAGTAAAACTAGTATTTAACTGGGAACAAGTAGTGTATAACTTAGAAAAACTAGGGTATTACTGTCAACAAAAAACAGTATTGATCGAGATTTTGTGGGATTTTTTTATAGTTTTTGGCAGGTTAAAATGAGCAATAACATGGCCATACATTATAAATGTGAAGGTCTCATCAATGGTCTAATGTTCAAGACATCATTTGAGGAGATAACTATGCCGATGATCGAAGCTAGGTTATACAAGAAGCTTGGGTTAGATGAAAGTAAGATTAGATTGCAATTGAGTTACATTGCTAGATTGGGTGGATGTGAGCAAATGTCATATATTTGTGATGATGAGGATCTCTTGGTATATTTAACGCATTTGATAGTGAGAACCATAGATGTGTGTTGCTAGTGAAGTTGCTTAGTACACCGGAACAGCCCGTGCAACAATCGAGAGCCGGAACAAGCTCTTATGGTAAGAATTATAAGCGTGTTGATGATGAAAGCGTAGTAATAGGACCTAATGCCATAACGCTGCATGTTGACAACAGAGGTGGAAATGAAGAAGAAGAAGAAGAAGAAGAAGAAGAAGAAGAGGAGGTTGATGATTCTGATAGTGATTCTGATAGTGATTCTGATAGTGATTCGTGGAATGTACCGGATTACATCAAGGAGGGTTGCTTTTTGGAGAAAACTTCAATTTATGATTTTGTATTGTCTTTTTGTAATACTGGTAAAACTATGAATTTGTGTTTGAGTTGACTTTTCAACGTTTGATTTATGTAATTTAATATCATTAGGCTATAAATTGGGTTATTTTATTGTTTTCTGTATAATAGTTGTAATACTATCAATATTGTGTTTCATTTGACTTTTCAAAGCAAATAATTGTTAGAACTATAAATTATATGGCAAACAAACATAATAATTGAAAAAAATAACTGATTGTCGAGATGGATTAGTTTTTAGTGTTAAAATTAAAATTCATATGGCAAACAAACATAATAATTAACCCATCAACTTATTTTCAAAGAAACTTCAACTTACATGGTTTTTCCAAGAAACTTCCTTATACTTTAACAAACTCTTTCATAAGGAGAACCAATTTGTTTAGTGAAAAGTACAATAATATCATTTTCGATCATATTATTGCACAGGACTATGATATTCTCATGGAAAACAATGTACTTGAACTGTAATACTAAAAATTATAACTTCTAGTTGGTGTAATACTAGGATAAGGTGGTGAAATTTTTGGGTCAAATTTTTCGAAATTTGGTATAACTAAGAACTTGGTATTACTACGTGTATTTTCCAATGGGGTAACTTTAAAATAGAGGCGGAAAATAAAAAATATAGGCGGGAAATTATAATTTTTAGGAGGGAAAGTGATTTTTTTAGGCGAAAAATACAATTCTTCTCTCTTTCCCACCTCTCACTTTTGTCATTCCAACCTCTCACTTTCTCTCTCTGCACAAATCTTTCTTCTCTCTTTCTTCTCTCTTTCATCTCTGGTTCTCTCTCTTTCATCCATCGTTCTCTCTCTTTCATCCATTGTTTTCTCTCTTTCATCCATCTTTCTCTCAAATCTCTCATCTCTCCTTCATCTCTCAGATTACAAGGTACAATATCCGCAATCTCAGATCTGGGTTTTTTGTGTCCTTTTTGGTGAGTAAAATCTTCAATTTCATATCTGTTCGTTTTTTATGTAGGATAATGGACTCCACTATCGCTAGCCATGAGTTTTAGGAGTTGAAGAAGAGATCCAGAAAGTTGGAAATACAGTTGAGGAGATGGAAAAGCAGCTTTATTATTGAAGAATTATCTGCAATTTCCGTGTTATTGACGACTTAGTATTCACTTTTGATACTCTGTTGTAGTATCACTTAGTATTTCTAATGTTATATAGTTGTACTAAGTTTCACTTTTGTTACTCGTATCACTTAGTATTTCTAATGTTAGATAGTTGTACTAAGTTTCACTTTTGTTACTCTGTCGTAGTATCACTTAGTATTTCTAATGTTATATAATTGTTCTTCGTATTTACAATGTTAAAACATAATCCCAACATAAATATGAAAATGATACATAATCTCGTAACACTTGGTATTTCTAATGTTACTTTGTAACACTGGGTATTTCTAATGTTACTTCGTAACACTATGTTAAACAAAGGTTCCAAAACAAAAGTTTCAAATTAAACAAAGGTTCCAAAACAAAGGTTCAAAATTAACGCATGCTCGTGGGTAGTTTAATGCCCTTGCAATATACATCCGGCTTCAAGAATAACTCTGGTCGCATCAAACCCTGCAACATACAAAGTTCAATATAACAGAATATTAGAAAATTTCAGTAGTTTTACCCGGTTTTCTTAGTTTTACCATCAAGCTAGTATTACCAAATAATACTACAAATTTCCTGCAAACCTGTTGCTTCATCCTCTTCTTCTGCCTCCCCCGTCGGGTCAGCCTTTGTGGGGACATGGTTCGGCGGGTCAGTATTCGGTGGGTCACCGTCTGTCGGGTCATCTTTTGCCGCCGGCGGCGGCTTCTCACTCGGGTTCGGGTTCTTCTTCCGCATATTTCTCGTCCTTGGTGCCATCTTTTGCTTGCCGTGAAACAGTCTCCGTCGCTGTTAGGGTTTGGGAAGAAAGTGGTGGTTTTGGGGGAATTTCGGTTTCGTGAGAGAGAGAGACGGGATGGGACGTTTGAGTTTGTAAGGAAGAGAAGAGAGAGAGTTCGGGAAGGGAAGAGGGAACTTGAAAAAATTCTTCCAATTTTTTAATATCTGGCCCAAGTTCAAGAAAACTCATTTCAGGCCCAAGGTCAAATTGTAAATCTTATGTATTTCATCTGGTTTTATGGTCATTTCCATTGTTTAACAAAAAAAAAATTATAACGAGAGCATCTGAGGTTATTTGGTCACTTGCGAGAGTATCTGAGCCATTTTCCCAAACAAAAATTGGGAATAATGTAGTAAACGCTGCCGTTTTAAGTTAGTTCGAAAAAAAAAAAACCATTGGGTATCCTAAAACCAAGCAGGTAAACCCGATAAAAAAAATTATTCGCGGGAAAAGACGAGCTTTGACGTTTTTTTTTTTCTTCACTATTTTTTTAGTTAGACTGCGCGCCGTTTTGATATTGGAGTGATTTTCAATTGCTTATAAAACTTTTTTTTGGTAACTTCTGAATCTTTATATATAATTAGACAGCCTCTTTCCATCATTCTGCACCAAAGCATGCCACGTGTCCCAAATTCTCGCCGAGCAACTTAAAACGCCGTCGCATCATATTTTGCAAAATTGGGCTTCAAACTTACTCGTTAGTTAATCGATTTGGGCCTTCTTACATGAAACCCAAAATTAAATGGTTGTCTTCCTCTCCAACTTCAGACCAATCTCTGCATCCTCCGTCGCCGTAAACACATCTAAACGCCGACCTTCTTCGTGTTCCCTCTCTCATTCAAGTTTAATCACCCCTAACCGCCGAGTTTCTTCATCTCCCCTCTTTCATTCGCGTTAAATCCGATTTATTACCGAACCCATGGATTTCGTTTCACCTTCCACCACCTCGGCTATAAATTTAGCCCCGAAAATATCAAACGCTCACCAAATTTCGCCTTCGTTTATCTATTACAACTGCTTTGCGCTCATACAAACAAGCTCTCTTACTTCAGAATGGCCGCCCGTCGACTTCGTAGCTGTTCCCAAACATTCCGCCCATGTGACGTTCGATGATCTGCATCTCCGCCGGTCTGCTCAAAGATCTATAGGATTCCTTCCGATTATGGATATCATGAGCTGGATGTTTTTCAGATTCACTGAAAGGTTTGTATTGGTGACTTTATTGCACGATGTGACTAAAGCTTGAATTTTTAAGCGCATAGATGTTATGAGGTTTACGGGACTTTTGTGTTGCTATGTTCTGGATTGGCTCTTAGTTTGTCTACTAAACCGATGATTTGGTTAAGAGTTTATGGATTTGTTAACGTTTTTCCTCTTTGTTATCGTCATGAACATTTCAGGCTGGAGATGCTTTAATACAGTTTATCAACAATTTCATCACTGACTTTGAGACGAAGATCAATCTTTTGAAGCTTGCGCATTTCGCGGTTGTAGTCTCCCGACAGTACCCTGAGAAAGAAGCTGTGGTTGGTTATCTTGAAGGAGAGATTGAAAAGCTTATAGCTACTAAAGAGTCACAGATCAATGAGCCGATTAGTTATATAGAAACACAGATAGCTTTGTTCAAGCTTGAGCAAGGTGACCAAAAGGAGTGCAAGAGGATATTTGAAGATGTAAAAAGCTCTCTTGATAGCAGGACCGACATCGATCCATCGGTCTATGCCTTTGGGTGTCTTCTCAGTACCATAAATACCGTCAAGAGTTTTCTGATTTCTACAACAATGCTCTTCTTTACCTCGCTTATACCTTTGTGGAGTCACTCTCTGAATCGTTTAAGCTGGTATGTCCTTCTAATCATTCTAAATATTGTACTAATTGTTTCATACATACAGTTAGTGCAAAGATGTTTTGCATTCACCAATCAGAGTGCTAAGATTGGATGCTTCTGTGTCTTTACAGGACTTGGCTTTTGATATGTCGCTGTCAGCTCTACTCGGAGATAATATCTATAACTTCGGGGAGCTGTTGTTAGCCCATCCAATTGTAAGTGTGTCTTCACCCTCCAAATTAACCATTGTAGATAAATAGAAGTTTCCTTTTTGTCTTATCTTTGCTTGAGTCTAACCAAACTGATTTATGATGGTCACACCATGTTCTGTCTCTCTTGTGGCAGTTAAAGAGTCTGCTTGGAACAAACGTGGAATGGCTTTACTAAATTCTACAGGCATTCAACCACGGTGATTTAGTTCGGTACCAAGAACTATGCCGTGTGCACAATGCATCCTTGAGCGCTCAACCTGCACTGGTTGAGAATGGGAAGAAACTATTAGAGAAGATCAACATTCTCTGCCTTATTGAGATCATTTTCAGGTAATTATAGTCTCTCTGAGCAACATCTTACACACATATACAGATCCAAAAAGGGAAAAAAAGTTAGCTTAAATTGTTTATAACCATATCTGTTACAGCCGAGCAGCTGAAGATAGGACCATACCTTTGAGTGTCATTGCTGAGCGTACAAAACTTTCAAAAGAAGATGTTGAGCACCTTCTCATGAAGAGCTTATCCGTGAGTACCTTTTGTTTCCTCTCTCTCTGTCTCCCAATTCTATGAGTACATAGAATCTAAAATACTATAAGGTGACTTTTGTCTCTGGTTTGATGCAGGTGCACTTGATAGAGGGAATAATATATGAGGTGGATGGAACGGTACATGTGTCATGGGCGGAACCGAGGGTGTTTGGGATTCCGCAGATCAAGTCATTGAGGGATCAGCTAGATAGTTGGGTCGACAATGTTTACATTATGTAAACATATATAATTAAATAAAAAAATACCATAATAATTATAAATTAAAACTAAAACAAAGACCAAAAAAACTAGAAAAACTAGAGCGCAGGGAAAAAAAAGAAAAAAAAACACTGCATCAAAAATACCAAAAGAGAGCAAAAACAACACACAAAGAGTACATTAAAATTATCGGTCATGATATATATTAAAAGAAAATAATGGTACACTACTGTGAAAGAAATTTTCTTAAAAAACAATAAAAAGAAGAAAAATATATGAGAAATGACATAACAGAAACCACAAACAAAGAGTACACAAAGTATAGATTAAAATCATCGATCATAATATATTAAAAGAAAATAATGGTACACTACTGTGAAAGAATTTTTCTTAAAAAAATAATAAAAAGAAGAAAAATATATGAGAAAGGACATAGCAGAAACAACAAATCAATATAACGTGCATAACATGATATATTTATGTCTTTATATTAAAAACACACAGTGTAACCGAAAAATATAAAATTTTCTACTAGATGTGTATCAAATTATATATATAATTTTTTTTAAAAAAAACACAATAGAGACAAAAAAGTAAAATGTAAAATTGATGAAAAATATAACAAAATTTTTAAGGGAAACTTTTTAAGAAGGAACAAAAAAAAAACAATAAACATGTATGTTGAACAATATTTTTACAAAAACAGAAAACAATACAAAGAACATAACCAAATTAAAAAAAAAAAGACAAAAGTACAACAAAAACAGCCCCATGTGTGCGATAAGCCTTTAGGAGGTAAAATGGTACTCTTTGGTGGGGATTTTAGGCAAATACTACCGGTAATACCACATGGGACAAGTCAAGAAACAGTCGCAGCGGCTATAAATTGGTCTCATCTCTGGGATTTATGTGTCAAATTCAAGTTATCCAAAAACATGAGGGTTCTTCATTACTCGAATTTAAATAAACATTTAAAAAAAACGCTAAAGAAGGTAAAAAGTTATTAAATTTAAATAAACTTTTAAACGCAACAAACAAAAAACATATATTTTTTTTACTAATACATTACACACTTCTCACAGGAACGGTGATATGGAACCAAAACTCAACCGCCGAACAAAAAGCAAAAACAATGAATTAAATTATTTTAAATATTTTAAAAATATTTTGCTTATCTAATCGCAAATATTATGTTAAATGAGAGATTTTGGTTTAATTTTATTCGTTTCTCCTACTTAGTTATTCGCAAATATTATACGTATTGTGGCAAAAAAAATTATATATAATGATATAGTTATTCTTATAAAATATACGTAAAACGACAAATAAATATAAAAATATCATTGAAACTAAATATAACACAAAGAAAATAAATATATAACGAACAAAACACCACTCCGCGCATGCGCGGGGTTCGCAGTTCTACTAATATATAAGATTGTGAACAAGTAATACAAATAGTTTCACATCTAAATAGGAGGTGTCACAAAGATAGGACACATAATATCTACCTCATGCATTTTCTTAGAAAGTACGTCCAACATGAGATAGAGAGCATAAAGGAAGTTTTCGTCTCCAATGATGGATATCATAAATTAAGTTTGCCTTCTGTGTAAGTTCCAAACAGTCACCTTCGAACCAAACATTCCGTAGTCCTTTGCTCCAGACGTGTTGAACCTGGTTTTCAGTTTAGCAAAACCCAACCCAATATATCATCATGTATTGTATCTGATGATCCAGACTACTCCCATAAAAGATAAGGTTGGAAGGTAGCTATTATCAAAGTTGCATTGCTTTTAAAAACTTTTATCTTTAAATTTTACCATATCAATAAATCAAGTCTTAATAAAACTTGCATTTGATAAATTCATATAGTACTTTAAACAGAGAAAAACAAAAGGATAAGTTCATATACATTTTCAAATTGTGTTTGATCGACAAGGCTCTAGTGGGGTGCCACATGAATAGTTATAGTAACAAATTGCTTTTCTAGTGGAGGTGCCACATGAACAGTTATAGTAACAAAATGGCACAAAAACGTTTTTTGCATTGTACAAAATAGTCACCAACCACATCATGAGTATATATGTATTATTGGCTTTTGCGGTCCCAAACTATCTCGATCTTTTGTATATATGTCATCACACTTTCAACAAAAGAACTCAAAATAGACACCAAAACCAAACACCATGGATAAGAGTAAGATAAGGACATTGCTTTTCTGCCTCTTGTTTTCCTTCACTACCGCTTTATCTAAAAACCGGTGTCACCAAGTTGACAAAAACACCCTCCTCAAGGTCAAGAAATCCCTAAACAACCCGCACAGTCTCTCCACATGGAACCCTAAAACCGACTGTTGTTCCTCGTGGTCTGGCGTCACGTGCAGTGACACCGTTAACTACCGCGTCACTGATGTAATAATAGGCGCGGACGACAAGATCTCCGCTCATATCCCACCTGAACTCGGTGACTTAACGTATCTAAAGAAACTTGTTTTCCAAATGGTCCCTAACCTGACCGGTGAAATCCCGCCCACCATCGCAAACCTCAAGAACCTCGAGACCCTCTGGTTTGGCGGGACGGGTATAAGCGGTCACATTCCTGCATTTCTTAGTCAGCTAACGAATCTCCAGGTGTTAACACTTTCTGTCAATAAGCTCACTGGTCCCATACCCTCTATTTTCTCCGCGTTACCTAAGCTCACCTCTCTTGCTATCAGCAACAACAAGCTTACGGGTAAAAACACTCTCTTTGTTTGTTTTAAATCATTGGTTCTTTACTTCTTTCACTTTAATCTCAATCTGATAGAAACTGTTTTATTCCATTAGGTTCGATACCAGATTCGTTTCCACCAAAACTAAATTTCCTTGACGTATCAAGCAACCAGCTGTCTGGTACAATACCAAAGTCTCTAGGCAACTTCGACTTTTACTATATTGATGTCTCCCAGAACAAGCTCCAAGGTGATGCTTCGATGTTGTTTGGGGCCAGCAAAAAAAGAACATACTATATCAATATATCGAAAAACATGTTCCACTTCAAACTCTCCAATGTCAAGATCACTGATGCACTTACCCAGCTGGACTTGAGTCACAATATAATTACAGGACGGATTCCGGCTCAGTGGACTGAGGTTTCTCTTCATGTCCTGAACGTTAGCTACAACAAACTATGTGGACACATCCCCACTGGAGGGAATCTTCAGAATTTTGATTCTTCTTCCTATTTTCACAACAAGTGTTTGTGTGGTGCACCTCTTCCGAGTTGCAAGTGAAGATTTAAGCAACCAAGATTTATCTCTCTTTTTAATATATGAATCAATAAAGTCTAAAGACTACTGTATTTTCATCCGGAGTCATTAATTAAAGGTAAACATGAACCAGACTTTTTTTTCAACAACATTTTTAAAACGAATACATTTTTCAAAAAAACAACTAATAGTGAGTGCATTATCTTCCTTTTTTGTTGTCGAATATAATGAGTGCATATCTATGATACTATCTTTAGTAAAGGAAACACCGAAACAGTATTTTTGGCGCTCTCTTTATTGGGATCAAATCTTGTCCTCTTCTCTCCCATCTTTGGGTTTCTACAATCAGTGTGGGAGCTTTCATTATCCATTTCTTTCTTTCACATTTTACTCCTTTGCTAGTTCATCCCCCTTGTATCTTTCTTTCGATTGGTTAGTGGTTGCTTGTGCTGTTTCCTTTATTAATTAACTAGGTGAATACCCGCGCGCGGGTTCTTTTGTTAAATTGTTGTCTTCTTAACTGACTCGGGGGAGACAAAGACAGATTCTAAATTGCTGACCACTTTAGATGACTTTTGCTGTAATTTGAACAACGATATTTTCTTACGGCAACAAAGATTTATTGTTAAAATACTTGGTTTATAATTTTCAAAACACAGAAAAGAATGATCATTTACCAGTTGATCTTTCTTTGTCTTGTTAATGTTCCTAGATGAACACTGGTTTTTGTAATGACCACCTTCCCCACAAATCCAGCAAACCCCTTTCTTACCTTTGGATCTCGACTTCTTTATTCCATATGCCAAGAGTCCTTCGTTTTCTTCGAAAGCTATTTTCCGCTATTTCCATATCCAAAAACAGCATACGACATACATTAGTTCTCACAGATGTATGAAACACTAAAAAAATGCAATCCGCCGCGATCAAATGGTGAATCATTTGTTGGAGAGAGAGTGAGAGGTATAAAAGAATTCAGTTTATAAAAACCTTCCGTTTTATCTTTGTCGAAAAAGATAACAAACACTAAAACAGAGTCACACATATGGTGTTTGCAATGTTTCTCCATTTACGAAATAGAAATGGAGAGATAAATCAATAATGATAACAAATGAGAACTCACATGGCGTGCAAAAAGAAGAGCGTAACAATCAGATGAGCCGTGGTTGAGAGTGAATTAAGCAGCGGAAGGAGCGGAAGAAGTTTAAACAATTAATCTTAGAGACCCGTTTATTGGTGGGGTGATTTATTAAAAACGGTTCAGATTAGAAGAGAGAAAGAGATCACTCTGAAGTTTATAGTTTAAACAGTAGCAAGAGAAGATGAGGAGCCAACACAGTCTCGAAAGTTTATTTTTTTCACAGGAACACGTGTCATTTTCGTAGATGCTGACGTGTCACATTTTGATTGTGCTTTCATATAGTAGATTCAAGAAAACCCTTTATAAAAAAAAAATATTGAAAAAATACTACCTAACGAGTTTACGTTGAAGCAAATAACTCACCTTAATTACTTTCTCTAAAATAACTCTACACAATCAATCTTTTTTACTAAATATGCATAACCACACTCATTGAACAATATATATACATGAGCATATAATTATGGTGTTTGCTCAGTTATCATATCATACAATATATGAAAATTAAAATCAAAATATTGAATTGATTTTTATCTATGTATATGCTAGTTTATAGAAAAATTAGTTTTTCTATCTTACATAATTTATATGATAACGATAACAATACTATGTTAAATAAAATATAACTATGGTAACAATAATATCTGTATTTGTAATGTAGTAACATTAATATGTGATACTTGTAGCGTACTTACAAAATAAATATCTAAATAATTTATGTATTAACATGGTAAAAAATGAAATATAAAAAATATTTATATCACCTTGTAAGTTACATAGAAACACTAGCTTTTTCTTGTGGACTGATTTTAGTGAATATCAATGGATGAAAAATTAACTTTATAACAATGAAAATTAAAAAATTAGGTAATTAAAAGAGAGAATAAAAAATAAACCAAAATAACCTTCCAATTTTGTTGCTTTTTTTTGTATTTGATCAGATGTCATATATAATATGACTGTGAGGAGAGAGAAGACGGTGAGGAGAGAGAAAAGATTTAAAGGAAGATGAAGATGAGCATTATATAATTTCTTTTGCTACACAAAAAATGTCAGACTTTACCAATTAATTTTACCATATCATCAGAGTTTATGCCCAGACGAGATGATGCTACTCAATATGAAGTCCAAGCAACCACATAACTGATAATCTCAACAGCAAGATTCATACCTTTTTTTTTTTGAAAATACCCCTGACATTATTATTGTCAAACTGAAGCAAGTTCACCATTGGTTCCTATATCATGCACAAATACTTTTCACAATTTCTAATTAAACGTACTCGATGATCACAAGTCTTTGAGACATCGTCTCAAATGTCCTTAAAAACCAAACAACAATCTCTTATATCCCCACTTCATCTCCTATATCCCTATTTCATTAATCCAGACCCGAAATGACAAAAATACCCATGCTGGTTTAATTGGAGCTCACTCTTGGAAGATATCGTTTAATTGGTTTGATTGTGAAAACCAGAAAAAAAAAATCACGAATCAAATTTCGAGCTCAACTCGAGCTCTTCCCACGAGTCGTTTCCTTACGACTCACTCAGTCGAAACCTCCAGTCAATTCCACTCACCTCCGCCGCCACATTCCGTCGCTGTCGGTTGAAACCAGGTGCTGCATTCTTCTCTTTCCTCCAGCTGCATTTTGTAGAAATTATGTTTATGGCTTTTAATTTGGATTGGATTGAGATTTGATGAATTTGGTCCGCACATTGTTGTATTACCAATGTTCCTGGGTCGATTAGTAATTCAAATTGGTAAAAAATGCATTTCGGTGGTTGAATGGGATCGAATTGGTAGTATATTCGCACCTGAAACCATTGATTTTGGGTAGAACTAGGTAGAACTAGTATAACTAATAAATGTAGTATAACTGGTAACACTGGTATTACTAAAAATGTGCAACTGGTATTACTGTGGATAACTGTGGATAATTTATTGAATTTTTTGCATTGTTTTGGCAGGATACAATGACTACACAAGTCTAAATGGAATGTACCGGATTACATCAGAACACTGCAGATCATACCTCCAAATCGCATGAAGAGGAAGGGAAGGAAAATAGTGAAAAGGAAGCCATCGGTAAGAGAACAGCGTAAAAGGACACAAAACATTCGGCGTAAAAGGCAAACCTTTAAAGGTTTTTATTGGTTGTTATTTGGGAGAGGGTATAGTGGTGAATGAATTTATTGCCCTCTTTTGTGCTGTAAAACTTGTATGAGTTGGACAACTGCGTAAAACTAAGTATAACTATGAGTAATATATTTGATTTATCGCCATCTTGAGTTCGAACATATTAGTGCCCTCTAACAATCCAAATTATATGTGTAAACAATTAAATCGACGGTAAAACTAAAAAAAACAAAGTTTTTATTAGGGTAATACTAGGAAAAACTAGTTCTAATTTTGGGTGTTTATCAAATTAAATTAGTCTTTTCTCTATTAAAATTCTGTTGTTTTACTTTTCCATTTGATTTTATTGTATTTACATATAACTATAACAATTATACTTTTACTTTCTCCAAATTAGTCTTCCCCCAATATTTCTTCAATATATTTCCTTATACTTTCATGAACACTTTGTTGGTGACAACCAATTTATTAAGGTAGAGTTAACGAAAATTTGATTTCAAACATATTTTTCCATAAATCAATCAGTCTTACATGTTAATGCACTAAACGTGAATGTAAAACTACTAAAACACATTTGAAGGTTAAGTAATACTAAATAAAATGAAAAACACCAAAAGTAGAACTGTGAATAAATTTCGTACTACTACTATCTTAGGTATTACTAAGAACGATTTTTTGGAGGGAAATTTTGGAGGGAATTTTTCACCATTTTTTTGACGAAAATTTATCTCATTTCTCTGCTTTCGTAATCAGCCCTCAATTTCTCTCATTTTCTCTCTCGTTTTCTCTCTCATTTTCTCTCTCGTTTTCTCTCTCATTTTCTCTCTCATTTTCACATTTCTCTCTCTCAATTCTTTCATTTTTTCATTTCTCTCATTTCTCTCTCCCATTTCTCTCTCACTTCTCTCTTTATTCACGAACTCTGCAGGTCATGGATCCATATGTTAAATTCTCATTGTCTTCTCCATTCTAGGATTGCACATCATAGTTCAAACTAGAATAATAATAATTACCACGACAAGTTCAACCAGGTCTAAACCAATATGTGAAAACATTAAAAAAAAAACAACACAAAAACAAGTTCAACCATAAAACAATTCAACCACAAAACAACTGAAGGTCAAAATTTCCCATAAAGTTTCAAACTTCAACCACAAAACAAGTTTGCCTTCACTCCCTTTCCTTCCTTTTACCTTTCTGAGCTTCCTTGACAAACGCTTCAACTGGGGAATTCCATTGACGATGAACCACACTTCTTTCTGCTTCTCAATTACTGCATTTCTCAGCAACAACATCCACATTCCTTGAACCTTGTGGTGTTCCTCCGTTTCCACGTGGAAGAGATGTCTGAATTGAGGATGATCCTCAAACCATGCCCTCTCCACATTACTTAGATTCGGATTCAGATTCTTAAAGGTTTCAAGAACTTCATACATGAAGCACCTTGTCCCCAGCTTGATTTGCTTCTTGTACTCCGTTGGTGAGAAGTACATTCCAGCTGGTTTCATTGCCATGGTTTCCTCATTATCCTGCTAGAAACATTGAGTTTTACCTCAGTTATACCAGTTGTACTTCAAAATTCCCAAGAGTTTTCCCAAGTATTACCCAGTTTTCCCAACTTTTACTAGTTTTACAAAAAACTATCGCGACTAGTTTTACCTAATATTCCTAGTATTACTCAACAAATAATTCATAGTGTTACCTAATATTCTCCAATTCTACATAGTTTTCCTTTGCACAAAACAATGGAAATGGCACAAATCAAACTTTGGGAACTTCTTACCTCTGTGTGTTCTGATGAGTCGTGTTCTGATTCAGATGCCATGACTTCTTCCTCTTCTCCACCATCACCATCATCCTCACCCTCCAATGTCTCCTCATGAGATCTCGTTTCCTCACTCCCGAGTGTTTCCTCACTCTCATTTTCATCCTCATCCTCCGCCAAAGCTTCATCTTCTTCAACCTCAGCCTCCGCAATGCGCTCCTCCGCAACGTGCTCCTCCGCAACACTCTCTGTCTCCCTCGGCGTCACATCTTTTTCGAGATCTTCTTCTTCAGCCGTAACAACGCGTAGCTTCCTAGCCGCCTCCGATTTCTTCCTACCCGTTGGCGAGGTCAGCAATATCTTCAGAATCTCATTCCATTTAGCTCCTCCTCTTGTTTCCACCATTGTTGAGACAGTTAGACGAAGAGAATTCACGCACACTAGACGAATTGGAGTCGAATTGGAGAAGGAATCGAGAGGAATCGATTGTATGAACCCTAATTTGAGAGAGAGTTAAAGTTTTCCCCAAATTGATAAATTAGGGATTCTGAAAGAAGAATTGGGTGAGAATTGGGGGAATTGGGAGACCGTGGCTCAGAGCAAGATTGGTTTATCTCGGTTTCAATTTGGTAAAATTGTAATTCTGTTAAATTGTCTAGATTTTTTAGTCATTTTGCTCATTTACGAATTAAAAATAATGTTAAGTAAATTTCTTTTTAGATCGGGGACATCCAAGATTTCTATTCAACATAAAGGGACATACAAGAAGATTGCTCCAAGTCTTTGAGTATTTCCACAACTACAAAAATCATTCAAAAATTTAAAGATGCCCAGGACATAAACATTTGCAGGAGAGCAAAACGAACCAAATAATTTCAAATTGTATATTTGCAGAAAAGCAAATTAATTGAGAAGGAACAATACAAGTTTAAGAATAAAATTAAGAGCCAAACCCAAAAATCAAAATCAAATCTTGTTTACTTACCTGTAGTCCGAAGAAGAAGAAGAAGAAGAAGAAGAAGGAGAAGAAGAGCCTTCAGCGTTTCAAGCCACTTTGATTTGTTGAACGAAACCAAATCTCTTTTCAATAGCTTTTACAGAACAAAAATCTCCAAAAATCCCCAGAAATCTCTCGAACAAATAGACAAGTATTGCCATTAACAGGCGCAAAGCCCTTCAACTTAGTACTTTTTTCCGGGAAACGCATTTGTATGAGAAGATTTTTTTTACAATTGTGATTTGGAGATTTGGTGAATGAGTGCAGGATCGATAGAAATTAGGTTGAAGAAAAGAAAAAAAAAATTGGGAAAAATGTAGTAAACGCTGTCGTGTTAGGTTACTTCCAAATTTTTTTTTAAAAAAAAAAACCATTGGGTACCCTAAACCCAAGCGGGTAAACCCGATTAAAAAATTATTCGCGGGAAAAGATGAGCTCTGACGTTTAATTTTCTTCACTATTTTCTAGTTAGACTGCGTGCCGTTTTGATATTGGAGTGATTTTCAATATGTATTGCCAACACAAAATATCTACCTCATACATTTTCTTAGAAAGCACATGCCTAGGCATGACAAGTATCCGACTTTTTGCTATACTTCCAACCCGCTTTACCCAGTTCAATTTTTATGGATTTTGCTTTGTTACTTGCGTTGTGAAAACGAGTAATTGCTAAAATTTGACTTGCAAGTTACTTCCTTTATGTTGCGACTTGCTAATATATCAAATAAATACTTGCGAAATAACCTAAATATTTAAACAAGTTTGTTAAAATCTAGAATCATGCAAATTAATCAAGTTTTCTATAAAACAAAGTGATTCACAAGAAAATCAAAGAAAACAAACAACCATCCACGAACTCTCCGCCATCACACACTACTAAATAGTAGTTATTGTTTACTTTTAATCATTAGATTAATTTTCCATTTGTTATTTTCTATTTTAATCAATAGATTAATTTTTACAGTATGTTACCAATCAATGGAAAATAAATAATATATCATAAAATTATTTTAAATAGTTTGATAATATAAACAAATCAAGTTCAAACGGGGCAAATATCGGAAAAAAAATGTGACTTGATACTTATCATGTACTTATGAGTATTAGAATTTTCTGAGTTGTTACCTGATTTGCCTAAAACGAGTACTTGCTTTTGTAAGGCGGATACAAGGAGAGTCACGAGTATTCGGCGAGTCAAGTAATGAGTACTTGTGCCTAGGACAATGCTATTTGATAACGTCCAACATGAGATAGAGAGCATAAATGAAGTTTTCTTATCTAATGGTGGATATCATATGTTAAGTTTGTCTTCATTGATGATCCGTGTAAGTTCCAAACAGTTATCTTCGGACCAAACATTCTGTAGTCTCTTGCTCCAGACGCGTTGAACCACATATAGATAAACAATTGGCATCAGCTTCAAATAATGTGTTAACCTGGTTCAGTTTAGCAAAACCTGAATCAATATGTTGTCATGTATTGTATGTGATGATCCAGCGTACTCCCATAAAAGATGAGGTTGAAAGGTAGCTACTATCAAAGTTGCATTGCCTAAAAAACTGTTATCTCTAAATTTACCATATCAATAAATCAAGTCTTAATACAACTGTATTTTCCATTCGGAATGATTAACAAAACTTGCATTTGATCAAATTCATAGTAGTTCAAACACACACACAAAAACAAAAGGATAAGTTCATATACATTTTCAAATTGTGTTTGATCGACCGGCTAGAACTAGAACGCTCTAGTGGGGTGCCACATGAACAGTTATAGTAACTAATTGCGTTTCTAGTGGGGGTGCCACATGAACAGTTATAGTAAAACAAATTGGCACAAAACGTTTTTTGCATTGTACAAAAATAGTCACCACTCACCAACCACATCATGAGTGTATATGTATTATTGGCTATTGCAGTACCATACTCATTCTCTCGATCTTTTGTATATATATGTCATCACACTTTCAACAAATTGACACCAAAACCAAACACCATGGATAAGAGTAAGATAAGGACATTGCTTGTCTGCCTCTTGTTCTCCTTCACGACCGCTTTATCTAAAAATCGGTGTCACCAAGTTGACAAAAACACCCTCCTCAAGGTCAAGAAATCCCTAAACAACCCGCACAGTCTCTCCACATGGGACCCTAAAACCGACTGTTGTTCTTCGTGGTCTGGCATCACGTGCAGCAACACCGTAAACTACCGTGTCACTGGTGTATTTATAGGCGACGACGACAAGATCTCCGCTCATATCCCACCTGAATTCGGTGACTTAACATATCTGGAGAGACTTGCCTTCCAAATGCTCCCTAACGTGACCGGTGAAATCCCGCCCACCATCGCAAAGCTCAAGAACCTCCAGCTACTCTCGTCGGGTATAAGCGGTCACATTCCTGCATTTCTTAGTCAGCTAACGAATCTCCAGGTGTTAGACCTTTCTGTCAATAAGCTCACTGGTCCCATACCCTCTATTTTCTCTATGTTACCTAAGCTCACCTCTCTTGCTTTCAGCAACAACAAGATATAGAAGATATACTCTCCAAATCACAATCCAATCGTATCTTCCATTTATTATGAGTATATCTTCTGTATATTTAGTTTCACTACTCGATCACTTGTATATATATCTAATGTAATCCTTTGTATCAATCATCAAGGAAATATACATTCTACTCTACTCTATATGGTATCAGAGCATCTCCTTCCATAGGACCTGCTCTCTCTTCTTGATCTCAAATCTTCTCTTTTCTCTTCATTTCGATGGCCGCCACAACCTCCGACGTAACCGAAGTTTCTTCCGGCTCGTCCTCAAAGTTGGTTTCCATTAACATGGTTAATGTCACCAAACTTTCCTCCACGAACTTTATTACGTGGAACGTTCAAGTCAAGTCGCTTCTCCGTGGCTATGACCTTCTCAAACACATCGAAGAACCAGTCACCCCTCCACCGAAGACCATCATTGATTCCGGCGAGGAGATAACGAATCCGGCATTCGTTCTTTGGCAGAGACAAGACAGTCTCCTGTTCAGCTCTATTATGGGAGGCATCGAGACTTCTCTTCAACCACTCATCGCAACTGCGACCACGGCTCATGAGGCTTGGAAACTTCTCGCCTCAACCTATGCCAAGCCCACTCGAGGGCACATCAAGCAGTTGAAAACACAACTGAAAAACTCCATCAAAGGTACTAGTACCATTGATGTGTATATGCAAAAGGTTAAAGCAACAGCCGATGCTCTGGCTCTGCTAGGTAACCCCATGGATCTGGAGGATATCACCGATGTTGTCCTTGATGGCCTTCCCGACGACTACAAATCCATTGTGGAGGCGGTCCAGGCTCGAGATCTTCCGATCTCCTTTGCTGAACTTCATGAGAAGTTAATCACCCGCGAGTTAGCCCTGTCCACGCTCTCCATAAACCCGTCTTCAGTACCTATCACGGCAAATCATGTTCAAAACAGAACAAAGAATTGGCGCTCCAATCAAAACAATAACTCGGGTTATCGACACAACAACAACAACACCAACGAGCAAAGAGTCTCCCGACCTTACCTTGGGCGTTGTCAAGCCTGCGGAACACAAGGGCACAGTGTCAAGAGATGCCCTCAGTTTCGTATTGTTTCACAACAACAAGGCTCACCACTCCTTCAGCAAAGTCAGGCACCACACCAGAACCCAAATGCCTACACCGCCATGACTCAGCAGATGGGAACTCCACCCTGGCTACTAGATTCGGGTTCCTCCCATCACATAACCTCGGATCTTGCGAATCTCTCTCTTCACTGTCCATACAATGGAGGAGAGGAAGTTCAAGTTGGTAACGGTGCAGGACTCAGTATCAACAACACTGGTTCTGCTCTTCTCCCAACTCCTACTCGTGATTTTCATCTGCAAAATATACTTCACGTGCCTGCGATTGCAAAGAATCTTCTATCAGTCCAAAAACTTTGCACTGATAATGATGTTTCCGTTGAATTTTTCCCCTCTGTTTTTCAGGTAAAGGATCTGCACTCGAGGACTCCGGTGGTCACGGGACAAGCTAAGGATGGTGGATACGTTTGGCCCTGTCAAGACTCACCCTCTCCTATCGCTCTTTCAGCCACCACAAAAGTTCCTCTAGATATCTGGCACTCTCGACTTGGTCACCCTGCTATACCCATTCTTAAAACTATTGTTTCTTCGTCTATGCTTTCAGATTCTAAACAGTTGTCTTCTTTTCATTGCATTGATTGCTCAATAAACAAAAGTCATAAACTTCCTTTCTCAGATACATCGTCTCTCACTACTTCCAAACCCCTTGAAATAGTGTACTCCGATGTCTGGACATCACCAATCATTTCGGTTGATGGTTTTAAGTACTATGTAGTGTTTGTTGATCACTTCACACACTACATTTGGTACTATCCGCTTCGTCGCAAATCCGATGTTCATCAAACCTTTGTTACTTGGCAAAAACTTGTGGAAAATCGCTTCTCTCACAAACTGATCACCCTGTACTCCGATAACGGGGGTGAATATGTGGCGCTGGCACAATATCTAGCCTCAAATGGGATCTCGCACATGACCACACCACCACACACACCGGAGCATAATGGATTCTCAGAGAGACGCCACAGACATATAGTCGAGACAGGTCTTGCACTCCTATCTCACGCTGGGATTCCAAATACCTATTGGTCTTATGCACTCGCCTCGGCAGTGTACTTGATCAATAGGCAACCAACACCGACTCTGGAGCTCTCCTCTGCCTACGAGAAACTGTTTGGTACTGTCCCCAACTACTTGAAACTCAAAGTCTTTGGTTGCCTGTGTTTTCCCTGGATCAAACCTTACAATACACACAAGCTACAACCAAAGTCCCAACCCTGTGTCTTCCTTGGTTACTCTCTCAGTCAAAGCGCCTACCTCTGTCTGGATCCATCTTCCACCCGCATCTATATCACCAGACATGTCCATTTCGTTGAAAACACGTTCCCTTTCAAAACACTTTCGACCAATCGGTCTCTTCTTTCCTCACAGCTCGTGTCTCCTGTTTCCACTTGGTGCCCGCCAGTCACCGAAGTCTTGACAGAGCTACCGTCACCACCACCCACACCACCACCAGAGTCCTCAGGTTCGGTTTCTCTACCTACCAACAGTGAATTACCTGTATTGCCGTCTGCAACTGATACACTGCAGGACGCATTACCTACGGACTCAGAGACAATTGCAGACACCAGCAATCAGCCCTCTCAGGAGACACTTTCGGCACCTCTGAACGATCATCCGATGGTTACTAGAAGCAAAAATCAGATCGTGAAACCAATTCAGCGTCTCAGTCTGCTTGCTCAAAAGACGAAGGAAACATCAAAATATGGTGCTCTTGCGATTCATGACGAACCTACATGTATCACACAAGCGCTCAAGGATGATCGCTGGCGAGCCTCTGCAACAGATGAGTTCAACTCGCAAGTAAGAAACAACACCTGGAAACTCGTACCACCCAAGCCCACTTATAATCTTGTGGGGTGCAAATGGGTATTCCGCATCAAGAGATGTTCTGACGGATCGGTTGAGAGGTTCAAATCAAGACTTGTGGCTAAAGGTTTCCATCAAAGACCCGGGATCGACTTTCAGGATACCTACAGCCCCGTCGTCAAACAACCAACTATTCTCCTTGTTCTTGGCCATGCTGTCGCACATGACTGGGATTTACGGCAGCTTGACGTTAACAATGCTTTTCTTCAAGGGAGTTTGGATGAAGATGTTTATATGGTTCAACCACCGGGCTTCATTGACCGAGATAAGCCGCATCATGTCTGCAAACTTCAAAAAGCCATCTATGGCTTGAAACAAGCGCCACGAATGTGGTACATGGAGCTTAAAACATTTCTCCTTCATTTGGGATTTGTTAACTCTTTGGCTGACACTTCTCTATTCATCCTCATAGCTGGTTCACTCACACTCTATGTTTTAGTGTATGTGGACGACATCATCGTGACAGGGAATGACTCAAAGAAAGTCCAACAATTTATTGAGCTTCTGGGGAAAAGATTTTCGCTGAAAGATCTAGGAGAACTCTCCTATTTCTTGGGAATTGAAGTCCAACGAACACCATCTGGTCTTCTGCTCACTCAACGTAAATACATCACCGACCTTCTGGCCAAGATGAATATGTCAAACGCCAAACCAGTTGCGTCGCCAATGGTATCAACTGATCAACTTCAACTCACTTCTGGTACCTCTCTTTCCGATGCCACCGAATACAGAGTCATTGTGGGCAGTCTTCAGTATCTTCATCTTACAAGACCTGATATCACCTTTGCAGTGAACAAGCTAGCTCAGTTCATGCATAGACCAACTGATCTCCATCTTCAAGCTGCCAAACGAGTACTCAGGTATCTCGCAGGCACCCGCGATCTAGGCATTGCATTGAAGCGAGACAACATTCCATCTCTTCATGCATACTCAGATGCCGACTGGGCAGGCAACCGAGATGACTATACCTCGACAAGTGCAAACATTGTCTATCTTGGAGCAAATCCGATAGTCTGGTCTTCCAAGAAACAGAAAACAGTGGCTCGTTCCTCCACAGAAGCAGAGTACAGATGTGTAGCTGATACGGCAGCAGATCTCAAGTGGATCGCGTCTCTTATGGCAGAACTAGGCATCAAGACTACTACACAACCTGTTATCTTCTGTGACAATGTGGGTGCTACTTATCTCTCTGCCAATCCTGTTTTTCATTCCCGGATGAAACATGTTGCCTTAGATTATCACTTTGTCAGGGAACTGGTTCAAAGTGGGTTTCTTCGTGTTGCTCACATCTCATCACGTGATCAACTTGCTGATGCATCACTGATGCACTTACTCAGCTGGACTTGAGTCACAATATAATTACAGGACGGATTCCGGCTCAGTGGACTGAGGTTTCTCTTCATGTCCTGAATGTTAGCTACAACAAACTATGTGGACGCATCCCCACTGGAGGGAATCTTCAGAATTTTGATTCTTCTTCCTATTTTCACAACAAGTGTTTGTGTGGTGCACCTCTTCCGAGTTGCAAGTGAAGATTTAAGCAACCAAGATTTATCTCTTATTTAATATAAGAATCAATAAAGTCTAAAGACTACTGTATTTTCATTCGGAGTGATTAATGAAAGGTAAACATTAACCAGACTTTTTTTTTTAACAACATTTTTAAAACGAATACATTTTTCAAAAAAACAACTAATTGTGAGTGCATATCTTCCTTTTTTTGTCGAATATAATGAGTGCATATCTATCATACTATCTTTAGTAAAGGAAACACCGAAACAGTATTTTTGGCGCTCTCTTTATTGGGATCAAATCTTGTCCTCTTCTCTCCCATCTTTGGGTTTCTACAATCTAGTGTGGGAGCTTTCATTATCCATTTCTTTCTTTCATATTTTACTCGTTTGCCGTCCATCCCCCTTGTATCTTTCTTTCGGTTAGTAGGGTTGCTTTTGCTGTTTCCTTTATTAATTAATTCAAGAAAACCTTCTTCTCGATTTTTTTTTTGGAAAATACTTTAAAAAGAGTTTTTGTTTTGAAAAATAACTTAGTTTTTTTCGATTTTGAAAACTAAACTTTTTCTGAAATGAAATGACTAAATTATCATTGAATGAAATTTATAATAGAGTTAAATAAAATGAATTTTAAATAATAAAAAGTAGAAAAATTAAAATTTTATTTTGATTTTGTTTAATATAAAATGATAAAAGTTCTTTTATTCTTTTTTATAAATATTAATTTTTCTTTTTTCCTGAACCAAAATATTATTTATAACTTTGATCCATACATGGTGATTAATTAGATTTTATAATCTTAATATTTTTTCATCACAAAACTTTATTTCAAAATTATTGTCAATTGTTTGATGAAGTCAGATTATAAATGGGATATTAAAGTTTTTTATATAAAGTTCCAAAAATAATTCTGTTTGTTTAGATATAAAATTTAAAATCGAAAGTATACTAATCCATTTCAAAATTAATAATTTTAAATAATTAAGATAATTTTTTTATTTCGGTAAAAAAATAAAATATTAATTTTAACAATATTATTTTCGAATTTTATTTTTAATTTATAAAGATCTAAATAAATTTTTGTTTAAATATGGTCAAAATAGTCTTTTAATATATAAAAATTGTATTTTTCAAAATCCAAAAAGACTAGGGTATTTTTCAAATATTAATTCTTAAATAAGGCATTTTTCAAAATCCTCCTAAAAACAATTGAATTTTTTTATCATACTACCTAACGAGTTTACGTCGAAGCAAATAACTCAACTTAAAAACTCTATAAAATAACTCCACACGATCAATCTTTTTTTACTAAATCTGCATAGCCACACTTATTGTACACAATATACATGAGCATATAATTACGGTGTTTGCTCAGTTATTATATCATTCAGTATATGAAAATTAAAATCGAAATATTGAATTGGTTTTTATCTATGTATATGCTAGTTTATTGAAAAATTAGTTTTTTATCTTACTTAATTTATATGATAACGATAACAAAACTATGTTAAATAAAATATAACTATGGTAACATAATATCTTGTACTTGTAATGTAGTAACATTAATATGTCATACTTGTAGCGTGCTAATAAAATAAATATCTAAATAATTTATGTATTAACATGGTAAGAAGTTCAATATAAAAAATATTTATATCACCTTGTAATTTACATAGAAGACACTAGCTTTTTTGTGGACTGATTTAAGTGAATTGTATCTGATGTTCCAGCCTACTCCGATAAAGATGAAGAAGTTGGAAGTAGCTACTATCAAAATTGCATTGCCTATGTACCATATCACTAAATCAAGTCTTAATACAACTGTATTTTGCATTCAGAATGATTAATAAAACTTGCATCTGATAAATTCATAGTACTTGGAACTTCAAAAAAAAAAAGATAAGCTCATATACATTCCCTCTTAAAAAAAAATCATATACATTTTTAAATTATGGCCATGAATGGTGAGCGGTTTTTTGGCAGTTTGATCGCAGTGCGTATGAACCGCTTTTTTATTTACCATTCATATTTTATGTTTTCTTCAAACGCATTTCAATTTTTTAAAAAATAAAAAATTATTAAAACATTAGCAATTCACTTTTATAAAAAATTATGTTCTATCGATGAATAATTTTTTTTTAATAAAAAACATTATATATTAAAAAATATTATGATGTACCGCTGGATCTGCACAGTTTATAGCATAACTGCATAAACAGTTTGATCTGTCTAATTCGTACAGGCGATTTACGTTCTCCATTCGAAGCCATCCTATTTGATCGACCGGCAAGAAAAGCTAGAGTGGGGTGCCACATGAACAGAGTCTACACTAACAAATTGACACACAACGTTTTTTGCATTGTACAAAACTAGTCAACAACCACATCATGAGTATACATGTTCCCAAACTAATTATTCTCTCTTTCTTTTAGCATCATCCATCACACGTTTTTTTCAAATGTGATCACATTTTCAACAAAAAACGCAAAGATGATTCTACATCGAAGCAAGTAGTTCAACTAAAGTACTTTCCCTAAAATAACTCCACACATTCATTTTTTTTTACTAAATCTTATACGTGTCTAGGTATGTTTATTTTCAAGTTATTTTAGAAAAGATACAGAAAAGTTATAGTGGGAGGCAAAAATAACACAAAGCGTCGCGTGACACCAGTTGAAAATTCCAGTATTTCGAGTTTTGATGGACCAATATTGATCTAGCCCGACATTTCATACCCGACAACCATGGCCAGTGTCTCCCAACACCAAGCACGGGACAAGTCATAAACTTCTACATAATTAAAAAATGGTGAGAAAGGGTCTATAAAAAATGGTGAGAAAGGGTCTAAACAAGAGGTAAAAGATGCAAAGTGCAAGGAAATGATGGACTAACTTATGGTTGAATTTCAGTGTTATTGAATTTGTAATTTTGAAATCCACTGTTATTGGAAATATTTTAAATAATAGGTTCTAGGAGGCTTGTTAAAATTTCAAAGTGTTTTGGTGGAACTTTTTAGCTAAAAATAGGGAAAAATGGATTTTAAATCCCCAACTCTTCAGAAAACGCTAAAAAAACCCGTCAAATATAGTGGTATAAAAAAGTCTCCAACTTTTGTTGACTTTTTGCGAAAATAAGAAAGAAGCGTTGACAACACCGATTTAATCCCACCGTTAATTTCCTTATTACACCGTTTAAGGGGGTTAACCACTCCGTCACTGTTTCCGTCAGAATTAAAACGACGTCGTTTTGATTGCATTTTAAATTGAATTAATACGTCAAAAAGGGGATTCGAACCTGAGACCCTTTACCCACATACCATGCTCATTAAACCATTGTGCCATTGTAACTCATCGAACATTTAACGAATCCTAATTAATTTGAATAGACTTTTCAACTTTGTAAAAATAAAACATAAAAATTATAGTGGCGAATTTAAAAAACATAAATCAATTTTTTCAATTTAAAATTTAAAATTTTTTTTTAAAATTTATATTTTTTAATTCATTTACAAAATTTAAAAATAAAACATAAAAATTTATTTATGTTTTATTTTTACAAATTTGTTTGCTAACTGATTTTTAGGTGTTTGGCAATATGTTTAAAAATAAAACATAAATAAATTTTTTAAAATTTATTTAAATTTATTAAAGTTTATTTACATTTTTTAGATCAATTTAAATTTGTAAATTTGTAAAAATAAAACATAAATAAATTTTAATTTTTTTTAAAAAAATTAGTTTTTTAAAAAAATGTTAAATAATTTATTTAAAAAAATTAAAATTTTTTATGTTTTATTTTAAAATTTTGTAGTTGATTTTTAAAAAATTTAAAGTTTATTCAAAAAAATAAAAAATTGATTTATGTTTTATTTAAATCAATTTAAATATAAATAATTGTTTATGTTTTATTTTTACAAAGTTGAAAAGTCTATTCAAATTAATTAGGATTCGTTAAATGTTCTATAAGTTACAATGGCACAATGGTTTAATGAGCATGGTATATGGGTAAGGGTCTGGGGTTCGAATCCCCTTTTTGATGTTTTAATTCAGTTTAAAACGTAACCAAAACGACGTCGTTTTAATTCTGACGGAAACAGTAACGGAGTGGTTGATGGTTATGTTTGTACTAGCTTCTCTGCCCTACGTACCTGGAATTTTCTGCGACCAAGAGATACCATCAAGCCATGGGCAGCCACAATTTGGTTCAAGCATGCGGTTCCAAAACATGCTTTTACGATGTGGATTACCAACTTAGACAGGTTGCCAACGAGGGAAAGATTGGTCTCATGGGGGATGCCCATCACGTCGACTTGCTGTCTCTGTACCAGAATGTGGAAAGTCGAGATCACTTGTTGATCCTGTGCGATTACAGCTCCATAATTTGGCACCGTGTTCTGCAAAGATTAGCTCCGTATTTGCCGGGGTTTTCTACGTGGAGTGATTTGATGACATGGTCTGACAGCAATTCTGTAACATCCCCTACACCGCTCAGAAGATTAGTGGGGGCAAGCAACAGTCTATAGCATTTGGAAGCAGTGAAACAATGTTCTGCACAATCAAATCACTATTCCACCGGAGGTCATTTTCAGAAACATCGACCGTGAGGTGCGCAACATTATCTTGTCAAGGAAGCGGAAGAAAAACTTTGACAAATTTATGCAGCTTTGGCTGATTTAAGTCAATTATTAATTACCCAACTATTTGATAATTTGTTTTTTATTCTTTTTGCCAAGTTATCAAATGCTTTAGGCTCTGCTATTTGTAAACCCTAAATTTTCATTTATATGATATTAACCAGTTCGCAAAAAAAAAAAAAGAAGATCGAGGACCTCACGTTCATATCGACGGGTATTAGCGGTCCAGTTCCTGAATTTCTTAGTCATCTCAAGAATCTCCAGATCTTTGACCTTTCTTTCAATAAGCTCTCTGGTCCCATACCCTCTTCTTACTCTATGTTACCTAATCTCGAGGCTTTTTATTTCAACGACAACAAGGGCCTTACTGGTAAAAAAAAAACTCTCTTTGTCTGTTTTAATCATCGGTTCTTTACTTTTTTTTTTGATCAATCATCGGTTCTTTAAAGAAACTGTTTTTCACTTTTTTCTCAAATCTGATCAAGAAACTGTTTTATTCTATTAGGCTCGATACCAGATTTCATTTCACGAAAACTTCAGTCCCTTGACCTATCAAACAACCAGCTGACTGGTATGATACCAAAGTCCCTAGGGAACATCGACTTTACCCATGTTGATTTCTCCCAGAACAAGCTCCAAGGTGATGCTTCAATGTTGTTTGGAGCCAACAAAACAACAGATTTTCTCAATATATCGAATAACATGTTCCACTTCAAACTCTCCAACGTCAAGATCCCTAAGACACTCACTAAGCTGGACTTGAGTCACAATACAGTTACAGGACATCTTCCGGCTCAGTGGACCGAGGCTACTGATCTTCTTGTCTTTAATGTTAGCTACAACAAACTATGTGGACGCATCCCCACTGGAGGGAAACTTCAGAGTTTTGATTCTTCTTCCTATTTTCACAATAAGTGTTTGTGTGGTGCACCTCTTCCCAGTTGCAAGTGAAGATTTAAGCAACCAAAGATTTATCTCTTATTTAATGTAAGAATCAAGAAAGTCTAAAGAGGCTGTATTTTCATTTGGAGTGATTAATAAAAGGTAAACATAAACCAGACTTAATTTTTTTATAAACATTTTTAAAACGAATACATTTTGCAAAAAAACAACTAATAATGAGTGCATATCTTTCCGTTTTGTTGTCGAATATAATTAATGAGTGCATATCTATCATACTACCTTTAGTAAAGGAAGCACCGAAACAGTTTGTTTGGCGCTCTCTTTGTTGGGATCAAATCGTGGTCCCCTTCTCTCCCATCTTTGGGTTTCTACGATCTAGTGTTGGAGCTTCTCGTATAAAAAAAAAACCGTTTGCTTCAGTTTTGGTGTGTTAACCTTGTTCATAGCAAAATCGGATTCAGTAGGTCGTCATGTATTGTATCTGATGTTCCAGCCTACTCCCACAACAGATGAAGGTGGAAGTAGCTACTATCAAAATTGCATTGCCTAAAAAATAAAAAATAAGAAATAAAAAATAAAATTGCATTGCCTAAAGAACTTTATCTCTATATTTGCCATATCAATAAATCTAAGTCTTAATACAACTGTATTTTCCATTCGGAATGATTAATAAAACTTGCATTTGATAAATTCAAAGAACTTTGAACGGGAAAAAACAAAAGGATAAGCTCATATACATTTCCTCTTAAAAAAAAGGTTTCACGTACAATTTCAAAGTGTGTTTGATCGACCGGCTAGAAACGCTCGAGTGGCGTGCCACATGAACAGAGTTTACAGAAACGAATTGGCACACAACGTTTTTTGCATTGTACAAAACTAGTCAACAGACACCTCATGAGTATATGTATTATTGGCGGGATCCCTATTATTGGCTATCATCACACTTTTTTTTTGACTAAATGTCATCACACACTCAAAAAAAAAAACTATCATCAACATCGAAGCTAATAGCTCAACTAAAGTACTTTCCCGAAAATAACTCCAAACATTCAAATCAGGACATCGTTGTCCAGTGATAAAGGATTCACAGCTGTGAGTACCGCCACCTGAATTCGATTCCTGGCCAAAGCAGATTTAACATAACTTCTTTTTGGCTTCTATGACAACACCAGATCCAGTTAGACGCGGTGCTAGTGGACTCTTGCAAGGAATCTTACACCTGAATTATAAAAAAAACTCCACACATTCAATAATTTTTTACTAAATCTGCGTACCCACACTCATTAAGTACAATATACCTGAGTGCGTAAACATAAATCTACTAGAATAATCTGAGACTGTGAGGGCGACAACATGAAACTACAAACATCTATAAGTCTGATGACAGCCGCCAAAAATCCTAATACCTACATTCCAAATTCGAATAAAAAAATCAGCAACCGACATATTCAATCTACCAAATAAATTTAAATTTCTACCTAAAAATTAAACACCGATATAAATCTACCATAATAAGTATTTGACGTAAGCAATTAATTCAATTAATTCAATTAAATTATAATCGTAAAAAATAAGCATTTCATAATCAATTTTCTTTTTACTAAATTTGCGTAACTACATTCATCAAAAACAGTTAATAGATATATAAAACGTCTAAACATAATTATACCCAAAAAAATCTGCACAATTTGACGGTAGTCTCATAACCCCAAATATCTAGAAGCTTACTACCTATAAGTGGCCTACATAAAGAATATGTGGCCTACATAACAATCTACCAAATAACTCTATACTATTGATATGTTATGATTTTTAGTGTTTTAGTCATGCTATAAGTCTTGTATTTAGAGTATTTTATGTGTGTTTTGAAGTCCTTTTGAGTTTTATATATTTTGAGCTCATTTGGATGTTTTAGAATACTTTGGAGTTACTTTGGAGGAGATGTAGAAAAGTTGAAGTCAGAGGTAAAATCAACACAAAGTGTTGCCCGACACCAGTGCAAATTTCCAATATTTCAAATTCTGATGGACCTATGTCGATCCAGCCCAACATTTCATGCCCGACACCCACGACCAGGGACGACACCAATCTGGTGACGTACGTCACCAAGCACAGGACAAGCCATACACTTCTACGAAACCAAAGATGGTGCGAAAGGGTTTACAAACCGCATGTTCCTTATTTTAGAAGGCCTGGGCGCGGGGCGGGTACCCGGACTTTTCGGAGTACTTGCGACCCGCCTTGCCCCGTTCAATTTTCACAAATTTCGCCTTGCGACTTGCCTTGCGACTTGCGAGTACTTGCGATGACGAGTACTTGCAAAAAATTGACCGACTTGCAAGCTACTTGCCTTGCGACTTGCCTTGCGACTTGCATTGCTACTTGCGACTTGCTAATTTATTAGAAAACTACTCAAACAAAATAACATAAATACTTAATAAGTTTGTTACAATCTCAAAATACAAATTATCAAGTTTCAAAACATCCAAAATAACATAAATACTTGAAGATAGAATTTGAAATACTTAAAGACAACATAACTTTGCTTCTTTCTCATGAAGCTTTTTATTCTTCTTAAATCCTTTTGTTCCTATAAAATAATGTAGATCACAATAAAACAAACACTCAAATTATTAGAGATCACATACTTCTAAATCATAAATGTGCACAGATGAAATAATTTTTTAATATAACATAGCGGGGCAAGTTCGAACGGGGCGAGTTTCGGAAAAAAAACCGTGACTTGATACTTGCCCCGTACTTGCGAGTAATAAAAAATTTCGACTTGTTACCCGACTTGCGCGAGGCAGGTACTTGTCCGGACGAGGCGGGTACGGAGCGAGTCACGAGTAATGAGCGAGTAACGGGTACTTGTGCCCATGCCTACCTAAGAGGTCTAAACAAGAGGTAGAAGATGCAAAGTGCAAGGAAATGATGGACTAACTGATGGTTGAACTTCAGTGTTATTAAACTTGTAATTTTAAAATTTTTAAGTAATAGGTTTTATGAGGTTTGTTAAAAAATTTAAGTGTTTTGTGTTATAAATCATTAAGGATTGACTCCATAACCGGCCTAATATGACCAAGACCAATCGGCACATTCCGTCCATAAAAAGTGGTCTTTACTTGGTGGTTTTTCTTATTTCTTATTGTATTAGGTTTTCATTGTTTGCTCATGTTAACCACTATATATATATATATATATATATATATGTACTCTTATTCATTCATTAATACACACAGAAACATTCAGTTTCATAACACGTTATTAGCACGATTGTTCTAAAACTCTGAGCTCACGAGACCCTAGCCGCCGCCGCCCTAACCGCTATCGCCCTAACCGCCGCTGCCGCCATGAAAACATATCCGATCCAGCTCGTGTTCATTGCAGCTCGTGGTCAGCTTGTTTTCCGAGGTCTTTTAGCTCCCGGTTCAATCCATTCAACCCATTCGGTGTTTAAGGTAAACAAAATGGAATCCTTAAAACATAAGATCGAATCTGACCTAATGTAACTTGAACCTTAATCTGAAACCCTAGTTTCTGAAAACCCAAAAATTGATTTTATAAATCTCTAAATTTGATTTTGGTTCATTGATTAATTGTTCTATCGATCTTGAAAATCTATTAAGATTGTTTCCTTAACAGAAACATGTTTTAAATTCAATCATGATATAGAATCTGTTTGTTATGCTGTTAAACCCTAATTTACCCTAAAATCCGATTTTAGACTTAAACCCTAAATTTTCTTTGATTGAATATCTTGAAATCCTAAAGAGGTATTGAGACCCTCAATCAAATAGTTTCTTGAATCTGTTTTTTATTTTAGCAATTCTTAAATTGATTTGATTGAAAGTTAGAATTGATAGATTCATTGTATATTGATTCTTAAAACCCTAATTCGAATTTGAATCCTAAAGGGCATTGAAAACCCTAATTACCATATTGATTAAATTCGAATTTTTTTTTTGAGGTTTAGGAATGATTAGTACTTGATTGATTATTGCATGAGAGCTAAAGATGATAGTTTTTCTTGATGCATTCATAAAATGAAACCCTGAATATATTAAGGACCTTGAAATCCTATCCTCATCTCATAGCCGTGTGACATTGTTCATTTTTGAATAATATTTTAGATGTATTCACATATAGATTACTTGATGCATTATAGAATTCAATTTGCTAAGGTTGTTGCATCATCATAGCCGTGTGGCTCAAGCATATAATTAAGTCGTGTGGCTTATGTACATTATCTCATTTTGATACATATAGACATAGCATTGTAAGAAATGGTCGAATGTCTTGAAATCATATGGATTGTTTGCATGAATTCTAAATTCTTGAATTGATTGATAATGTGATTCAGATATCGAGATTCAAACTCTCATATTATTCTGCCCTAAATCTCTCTGGAAATAATTTTCTAGAATGGGTAATGAACATTACAGTTGCTCCGAAGTATAGAGGACTCGGGAGATGTATCATTGATGGCAATAATGAAATTGAAAGCCAAAAGCATAGAGCCATAACAATTATGCGCTATCATCTCACTGAGGAACTGAGAGATCAGTACATAAATATTGAGGATCCTTTTGACTTTTGGACAAAGTTAAATGAAAGATATTTAATGGTATTATGGCGAAAGTCCATGGAAGAATGGAGGATTCTCAATTTCCAGGATTTTGAATCCGTAGACAAATATAATTCTGCTCTAATGAAAATCGCCTATGGTCTTGATCTATGTAGTGAAGTGGTAACACATAAGGACTTACTATATAAGACCTACTCCACATTCCATCCAAAGGATTTGTTGTTATCACATAAGGCCAAAAGTTTCATCAACTATAATGACCTGTTGTCATACCTTTTGAAAACTGAGCAAAGAAAGCAGAAAGTTAGAGAGACGATCAGCAGATTTGAAAAACTGTAGAAAAGATACATTGAGAAACGTAACAGTGAGATGAGACCTCCTGAAGCAAATGATGTTAATAATGATAAAGAGGAAATCGTGTGGCAACACATGAACTATGAGGCCGACTTATACATTGACTAAAGAAATGGGATTTCGACATTTTGATTTTATGTTTTATGTTTTGCTTTGACTTTTTTGAACTATTTTGAGTTTATTTTATTGCTATTATCTTGTTTGATTCTTGCTTGATATTATGAATTTTTATTGCTTATATAAACGACAATATGAGTTCAAAAGTACAAGTATAAAATCTCGACCAAAAGGCATTGCCTAAAGGGTATGATATTTTTCACCCATACAAAGCCCATTGAGTTATAAGAATGGTTTCCAAATAAAAACAATGGGCAAAAGGAAATAAAAGTTCCTTAAAATCGCCTAAGGCATTAAAGAAAATGGTATAGACTATTCTTGCATTCTCTATTGATCTAGAGTATAGTATATTCATGAGGGAGAGTGAGGACAAACTCGTGGTCCATGACTATACTAAAAATTCAATGACCATAAGAAGACTTGGCTGAATTTTATAAACAAAGGTCATTACCTATAAGGTTTAGACTATAAAGTCTATCAGTTTGGAGACATCACAAGTTTTACATGTATATAAGATTAATATGCATCAGACCATATAAGTGAGCATAGATATTCCCATCACAGATTGAACACGGGTCATGAGCCAAACATATACCATCTTAAGAGATTTTGAATAAAACCACCACATACATATGTGTCGTCTAAGATGGAATATCATAAGAAGATTGAGAATATATATATGTTTGATAAGAAATGTTTCTTCTACGAATTTTAAAGAAACCTTGAGCCAAATATAGGTGATCTATTTAGTGGTCAAGGAACATGGATTACATGAGTTTAATGAATCCGAATATCCAACATTAGAAGGATAAATGTAATAAGCTGATAAATAAAGGAATGATAAGAGAAATGAAATGGTATTAACCATCATTGTCTTGGCAAGATCCTCAGACTAGAAAATATTTAAAGACGTCTAATGAGAACAAAGAAATGATATAAAGATCATATAAAGCTAGCAGAATCAGATGGCATACACATTGACCCGAAAAGGAAAGAAATAAATGACAAAGTCATATCAGCTTAATCACCATGAAATTGATGTCTTAGAGACACAATCAAGTTACTACTAAGTCTATACAAGATAGACCAATAAACTTCATAAGATAAGAAACCCCATAAAGAAAAAAAGGTGCATAATACAAATCCGAGTTTATTAAGGAAACCAGTCCAGACATATAGATATAAGGATAGCCAGCTGAACATCTAAGGCACCAAACCATGTAGCTTGGGATGCCACGCTTCAAGGTAATAAAGTTCCTGGATAATGAAAATCTCAAATCGATCAAATCATGTATGGATCAAAATAGGAACTACATAAGAGTGTTAACACCAAAATGTGCATAATAAAAATCCGAGTTTATTAAGGAAACCAGTCCAGACATAGAGATATAAGACTGGCCAGCTGAATATTTAAGGCACCAAACCATGTAGCTTGGGACGCCACGCTTCAATGTAATAAAGGTCTTGGATAATGAAAATCTCAAATCAATCAAATCATGTCTGGATCAAAATAGGAACTACATAAGAGTGTTAACACCAAAATGTATAAGAGAACGCATACAAGATAGTAACACTTGAAAAATAAAGAAACAAGTGAGGATTAGAACCCACGAAAAAGAATGCATTCATAGATTCATAATATAAAAGGAAATATGGGATTATGAAAGTGATATGCGTATTGGTCACATAAGAAAACGCCATCAGATGATTAAACCAGTTGATAAATAGGTCATGTGAAGAAAAGAAAATCGTGAGGCCACATGATCTAAAGTGTTCATGTTTTCTACTTACAAGCATTTCAGAATAGCTTGGTTACACAAAGATACTCACAGATACTAAGAAACAAACTATAAAGAGATATCCTCCAAATATGGTGGATGCTGCTACAAACTCGAAAATTTATGACGTCTGGACACATAAGAAAGAAATTAGATTGATATAGTAAGCAGCATATGGATCACTGGATAAATGATAAATAAAGGTATCAGAAAAAGTTCTCAAGAACAGCATTATTCCTAAGCTGTTTATGGATTGAAAATAAAGCAATTGCATATAGTATAGATTAAGTAATACTTGGTAAATAAGTTCTATAAGAAAAATCTAAATCAGTTCATATTAATAAATATGAATTCCTTGTGTATATATTAAACCAGTCGAAAGAAAGGTTAATTAGTTTCGATGATACAAGTTATCAATAGATCATTGGATAGACTATGATCTACATATATGAAACTGCAATAAAACTTTCAGAAATCATAGCCGCATTGTATGTGGATGATTTAAACATCCTTGGTACCTCTGGGGAAATTGTCCAAACAGTTGAATATCTAAAGAAAGAGTATGAGATGAAAAACCTAGGTAAAACGATCGTGGCCACTTCGTCAAATCACACAAAAATTTTAGCTATTCATGAAGCCAGTCGCGAATGTGTTTGATTAAAGGTCAATGACTCAGCACATTAGATCAGATTGTGGCATGGTTGAAGACAAGGGACCAACTATTATGTATGAGGACAATGCAGCTTGCATTACACAGCTCAAGGACGGCTACATCAAAGGCGATCAGACGAAACATATTTTACCAAAGTTCTTCTTCACTCATGAACTACAAAAGGACGGTTAAGTTCAAGTCCTACAAGTCTGTCAAGTGAAAATTCAGCAGACGTATTCACCAAGTCTCTACCAACCTCGACGTTCAAAAGGCTCTTTCATCAGATTGGGATGCGAAGACTTACGAGTCTTCAATGATGCTCAAATCAGGGGGAGTAATACATGTTTTATTCTTTTCTTTCACAATGGTTTTGTCCCACTGGGTTTTTCATAGTAAGGTTTTAATGAGGAAACATCGCCAAGCATATTAAAGAGATCCTCAAGCATCTAACACGGTTATGTCTTCCAAAGGAGAGTGTTATAAATCATTAAGGATGGACTCCATAACTGACAATATATGACCAAGACTAATCGGCCCATTCTGTCCAGAGCAATCAGTCTTTACTTGATGGTTTTTCCTATTCCTTATTGTATTAAATTTTCATTTTCTTGGTCATGTTAACCACTATATATATGTACTTTTATTCATTCATTAATAAACACAGAAACATTCAGTTTCATAACATTTTGGTGGAATTTCTTAGGTGAAATATGAAAACCCAAATCCAATGATTTTAGATGAGATTCTAGAGTTTTTTTAATTAAAATCACAACAAATTTCATAATTCACACAAAATTATCTTAAAACTCATTAAAAATCAAATTATTTCAAATTTTCTTAAATTCTATATTCAATACCTTCTTGTTATTTTGGGTTCAGTATTGTTAGTTCATCAATTGACCCAAAACTTTTTCTAGATTTACCCTCGAGTGGGGTGCCACATGAACAGATGTTACTGTAACAAATTGGCCCACAACGATTTTTGCATTGTACGAAAATAGTCACCAACCGCACCTTAGAGTATATGTACTATTGGGTATTACGGTCCCAAACTAATGATTCTCTTTATCTTTTAGGGCAATTCTCCTTTTTGCCACACTTTCTAGTTTTCCTTCCCACATTAGCACAGACTGGCATTTCTTCCATAACTAACATCCATTAAACATCTAAAATACCATCTTACCCCTAAACTAAACAAGCCAAAAAAAAAACATGCCAAAAAAAAAGAAAAGAAAGACATGCGACTCTCTCCTCTTCTTCTTAACGCTTTCTTCTCTTTCCCCGGAAACCTAGCCGACGACGACGGCGACGATGACGAAGACAGAGTAGTGTCTTCAGTTGGACGGAGCTACGAAAATTCTTCGACGACAAAGCTTCCGGTTTTCAAGGTGCTTTTCCGGTTTCCGGTTTTCAACACTGTCTCTCTATCTACATTAGCTTTTAGATTTATACTCTCTTGAAGAGCCTTTGCGAGTTGCTTGTCTTCTTCCAATTGAGCTTTGGAGCATCTAATTTCTTGAGCGGCCACAAAATCCCAGCCGTCGTACTAGGCACGTGGCGATCTGGATCTCAAGCCACCGACGCCGTTTTCACTGCAATCGTCGAGGTGATTCATTCCCAATCTTTTTAATTCCCTAATTACGCCATTTCTTGATAAAGAGTGTCAAATGCCAAAACATGAAGAGATTTTATGCAATCAATCATCTCATGTTTGTTATACACTTCCCTGACATTGTAGGGTGGCTATAGGCACATAGATACAGCTTGGGAGTATGGTGATCAGAAAGAGGTCTCTCTCTCTCTCTTGTTTTGTCTCTCTGTCACAACTTTGTTTTGTCTGAAAGTTTACAGTTTAGATGTAAACAATTTGTTACTCTTGTTAGGTCGGCCTAGAGATGAAGAGGGCTATGCACGCTAGTATCGAGAGGAGAGACCTCTTCGTGACGTCCAAGCTTTGGTATAAGAAAAAAAACAATTCATTTCTTTGCTTCATTCTTTTGTCGCTATTGATAATTGTGTTTTTTTGACACTTGTGTGTAAATAAAGGTGCACAGAGTTATCTCCTGAGAGAGTGGGTCCTGCTTTGCAAAATACCCTTCAAGAGCTTCAAATGGACTACCTTGATCTTTACCTGGTATGTATCATACTACATAATGTATGTATGCGTCTGTGTTACTTTCACTCTGAGTATTAAATCAACTTGTAGACTTTCTTTTTACTGTTTCTTTCCGTCTCTACAATTCGGTTCGTGCAGATTCACTGGCCCTTCCGGCTAAGAGAAGGAGCCAATAAGCCACCAAAGGCAGGGGACGTCCTTGAGTTTGACATGGAAGGTGTTTGGAGAGAAATGGAGAAGCTTGCCAAGGACAATCTTGTCAGGAACATTGGCGTTTGTAACTTCACCATCACTAAGCTCAATAAGCTGCTAGGATTCGCTGAATTGATCCCTTCCGTTTGCCAGGTAAAGATTTTCCCAGCATCACAGTTTTCATCATTGTAAGTTCATAAAAAAATATCCGTGTTTTTGAGTTTGTTTATGTTTTGCCATAGATGGAAATGCATCCTGGTTGGAGAAACGACCAAATGCTCCAACTCTGCAATAAGAATGGTATCCATGTGACAGTAAGTGCTATTATGATTCTTTGTATACGTGTCTATGGAGTATGGACAAAGAGATTTAATTTAACTGCTTAAGTTGCATGGATTATGAAACTTGCAAGGCCTATACGCCACTGGGATCTCAATAAGGCGGGAGAGATCTGATACACGATCAGACGGTGGATAGGATAGCGAAGAAGCTGAACAAGACGCCTGGACAGGTTCTAGTGAAATGGGGTCTACAGAGAGGAACAAGTGTCATCCCCAAGTCATCGAATCCAGACAGGATCAAGGAGAACATCAAACCCCAAGTCATATAAAAATCATTTATATTTTTTAGGAAGGCTTTCATAAATATGTATAATGACTTCCAAAATTTAAGTTAGTGTCGAAATATGCACAACAATTATCATTTATATATATTTTAGTAAAGTCTTCCTTAAAAGTTAAAAAATCTTCCAAAATTTAATTTGATATATAAGTCTGTGTGTTTGTGAAAATGTATGTAGGTCGAGTATGAGAAAGATTTTGGAAGGTCTTCCTAGATTTGTGTGAATCTTTCCTAAAAATTCTAGAAAACTTCATAAATTCAAAAACTTAACATTTCTAGATATCTACAAATACTCATACACATTTTAGTAAGATCTTTTTAAAAGTTTAGAATGTCTTTCTCAATCTGTAAAAATGTCCTTATAAAAAAATAAAAAAACTTTTTTAAATTTCAGGAAAATCTTTCCTAAAAATTTAGAAAAACTTCCTAAATTTGTATGTATCTTTCTAAAATTCAAGAAAGGTTCATAAATTCCAAAACTATAACATTTCTAGATTTTTCTACAAATAATATAATTTGTATGAATCTTTCTAAAACTTCAAGAAAGGTTCATAAATTTTAAAAAACTTTTTTGAAATTTCAGGAAAGCCTTCCTAAAAGTTTAAAGAAGTTTCCTAAATTTGTTTCTGATCAACTAGTAATTAACATACAATTTTGGATGGTCTTCCTAAATTTGTATGAATCTTTCCAAAAAAATTCAAGAAAGCTTCATAAATTCAAAAACTATCATTTATAGATTTAAAAAAAACTCATACAAAGTTTTGTAAGATTTTCCTAAAAGTTTATAATGTCTTTCTTAATATTTCAGAGTTTCCTTCTAAAATAATAAAATTTTAAAATTGTTTTTGAGGAAGGCCTTCCTAGAAGTTTAGAAAATCTTCCTAAATTTGTTTTTGATCAACTAGTAATTAACATACAATTTTGGATGGTCTTCCTAAATTTGTATGAATCTTTTCTAAAAATTCAAGAAAACTTCTTAAATTCTAAAACTAACATTCTAATATCTAAAGATACTAAAACAAATGTCTTTCTAAAAGCAATATAAAAACTTATTAACATTATAGGTTTTCCTTAAAGTTAATAAAAATTACTAAATTTTTATTCGGTCAATTGGTAGTTAACATATAATTTAGGATGGTATTCCTAAATTTTTAAGAATCTTTCCTAAACCTATAACATTTCTTGATTTTTCTACAAATAATATGTATGAATTTTTCTAAAACTTCAAAAAAGGTTCATAAATTTTTAAAAACATAACTGTTTTAGGAAGGCCTACATGAATTTATGAAAAATGTAACATTTCGAAAACAAATCATCCATGTGACATATCCACACGGTATTATAACCACTAGGCAATGTGGTTGTAGCCACTAAACCATGGTTATAATTTGGTCATTAATGTATGTCTATTATCCTAAATACTCATACAAAATTCAGTAAGTTTATTATCTTAAAAGTTTATAATGTTTTTCTCAATCTTCAAGAATGTATTTTTAAAACAATAATTTTTTTAAAAAATATTTAGGAACTCCTTTCTAAAAGTTTATAAAAGCTTCCTAAATTTGTATTTAATAAATTAAGTAATTGACAAACAATTTAGGAAGATATTTTAAATTTGTATAAGTCTTTCCTAATAATTCAAGAAACCTTCATATATAATTTCCGAAACTCACATTTTTAGATATGTAAAAAAAAATACTCATACAAATTTCAGTAAGATCATCATCCTAAAAGTTTATAATGTATTTCTCAGTCTTCAAAAATGTCTTTTTAAAAAAAAAAATTAGAAAATGTTTAGGAATACCTTCCTAAAAGATAAGAAAAAGCTTCCTAAATTTGTATTTAATAAACTAGTAATTAACATACAATTTAGGATGATCTTCCTAAATTTGTATAAATCATTCCTAAACATTCACGAAAGCTCATCATTTCAAATTAACATTTAAAGATATCTAAAAAAAAAAAAACGTATACAAATTTCAGTAAGATCATCATCCTAAAAGTTTATAATGTATTTTTCAATCTTCAAGATTGTCTTCTTAAAACAATTAATTTTTTTAAAAAATATATAGGGAGGCATTCCGAAAAGTTTAGAAAATCTTTCTAAATTTGTATTTAATGAAGTAGTAATAAACATACAATTTAGGATGACCTTCCTAAATTTGTTTAAATATTTACTAAAAAGTCAAGAAACCTTCATAATTGTTAAAACTAACATTTATAGATAAAAATCTGATACAAATTTTACTAAAATCATCATCCTAAATTTTTTTATTGTATTTCTCAATCTTCAAGAATGTCTTTTAAAATTTTTTTTAAAAACTATTTAGGAAGGCCTATAACAAGTATTGAGAGTCAAAATTTTCTATAAAGGTTCTTATTTATGAATAACATAGCTTTAGGAAGGACTTCCTAAATGTGTCTAAGTCATGTTAGCAACTTCGAGTCTTATTTTGTATTGTTTTTATATTTTAAAGAAAAAATAATATAGATTTAGAAAGGTCTTTCTAAATGGTTACATACTCAAGAGTTATTACATTTCACAGAGTTGATACATATTATCCAAAAACTATTCTTTTAAAATTATCGTAGATGTTTTTTTTTTTAAATTCAGGAAGGTTTTCCTAAAAGTTTAGAAAAGTCTCCTAATTTTTTTTTTTTTGATCAACTAGTAATTAACATTCGATTTATGATGCTATTCCTAAATTTTTATAAATCTTTCCTAAACATGTAGAACAGTTTCCTAAATCTAAATTGTGGCATAAATAAATATAAAAGTTATCAAAAGTTTTGAGAACGACTTCCTATATATGAAATACGATTTTCTAAATTTGAGTTATTGGATAAATAAACACAAAAGTTCTCTTGTAAACGTTTTAGGATAGACTTCCTAAATATGTATGATAAGTTCCTAATTTTGAATAAATCTATGTTCTTCATCAATGTGTCTGACTTTGAATAAATCTATGTTCTTCATCGATGTGTCTGACTTTGATGCTTTCAGCCAAAACATAGAATCTGCTGCAACCAAACTCAATATTCACTGTCACTGATATCCTTCATAACGAAATGTTACAGATTATATCAAACTCTTCCGTGAAAGAATTATAAGCAATATTCATATGTAAAAATAGCTAAAACAAACACGATATCCTAGTGGAAAGGTACATTATATTATTTCAACATGTTACATACCACTTTACGAATCAAGGGCTCAAGAACTGGTTCGAGAAAATGTTTGACAGCAGCAGGGTTCCCATGATAGAAAACTTCTGGAAGATTCCTTGTTGTGTGAACAACAGCTTCAGAACAGCTGTAACTTCCCTCCTGTTGCCTGAAAATTGGGAATCAATCGACAATTGAAGTCCAAATTAACAGCGGAATGCTTTTAAGTTCATCTTCATCAACCACACAAAACCTCGAACAACACATCTGAGGTTAACCTAACAAGTTCCCGTGTAACTTCGAGACAAATCATCTAACGAAACAAGAACTCAACTTAGAGAAAGAGGAGATTGTGCTTGTACCCAGAGAAAGGATGACGTATGTGTTCAGAAGATTAGGGATGACAGCCCAAAATCGAATCTCCAGAGCATCGTCGGCTCCGGAATCGTGACCAAGGCTGTTAGCCGGAGTAGATGAGGATGCGGCAACCCGTAGTCAGAGTTCGTGAACCAAGCTCGACAGATTATTGTCTTCCGTCTCTGTCGTCGTCGTCACGATGTCAAAGAGAGCACGAGGGTTTCGATCGATTTTTTAATTTTCTGTTTTCGTTCAACTCAAGGTTATAATTGTCAATCAAACATTAATGAATGCTATGTTGAGAAATTTTATTTTCTTGTGCTAGTTTGAGAATAGAAACTTGGATCTGTATCATTTGAGACAATTTCTCTATCATTTATATATATATATATATATATATATATGTCACCACACTTTCAACCAAAAACTCAAAATAGACACCACCATGGAGAAGAATAAGATAAAGACATTGCTTTTCTTCTTCTTGTTCTTCTTTACTACCGCTTTATCCAAACACCTATGTCACCAAGATGACAAAAACACACTCCTCAAGATCAAGAAATCCCTAAAAAACCCAAACAGTCTCTCCACATGGAACCGTAAAACCGACTGTTGTTCCTCTTGGTCTGGCATAACGTGCAGTGACACCGCTAACCACCGCATCACTGATCTATTTATAGGCGTCAACGACAATATCTCTGCTCATATCCCACCTGAGCTCGGTGACTTAACGTATAAAGAGAAACTTGTTTTCCAAATGCTCCCTAACCTCACCGGTGAAATCCCGCCCACCATCGCTGTAATACTCTAGTCTAGAGCGGAAATTACACTGGAGCAGAACTAATTTTTGAAGACCGATACAGACAATTTTTAAAATTTCGGAACTTGGATCGATGATGCCCAAGACATCAATAGAGCCAATGCAAAAGGATTCAGCCAAGGAAAATTCAACTGAGGAAGTTAAAAATCGGAGAAGCCGATAGATCCGAGAAAGGACACTTCGAGCAAAATAATTCACATACTGAGCGTCGCCCATCAAACAATTCTGAGATTTTGTGGAACTGTTAAGGACACATAAAGGAAGATTATGAGCAAAGAAAATCCGAGAAGATTTGGCCATAGGAGATGCGTCACCCAGAAAAATGGAGTGAAACATTGTGGAGACTCTAAGGACATCTAAAGGAGCATTTTGAAACAATCAGATTGCATTTTGGACGGTGGACGCAGTTTTTATGACATAAGCCGTTCGAAGCTTGAAAACGGGCAATACCGAGAAAAGTCAAGGAAGGTCAGTCAGGGACCAACTACTCACGTCTTTGCTGACTAATCTTTGGCAGAGCAGGAGGTTTCAGGCCCTCAGAAATGTCCGACCTCAGAAGCAGGAGGTGGAAGAAGATTTAAGCATGAGAAGTGATGAGTGTCCACAAGCACGATGTGTCGAGGCCAGGGCAGTTCTTGGTGTGAGCTAAGGTGTCAAGCTCCTGTCAAACCAAAGAGCTTATAAATACCTCCAGACACCTTCAGATCTCCTCATTCACGTTCTCATCTGTTACCATGCAAAAATCGTTTTAGAAAAACCAAACCGAGAGAGAGAGAAAAGTGAGGTAGTGTGTGCGTGAGCTATAGGGAGCTTAGCTCGGGAATAGAAGTTGGTAGAGATCAGAATTCTTCGGTTAAGGTGAGTCTCCGACCTTAGTAGCCCATCGCCGATCATGTTCTATGCTATGCGTGAAAGCGTTATACCATAGATCTGACCGTCGATGGAATTTCTTATTGATGTGTTTGTTTGATGGCATACTTTGATTATTGCTTGTTTATTTACATGCCTTGGTTACTTGGTTATGTGATTATCTATGCTTGTGTGAGTGTTTTCTGTTGAGATTGCATGTTGTGTGTTGCATGAGGACCGGCGTGATGTAACTCTGGGTACCGCGGTGCACTTAGGGTTCGGATCCGCGTTTGTGGTGCTAATGTGTTATGCAGGTTGCCACGGTTTGAGTTTCACTCACGTGTGCTGAGTAATCGGATTTTTGTTGTGTGGTTGTGTTGTGGTAATGGTGAAAGTGAAGGTGGAAGGGCTTCCGAGATCACGGATCCAGTTGCACGCCCCTTCCCCAGAGCTAACTCGTGCGTAGGGAATATGATGGCCGCGCTGTCTAGCGGTGTTTGGTTAGACCGACCCACTAGCGGAGTTGGTTAGACCGACTCTCCAGCGTAGCATCATACGATCTATGAATAAGGGCCAAGTGTTAAGACTTGATCCGCGAACGAGCGTCAGGTCCAATGAATCGCACGGCTCAGCTGGCACCCATGGATGGCTGACGTCTCGGTGAGGTGTGATGTGTTGTGGTGTGAAGGTCCGATGGCTGTGTGATCTGTCGGGACCGGGCAGAACCATTGGAGTGGTTTAGTGGCGGTATGTTTGTTATTCCCCAATGTTCCTCCACAATATCGAAGGACAGAGAAGTGGAGAAGACTCGGAGAGACCGGATGGCAGCCTAGGGCCGAGTATACCCGACGGGGTATGAGACGGCTTCCATAGTGAGACGGAGTCAGGCCGAAATGCACTTAGTAATTTACTAGTGCTCGGTTTCGTGTGTGAAGTTCCGACTTGATTTTCTTTGTGATATCAAGTGCTGGAGGTGTTCACAGGGGAATGCGATATGCTAATAGATCTCTGTGCCCACGCGTGTGTGTGATGGAATGCGGTGTTGGTCATATAGTTTTAAGTTGCATGCTTCGGCTATTTACTTGCTTGATTGATTGATTGCCTGTTTGGGATCTGGGTTGGGAATTGTATTTGCTTATGTCTTGGACTCACTGAGTAATCATCCCGATTGCTCACCCCTTTCCCCTCTCTTGCAGGTAACCCTTAGTGAGCTAGTAGAGCGAGCGCCGGAACGTTAGGATCATCGGAAGTAGTTTGTCTTGACTTTTGCAAATGACTCGTTTGTAAGAAAGTATGTAATGTTTTTCTTTTCGGATTCCCAATGTGATCACAGTACGCTTTGTGTTTGTAAAAGTTGGTTTTGAACCTTATAAATGAAATATGATGTTTTGTGAAATTGAGCTGGCTTAATGATATTAGTCTTGTCCGGGCTAACACAACTCAAGACCGAGGTACGGGTTGAAAAGCCTTATGCTACGGTCGAGAGGTATCGGAGTTGGTCGGATGGACTGGCCTTAAGCTCAGTGACCTCTGAGATGGGCTGGACTATCTGATTAATCTCGACTTGTGGCATCTTCGGATCGGGTTAGGCTGGGTTTGGTCGTTCGTGTTCTTGTTTGATTGTCGTTCGGCCAGTCTTGTCTAGTCCGGTTCGGGGGTGTTACAATCGCAAACCTCAAAAATCTAGAGGTCCTCACGTTCATATCGACGGGTATAAGCGGTCCGGTTCCTGAATTTCTTAGCCAGCTCAAGAATCTCCAGATCTTTGACCTTTCTTTCAATAAGCTCTCTGGTCCCATACCCTCTTCTTACACTATGTTACGTAATCTCGTGTCTCTTGATTTCAGCGACAACAAGGGCCTTACAGGTAAAAAGACTCTCTTTGTTTGTTTTAATCATCGGTTCTTTACGTACTTATTTCACATTTTTCTCAAATCTGATTAAGAAACTGTTTTATTCTATTAGATTTGATACCAAATTTCATTTCACGAAAACTTGTTTACCTTGACCTATCAAACAACCAGCTGACTGGTACGATACCAAAGTCTCTAGGGAACATCGACTTTACCCATGTTGATTTCTCCCTGAACAAGCTCCAAGGTGATGCTTCAATGTTGTTTGGAGCCAACAAAACAACAAATTTTATCGATATATCGAAAAACATGTTCCACTTCAAACTCTCCAATGTCAAGATCCCTAACACACTTACTAAGCTGGACTTGAGTCACAATATAATTACAGGACATATTCCGGCTCTGTGGACCAAGGCTACTGATCTTCTGGTCTTTAATGTTAGCTACAACAAACTATGTGGACGCATCCTCACTGGAGGGAATCTTAAGAATTTTGATTCTTATTCCTATTTTCACAAGGGCGGATCCAGTAAGGCAATTGGGGTGTCAAATGACATCCCTTAAATCTGTATAAAAATATATTTGTGTGTGAAAACATTGTGTGATCAGCAGCAATTTTGGTAAAAATATCTTGAGTTCAATTCCCACTTCCTCCACAATAGTTATTTTTGTGGTATTAATATTTTGACCCCCTCCAAACTAATTCCTGGGTCCGCCAGAGTCTCTAATTTTTTTTTAAAATTATTGACTTAAAAGTTGATGCCGATTTATGGCTAAACTACCCTTAGTAGCTTTGATGGCAGATTTTTAGAATTTGACAGATTTTTTCGGTGACAGATTTTTATTCGACAGACTTTTCTAAATGTCTATCGTACGATATAACAGATTTATTGGTAATGACAGATTTTTTCGACAGATTTATTTGACTAAACAGATTTATCCAAAAAATCTGTCGGATGAAGTAGCAGATTTTTCGAATGACAGATTTTTGCGACAGATTTATTTGAGTAAACAGATTTATCTAGAAAATCTGTCGTATGAAGTAGCAGATTTTTTGGAATGACAGATTTTTGCGACAGATTTATTTGAGTAAACAGACTTATCTAGAAAATCTGTCGTATGAAGTAGCAGATTTTTTGGAATGACAGATTTTTGCAAAAAATCTGTCGAATGAAGTAGCAGATTTTCTTAGAGCGACAGGCTTTTAGTTATCGGCAGATTTTTGTGACAGATTTTTTTATAAGTGGTGGCAGACTTATATTCCTAGGTGGTGGCAGACTTATATTCCTAGGTGGTGGCAGACTTATATTCCTAAGTGGTGGCAGACTTAAATTCCTAAGTGGTGGCAGACTTATTGTTTTGATTTACAAAAAAAAAAAAAAACGTATTTGCCCTAGAAAAAACGATTGCAACATTTCTATCTTGGGATTGCCGTCATCTTCTTCTTCTCCATTGCCCTAAAACTCTACATCTATGTCCACCACTCGCCACATGGTTTTGTAGATATATTTCACCCAAAATCTATTGAATTTCTCTATATATTTCTCCTACTGACTGTTTTTTCAATGAATACTCTTGAGAAAGAACCTAACGAGATTGACGATAGATTCGATTTTTGTGATGACTCTGATGGAGCATCTTCGGGTGATGAAGATTTTAGCGTATACAGAATACGTGTGGACGAGAAGGAGGTGAAACATAAACTACCTATTAAAAAGAGGGAAACAAAAACACCCAAAAAATCAAAAGGAGTTGCACCACACTGTATCTTCGATTTGTCTTCACTTACTCTAGCTGTTAGGCAGCAATATGAGTGCAAAGAGGCACTGGAAACGAGATTGAAGTTGTTTTCAGTGATACATCATTTGGATTTTGATATTGATAGATCGAGGCATGATCTTCTAGTAGTTAAGTGTTGGTTGGAAGAATGTACATGGAGACTTCGAGCTTCACCAGTTGGTCACTCTCCTCAGTTTTGTGTTCGTGTGTATGTTGCAGAACATACATGTTCCGTTACTGAGCGTTCGACCCGTTCCCGGCAAGCAACTCCAGAGATACTTGGACTTCTGTATAAGGACTACGTTGGTGGTGTAGGGCCAAAGGTTTTGCCAGTACATGTTGGGGATGCTATGAACAAGCGGTTTGGTATCAAGGTCAGTAATCTTCTCCTTTTTTGTCGTTTGTAATGCGCATTATTTCGGTACTGAGAAAATATTTTTGTTTTATTTGAGAATAAATGGATTACTGGAAGGCTCGTCGAACATTATTACATGCACGAAATTTGGTTAGAGGTTCTCCAGAGAGTGGGTATGCCGATTTTCCTAAGTATATCTACATGATTAGAAGAGCCAATCCTGGAACAGTTGCACGCTTACAAATTGATAGTGGGGGACGATTGAAATATGCTTTCATGGCGTTTGGTGCTAGCATGAGTGGTTTTCCTTTCATGAGAAAGGTGATTGTTGTTGACGGTACATTTCTGAAGGGGAAATACAAAGGAACTCTACTAACTGCTTCAGCACAAGATGGGAACTTTCAAATATTTCCAATAGCATTCGGTATCGTTGACACCAAAAATGATGAATCTTGGGAATGGTTTTTCAGGCAGTTAAACTACGTAATTGCAGATGGGGAGGGGCTTGCGATTATTTCAGATAGGCATAAATCTATTGGAAATGCCATTGCAAATGTGTATCCTATGGCGAGTATGGGAATTTGCACATACCATTTGTACAAGAATATACTTGTACGGTTTGGAGGTGGTGACACATTTCGTTTGGTTAAGAGAGCAGCCAATGCCTACAGAATCTCAGATTTCGATACCATATTCAATGAGATCAAAGCGTTGAAGCCTGCACTGCATAAGTATTTGGAAGAAGCGGATGTTCGAAGGTGGGAGCGTGTTCATTTCCCTGGATATAGGTACAACATCACCACTTCAAACATCGCAGAATCGATAAATAAAGCATTATCAGATGCAAGAAGTTGGCCAATTGCACAACTCTTAGATGTTGTAAGGTTGATGATGACAAGATGGTTTAATGACCGGAGGAATGATGCACATGCAACTACGACAACCTTAACCTGTGGAGTAAAGAAACTGTTGGAGGTATTACATTTCTCTTTATTTTCAGTATCGATTTTCATACTAACCGCGAGTTAATGACTTTTTAAAAAATCCTGCAGCTTCGTATTCCTTATGTAAAGTCATTGAAAGTACAAGCGATTGATGCACATCGAGCTCAAGTTACTGGTACTTCTTCTTTGCATGTGGTAAACCTGACTGAAAAAAATGCTCTTGTAAACGATTTGATCTGGAGAAGATACCATGCGTACATGCTATTGTTGCTGCTGAGACATTTAAAATGTCACGCATATCACTTTGCCACCCCTTTTACAGCAAGGACTACTAGTTCAAGGAGTACTCATCTCCAATCATGCCGAAGGATGATGCGTTATGTTTTCCTGAGCCTGTCACATCAGCAATATGTTTGCCTCCTTTAGTTCGCCAACCACTGGGAAGACCGAAGAATACGAGAGCGAAGTCGGTGTTAGAGAAAGGGAAAAACAAGAAACGACAAGGAAATCACATACTTGTTCTATATGCAATCAACAAGGGCATAACAACCTTACATGCTCGAACCAGTTTGACGTATGAGTTCCATTTTTGTTAGACATTTGTTTCTTACGCACTTTTTTTTTTGGGTTGTTAACATTTGGATTTTTTTTGTTGGACTACATGTTTCTTTATTGGTAGACATTTGTTTCTTATTTGCTTCTACTCTTGAGACAGGTTTTCGTCTGAATTCACGTGATAACAATATTAGAAAACAAACTGATTACATGTCACGGAAAAAAACAAAAGACGACTGCTTCACAAGTTGTTGTTTAGCTAGCAAGAGTGTCCATCATATCTTCATTGATAGCAAGAGTGTCAGGCTCATACATAAACGTAACAGTAGCTGCAGGAGACCACTTTGCATGATATTTCCCTATTTCTTTAGAAGTCTGCATTTTAGTTATATCTTAAATTTAAATTATAAAGTTTTTAAAAAATAATTTGGTTATACATATTTCTATAGATAATGAAGATAAAAGAAAATATAATGCATGAAAATTAAACACAAATAGGCTAATAAATCGATGTCTTCACCCTTGTTGTTCTTAATGCTTGGATCGATTTGATCACTCGATTTCATGATATTAGGTTAAATTAGACAGCGAGAGTTGCTAGGTTGCTAGAAGAAACTTTGGTGAGCAATTTATTCATTACCTGCGAGAGTAGATGTATTGGAGAATTGTGAACATATCAAACCTATCATTAATGCTTGTCTTCGATTTCTAAAACCAACGAGAGTTAGAATTTTAGGTTGTTAGATAAAGTTATTGATGCCACGAGAGTGAATTGATATTATCTTTATGTTTGAGTTGTAGACTTGTGCTTAATCATTGCTTGAATAGTTGTTTGATCCGTTGCTCTTAATTGTCTGCGAAATTCCTTGACCTAACGCTTGCTTAATATTATTTTTACAATCGATTTTGCTTTTATTACTTGCTATTTACGAAACCAAACAATAATTGAATTGTCTTAGCTCTTTATTTAGATTATTAAACCATAGTGTAAGCTTGGTCTTCGTGGGATCGACTCCTAAGTACTGCTACGAATTTCTGTGCACTTGCAGTAGGAAATAGGGTTTAAAACTCATCTATCAAGTTTTTGGCGCCGTTGCCAGGGACCAAGTTTTCACCTTTGGTTTACGGCTGAATCATTAGACTAAGAACTTTACTGAACTCGTTTTCCTTTCTTATTTGTTTTTGTGTTTCAGATGCATGTCCACAAGGAGCACAAGGAGCAAAAACAACGAGGACCTTATTAGCTTGACAAACGCCGAACTAGCAAGGAGAGAGCGAGACAACAGAAGACGCAACACACCCGTTCAAGAAGCAGAAATGTCTGATACCGCCGACTCAGGGATGGGCGAACAAGCAGACATCGCAGCTCAGCTGCAACAACTTCAGACGGCCATGGAACAGCTTTGCTTGCAACAAGAGCAGCAACTCGTGCAACAACCAGCTTTCGGAGACAAGGACGCGGCACATGCCTATTACCAAGATCGATCCGCGATCGTAACTCCGACCATTCAAAGGCAAGACTATGAGATCAAGCCTCAAATGATTGCACTCGTGAAGCAGCATCTCTTCCATGGTCTGCCCGCTGAAATACCGATGGATCACATCGAGAACTTCGAGGAAATCTGCAGCACAACCGGCTCCAATGGTGTGTCTCCAGATTTTTTGAAGTGCAAGCTATTTCCCTTCTCTCTTGCGGGAAAAGCTTCAAGGTGGTTGAAGTCTCTACCACCAGGCTCTCTAGCGACTTAGGCTGATGCAAGATTGGCCTTCTTGGAAAAGTTTTATACGAAGTCAAAGACCGTAGCCTTAAGGAGCAAGATATCCACGTTTGAGCAACTCTCCGGAGAAACCTTTAATGAAGCGTGGGAGCATTTTAAAGAATACAAGCGTGAGTGCCCTCACCACAGCATTAGCGACTAGCAGCTGCTCAGCACCCTCTATGATGGAGTGGAATGGGACTACAGAAACGCCCTTAATGCCGCCAGTAATGGAGACTTCTACACGAAATCAAAGGAGGGAGCTCTGGAGTTGATTGAGAACCTTGCCGCAAGCTCTAGCAACAAGTCTCCGGAGTACGACAGGAAAAAGGTCAATAGCGTGGAATCTAAGAAAATGGATGAGCTCACAGCCAACGTTAACCTTCTGCTAAAGGGAAACCAAAAGTCGGTCCACTTCGTGGATGAGAATGGAGAAGAGCCCATCGCCCAGGTTTTTGGAGAGGAAACCAATGATGATCAGATGGAGGTCAACTACGTGAATGGACAAGGCTTCGGGCGAAACCGCGGTTTCAATAACCAAGGTTTTAACACTCACCCTAACTTATCCTACAGAAGTACCAATGTGGAGAATCCTCAGGATCAGGTCTATCCTAAGCAAGGAGCCCAACCTCAGACGGGTTTTCAGAGAGGCTACTCCAGCAATTATCAAAGCCAAAACCGGCCATTCATCCCTAACGAGAACCAATTTCAAGGAGGAAATCAACCTAGGCAGCCCTACAGCAACCCGTAGCCCCAGCAGTTTCAGAACTCGCAGTCTCAACAGTTCCCAAATCCGCGGCCTCCTTCTCCAGCTGCCGGTTCTCAAGACGAGCTGAAAAACATGATGCAACAACTTCTGGGTGGACAACAAAAAGCCGCAGCCAAAATCAATGCTAAGATTGACACCATGTACGTGGATCTGAACGGGAAGTACGAAGCCGTCTGGACACACATGAAGCAGCTTGATGTTCAGATTGCTCAGACAGCTGAGTCAATAAAAAGGGCGCCATGAACTCTGCCTGGAAAAGTTGAGGCACCTAGGAAGGAATTTGTCAACGCCATTGAGCTGAGAAATGGGAAGACACTCCAGGATAGCACAACCTCACGTTCGGAAAAAGGTAAAGTAGTAGACGTCAACTACGTGCACCCATCCAATGAGCACCTGCTCGGATCGGGTCAAAGCACATATGAAACCGGCGAAATGAGCAACCACTCGACGCAGGATAAATCATCAGCTTTCTTCAATATTTTGGAGGACGATACAACCGAGCACCTTGGCAGCTCATCCGAGCAGCTGCTCGGTCGAACCAAACCGGTCACCTCAACACCAAAAACCGCTGCGATTCCAGAGAGAGTGTACATGCCTAAGGTTCCCTACCGTGTACCACCAAAGAAATCTCGCAAGGACTTGGAAGATGCTAAGTGCAGAGAGATGCTTCAAGATCTCACCGTCAAGCTACCTCTCACTGATGCTGTTCAAATGATACCGGCTCTCAAACGGTATATGAAGACTCGGGTTTCTGGGAAAATCGCTGAGGAAGAAAAGGTGATGACGGTTTCAAAAGAATGCAGCGTTGTCCTACAGAACAAGGTTGTAAAGAAGAGAGGTGTTCCTGGGCGATTTGTCTTATCTGTCACAATCGGCCCTATGACTTTCGCATGCTCCCTATTCGATCTCGGTTCCAGCATGAATCTCATGCCTTACTCAGTAGCTAAGCATTTGGGCTTTACCAAGTTTAAACCCACGCGGATCTCTTTGGTGTTTGCCGATCGATCAACCAATCTTCCTAAAGGGGTTCTGGAGGACATTTACGTGCGAATAGGGGATACACTGATTCCTGCTGACTTTGTGGTTCTGGAGCTTGAGGAAGAACTGAAAGACCCTCTCATTCTCTGCCCGGATCCTCTTGAAACCGCTCTAACCCTGGCTGAAAGAGAGCAAGGTTTCATGAGTGAAGAAGCAAACAGCTTTGCCAATATGCTAGATTCCAGCCGCAGGATGGAACAGATGGTAGCCTACATGAGTCTGGATGAAGAGGAGAAGGAGCCCTCATCAGTGCACCCATTGTGCAACCGCCGGATTGGAGCCTTCCTTTTGAGGTGATGATAGATGCTAGTGATTACGCCGTTGGGGCAGTTCTCGGATAAAGGAAAGATAACTCCATGTTATTTACTATGCTAGCCGAACTCTGGATGACGCGCAGTGCAAGTACGCCACAATCGAGAAGGAGCTTCTAGCCATTGTCTTTGCCTTTGAGAAGTTCCGATCCTATCTTATTGGTTCTAAGGTCATCGTGCACACCGACCACGCGGCTCTTAAATACTTGCTGAGCAAAAAAGATGCCAAGCCAAGGCTGCTCAGATGGATTCTTCTCCTCCAAGAATTCGATCTCGAAATTAAGGAAAAGAAGGAGATAGAAAATGGAGCTGCCGACCACTTGTCTAGGATGCGGATTGATGCAGATACCCCGCTCAATGACCGTCTACTCAAAGAATAGATTTATTCTGTAGGCGTTTTCCAGATTGAGGAAGCATGTGCTCCCACCCAGCGAGCACCTGCTCAAGAAGAGTTCTGCGCGCAAGTTGAACACACCAAGCACTCCTCCACACCTTGGTTCGCCGAAATAGCCAACTATTTGGCTGCTGATCAGGAACCGCGGAACTTTGCAGGGTACAAAAGGAAGAAATTCCTCAAAGACTTCTGTCACTATTTCTGGGATGAGCCTTATTTGTACAAGCATTGTCCGGATGGAGTTTTCAGAAGATGTGTGACTGAAGAGGAGATACCGGAAATTCTATTTCACTATCATGGCTCTTCATACGCAGGTCACTTCACCACCTTCAAGACAGTTTCCAAGGTGCTGCAAGCGGGATACTGGTGGCCGGCCATGTTTAAGGATGCCCAGCGATTCGTTTCCAGGTGCGATTCATGCCAGCGACAGGGCAACATCAGTAAGCGCAATGAGATGCCACAGAATTTCATTCTCGAGGTTGAGGTGTTCGATGTCTGGGGAATCGATTTTATGGGCCCATTTCCTTCCTCTTTTGGGAACGAGCACATACTCGTGGCAGTTGAGTACGTGTCCAAATGGGTTGAGGCAATTGCGAGTCCTACTAATGACGCACGGGTTGTGATTAAGATGTTCAAATCCATCATCTTCCCCAGGTTTGGTGTTCCGCGGGTTGTTATCAGCGATGGAGGCTCTCACTTCATCAACAAGATCTTTGAGTCTCTGCTGCGCAACAATGGTGTCAAACACAAGGTCGCCACTCCTTATCATCCGCAAACAAGTGGACAAGTCGAGGTATCTAACCGTGAAATCAAGAGCATATTGCAAAAGACTGTAAGCACAACTCGCAAGGATTGGGCTTCTAAGTCGAATGATGCTCTAGGGGCGTACCGGACAGCTTACAAAACACCACTCGGGACTACACCATTCAATCTCGTCTACGGAAAAGCTTGTTATCTTCCCGTTGAACTGGAATTAAAAGCCGCCTGGGCAGTCAAGTTCTTAAATTACGACATCAAACCAGGTTCATAAAGGCGCATGATGCAGCTACACGAGCTTCAGGAGATTAGGTATCTCGCCTATGAAAACTCCAAGATCTATAAAGAGCGGACTAAGGCGTATCACGACAAGCGCATCCTGGCTCGCAACTTCGCCCCAAACGACCAAGTCCTGCTTTTCAACTCTCGACTGAAGTTATTCCCTGGAAAGTTACGCTCAAGGTGGTCCGGACCTTTTACCATAAAAGAAGTTCGGCTAATGGAGCGGTTGTTCTGTTCAACAACAAAGGCGAGGAATTTGTGGTTAATGGGCAGCGATTTGAAGCCATATCTTGGAATTAGACACACAACTCGGAGACGGGGAAGACTTTCCCTTGACCGAACTTTTAGTGGGAGGCAACCCACTAGTAAGTGTAAATATTTCTTTTTAATTTCCCCCTTTGCTATTGATTTGTGGTTTTGTTTTTCCTTGTTTCAGATAAAAAAAAAAATTGGTGGAAATCGGCGATCTGATCCGAGCACATGCTCGATCCAGGTAAGTTTCCTAAAATTTCAAAACGGTTTTTCCATCCAAGCTTTTCAACTAAATAAAAAAAAAATTCATTTTTCTATTTTTCCTTCTTCTCTTTCTTCCTTTCTTCTTCTTTTTCTCCTTGCCCGTTTCCTTCTCCCTCTCTCTCTCTCGCCGATTTCAAAAACCTTCAAACACACAACCCATATTTTTCAATTCTCAAAGGATTTGCACAGTTTTTGGGTCGATTTCATTCGCCTTTTCACCCTCTTTTTGAATCTCCCATCGCTTTTGCACACCGAGCAAGGTAAGTCCTCCAAACTCGATTTTTTGATTCGCCATGATTAAGAGAAGTACCTCCTCTTTCCCCCTCTTTTGTTTCCTATCGATTATAATAATGCATGGCTTGTTTCCTTTATGTGATTTTCGCTTCAATCCGATGAAGTTTAGGATCAATGGGACGCGGCTTATTACAACAAGATGTTGGAGCTCACTCTCTTGCCTACTCGTTTCGTTTGCCGTGAGACCTTGCAGATGCTTAGACTGTACGATTCCGTCACCAAAATCCTCTCCAATGCACAGTGCCCCATCTTCTCTTTTGAGGAGTTGATCCTCTATCCGGAGCTCGTTCGTCAATGCCTTGCCTCGGCACGACTCATACACAAAGACCCCGCGAACCGGACTCTAGCTGGCGCCACTTTCATGTTTAAAGCCGGCGGCACAAAATTGAGAGGCTCGACTTCCCTACACGATTCCCTGCAGCTCCTTTCATCTGGGAGACGATTGCGCATGGAAAGTACATCTCCAACGCCGCATCTCTGTCCAGCATTCGGCATCCCCGCTCTCCACATCTGCGCCCGGATCTTCAGCAACATGGTCTTCAATCAGCCAGCCGGAAACAAAGTACACATCGAGGAGATGATTTTGCTCTATCTCGGTTGCAGCGATGTCATTGTCAGCCCTCACGGGGTGAATGCCCTCCTCCTTGGAGCACCACTTCCGAACACATACTGCTCCAACCTCGGCATGCACTTCGCCGAGATGATCTGCAGCAACCAGAGCGGATTGGCAGCCTTCTCATTTGACTCTTCGAGATCGCGCACGTCAAGCTTCACTACTTCACCTACGAAGAGAAGGGTGAGCGGATGAACATCCAACACCTCCTTCACTCTCGCATTCTCTCTCCATCCAGATCGGACCAGTTCCTCTACAAGTACTCGGGTGTTGACGGTCGGCCACAGCACATCTATCTTCCGGCTCCCGAGAAGACGCAGCTTCTCTCCCTCGAGGACATCTGTTTCTGTCACTCCGTACTTCTCTTGGATGATGGCACGCATCGCTCCTTCTCCGACCCTGATTTTGCCAGCTCTTCTCACGGTCTTATGCCTCACCTGGAGGATGATTTCATCCATGACACCCCACAGTCTCGTCACCCCTCTACTTCTGCTGCTACCGGCAAGTTCGATCTCCCTCCGATTTCTGATGAGGCTGATACCGCTGAGTTCCGCAGATGGATGATCACCTCGCAGCGCAAGAACAACAGCCTACTTCAGCGGCTCCATCAGAGCGACATCCCCGACGCCGCAGACGCACAGGACGAGCCAGGAGCGAGAGCCCAGAGGACCCACCTGCTCGTTGACGACCCATACCCCTCTATCTCTTTGTTATATCCGCTTTTCTTTTTGCTTTCTTTGTTTTCTTTGTTTTCTTTTGTTTGCTCCTCTGGTTTATTTTCACACCGAGACGGTGTGAAGTAAGTCTGGGGGAGGTTATTATCGAGTCTGCACTTTGTTTCTTGTTTTGAGTCAGTCTGTTATAAGACTTGTGGAGATTATGACCGAAATCTATGATGAGTTTTTAACCATTTGTGAGTTTGACCTCCTTTCTAGTAAACATTGCTGCAGAATTTAGAGTACAGAGACGAACTGACGCCTCTTCACATTCGGATCCTTCCTCAGGCCAGAAAACTTCAAATCCCTTTAAGGTTTATCGGATAGGCATTAGACTCTATTTTATATGGACATAATTTGGACTTTAATTCTTCTTGTTATTGGCACTAGGATTAGAAAACGTGTTACATCATATATTCAGGACTTCTTATCCCTTTTGCCACTCATGCTGATCCTGAATAGCTAGCTTTAAGTTAGTACTGCACCCAGACCCTAACCATCTATTTTATACCACATGCACTCGTCTTTTTATTTCTCATCTATGCAGATATGTGCAAAAATATCAGGGAGAAAAGGACTGATGCAGCTTCTGATTCACTCTCGCTGAAGAAGATGTCAGGAGAAAGCTGGAAAAAGTTCACGAGCACATGCTCCCTATGTTCGCTAGTTCAGAGAACCTGCTCCGCGGTGTCCAGAAAAGAAACGAGTCTAAAACGACCTACTGAGGTATGAGGACACAAAGGATCACATTTCGCTAAAGTACACACACACAAGTAAAATCCCCTTATCCGCAAGGTAACTTCGAAAAAAAAAAGAGAAAAACCGAGCTAGTAGCTCAAGGATATGGGGTGGGGAGTTAGTAACTCAAAAGTGTGTCCTGAAGCATGAGTAGACCGCAAGAAAGCAAGGAAAGAAAAGGGGAACCAAGATGAGAACCGATTTATAAGGAGGAGAGTGAATTAGAGGTTGTGGACATCAATGAGTCTATTCTCCCTTGCCGTTTTGTGCGATATCCTGCACTCTCTTGAAACACGGTAACCCTAAACACTCTTAAACTCCACCATGAAATATTAGCCTCATATTTACCAAGCCTCGTTTTACTAAGCTAGTGTTTTAAGCAAGAAGCTCACTCCTACTCTAATTGAATGTAGAGAGTCTATTGTCTTGAACTTATATTTTTATGGGATTGTGAGCTGTACGGTTTGAGGTTGGTGAAATTTGATGTTGAGGTTTCCGGTAAGGCTATGTATCTCTTATTCTAAGGTATGTGGTCTGATGGAATTGGTCTACTCATGGTTTCTGAGATTTTACGAGTCTCCACCGATTTCTCTATGACTTGATTTTAGTTTTGTTTGAGGACAAACAAAGATCTAAGTCTGGGGGAATTGATATGTTGGGATTTTTACCCTTATTAACCCTTGTATCTAATTTCTTTCCTGAGTTTTTGAGTATGTATTTGGAGTTTTTAAGTAGCTTTGGAGCTGTTATTGGATTTTGGAGCATTCGGAACCTTTGGAACAGAAAAGAATCAGAATTGAAGAAAAGAAGGAAAATCCTGCAAAGTATCACCAACTCCAATCGGTGAACACATGCTCGTGAATTTCGGCCACCAAGCGAGTACCTGCTCGCCGCGGAAAACTAAAAGGAAGGGGAATTTAACCTAATCAAGCCGCCGATTTCAAAGGGTGCATGCCGCCTCCCTAGCTGCGTATCTCCTCTAATATAAATACTCTTCTTAGTCTTAGGTTTTATGATCTCTTTATTTTGCTTTTGGCTTTTAGCTTTTCAATACCTAGGAATTCTTTTGTAAGGGAGAAGATCTCAAGCTACAATTTGGAGAAGATTTCTGAACCCTAGTACTTCAATTTTTAATATCGATTTCATGCATTCCTTTGATTTTTCTGTTTTATTTCTTTCATCTTTAATTATGTCCGAGTAGATCTTTTAGTTAGGTTAGGGTTTTCAAAGGAATTCATGAGTAAGGGATTAAACACAAATAGGCTAATAAATCGATGTCTTCAGCCTTGTTATTCTTAATGTTTGGATCGATTTGATCACTCGATTTCATGATATTAGGTTAACTTAGACAGCGAGAGTTGCTAGGTTGCTAGAAGAAACTTTGGTGAGCAATTTATTCATTACATGCGAGAGTAGATGTATTGGAGAATTGTGAACATATCAAACATATCCTTAATGCTTGTCTGTGATTTCTAAAACAAACGAGAGTTATAATTTTAGGTTGTTAGATAAATTTATTGATGCCACGAGAGTGGATTGATATTATCTTTATGTTTGAGTTTTAGACTTGTGTTTAATCATTGCCTGAATAGTTGTTTGATCCGTTGCTCTGAATTACCTGCGAAATTCCTTGACCTAACGCTTGCTTAATATTATTTTTACAACCGATTTTGCTTTTATTACTTGCTATTTACGAAACCAAACCCTAATTGAATTGTCTTAGCTCTTTATTTAGCTCATTAAACCATAGTGTAAGCTTGGTCTTCGTGGGATCGACCCCTAAGTACTGCTACGAATTGTTGTGCACTTGCAGTAGGAAATATGGTTTAAAACTCATCTATCAATACTTCCAGATCTAGTGTTTATGTTGGATTCATGTAATAAAGTCTGCGATAGATTTCTGTGGCAGAAGTCTACAATAGAAGTATGTGGCAGAAGTCTACAATAGAAGTCTGTGATATTTTCCTCCAATATTTCCTGAAAATATTAAATTTCCCTCTAATATTTCGTGAAAAAATAAATTTTCCTCCAAATTTTTTTTAAATTCAAATTTCAGATTTCTTACAGCAATACATGTACTTTGGAATTGTATAAAACTAACAATCTTTATTTTTTGTGTTTATAGTTTGCATCTATCAAGGAGGTGTGTGGAGAATAAGATAGTAGCTTCAGGTGCAAAAACAAGCAAGCAAGAAGATGCATAATTAAGACATTGCTTCCTTTGGGTGGTAGATGCAAGGATGAACATAGTTAGCTGGTGTTTAGGCTTTTAGATGATTTGATGATTTGATGTAAACTGCTCAAGCTCTTAGTTTTTCCATGCTATTTATATTGTATACATGAGTTGAAATGTACAATTATGGTTCCCTCAATCAATGTGCTCTTAGTAAAATTTATGTTTTTCTTTTAGTATTTGTATGTTTTTAGACACAAAACAATCCTAAATTGAGATTCTCTTTTACCTTGCATTTTGCATAATTCAATGAATTTATCATTTGTGGTATGTTTTAGAGAAAACTTCACCAATAGTATGCACAAATGAGTTGAAAACTTAATAATACATAAACATATCAAACTCATACATGAACAATTTCAAACTACTAACGAAGTCTGCATTTCAGACTACACAAGAAGTCTATGGAAATAACAATCAATATGTTTTCATCCTTCTCAATATGTCCCTGAGAAAGTGAAGACAAATATCAGATTATTAGAACCAATCAGGTGAAAAAGGATGATAAACTCGGAAGTTACTTGACTAGCAAAAGGATCACACCCTTGACTAGCAAAAAAGTCATTCAGAGTAGACTTCCTTGGCAATCTGCAGAAATTAGCTAAATGCCTAATTAGCCAATAAATTTGAGTATGTCATATTTATAAGATATAAACATATACAACTTATTCAGAAGCAACACCAATGACTAAAAGACGTGCTTAATGGAAAAAATCAAAAAAATACATCATAAATTTGATTTAAACGCATTTTTAAGAAAACATAAATTTTCAGACTGTCGATGAAGTCTACTCTGAAAATCAGAGTAGACTTCTTCGGCAGTCTGAAATGCAGACTTCTCCGAAAATTGAGAAGTTTGGGCACGTGCCGCAGACTTCCATAGAATTTTGCGGGGGTTATTTTTGCAATTGAGAAAATAGTTGACTTTTAAAGTAGACTTCTCTGACGGTCTGAGAAAAAAGTAGGTAATTTTTGCAATTGACTAAAAGTCAATGTTTTAAGGGCAGACTTCTCTGGCAGTCTGAAAATTGCAGCAGACTTCTCCAGAAGTCTATAGCTAGACGATAAAAAAATGACAAAAAACGGCGCCGACTTTTCAGACTGCCAGGGAAGTCTGCGGAGGTCAGTTTTGCAATTGACCAAAGTCATAATTTTCATCGCACACTTCTTTGGCAGTCTAGGAAAGAAGTATGTGGAATAAGCGTTGACCAAAATTTGCCCCAAGAATACGCAGACTTCCAGGGAAGTCTGCAGAAATTTCAGACTGCCATAGAAGTCAGCGTAAAATTCTGCAGACTTCCAGAGAAGTCTGCGTCAATTCTATAGACTGCCACGGAAGTCTGCGTATAATTGACCTTCCGGGCTCTGTTTGGACATTTTATTCAATTGCAAAACTAACCTCCGCAGATCTCCGGTAGTCTACTTTGAAAAGGTCAACAATTGAGTAGACTTCCAGGGAAGTCTGAGAATGTCCAGACTTCTAGAGAAGTCTGCTATAAAAAGGATGACTTTTAGTCTATTGCAAATCTAACCTTTTGTGTTTTAGACTTCATGAGAAGTCTGCGAGATATTTTTTTTTGTTTTCAAAGAAAATTCCGCAGACTTCTGTGGAAGTATGCGGCACGAAACCCGATATTCGGTCATTTGCAAAATTAATCCATGTGTTGACTAGGAGACTTCTAGAGAAGTTTGATAGACTTTCAGACTTCTCTGGACGTCTGCATTCGCGAAAAAGCTGTAACTTTTGAAAAAATCTAGAAAATTTTACCTAGTTGCGGTTTAAGCACGATTTTAGCTTCGTTTCACGTCCAGATCTTCTGGGTTACCTAATATCAAGGAAAACCACCGTTTTGGTTGGCCGGAAATGGCCAAAATAAAAATCTTAAATTTGGAAAATGAAAATTATATAGTTTCTCGGATGGAAATGGAAAGAAAATGGAAAAAAATGAAGTTGTGAGGAAGTGGAATGAGCAATTACATCAAGAAAATAGTTAGATTCAAGTATTAAGTGTGTCTATTTTGGTTGTTCATGGTGGTTGGAAAAATTGAAGAAGATGGCATTTTCATAAATAAATGTGTTAACAAAGGATAGTTTGATATTTGTTTAACCAGAAAATAATAAAACTTAAATAAAAATAATGACAATTTCGTTAATGTTTAGAAATCATGAGGAGAAAGAGATAAAAAAATAGAGCAAAATATGGGGGAGAAAATGAGGATACACTTTTGTATTTGACCAAATCTTTGAGGTCATTTTTGAAACAAGCTCTATTTAAAACGAATACAACTTTCAAACAAAAAACAATACATATTTAAAACGTGACTGATCAATCAGCTACCAACACTTGAGCGGAGCATGATAGATTTTGGTTGTAAAGTTAGAAGTATTATAGTTTCTTATAGTTGCCGCCGAGAAATGATATCGAAAGAGATAGAGAAGTAATTTTTCTTTTTGTTGGTACTCATATTAAATTTATACCATTTTCTCAAGAGTTACAATGTTGTTGTTGAACAACTTATATTACAAGGAAAAGAGAAAATTATAAATGCGGGGAAACACCATGAAAATAAAGTTCTACTAAAGAAACAGAGGATACACTTGACACCGGGTACTAGAGAAGTAATCTTAATTCTTAAACCCATGTGAAGGACATCTTTATAGAGAAGAGAGAAACTTAGCCCTATTTAAAGCTTGATGATTAATAATAACCGGTCTTTTTTGGCCATGTTACCAAAATTCATGTTTTAGAACTTACAAATTTTCATACACTCAAGCTAACTTTGTGCATTTACGTCCATAATAACCATCTCTACCTTTGGGAAAGGGGGAAAATAATTTTCTTTCCGAATGTTCTCTCACATTCTTTTTTTTTGCCATCTGAAGATTATATTAACATTAGGGAACCGAGAACGAACCAACAATTACAACCCAAAAACGCTCAATCGAGAGCAAACAAAAGGCAGTACTCTGCAAATAAGGAAACAGAGAGCACAAGAAAGCCAAACCGTTAGAAACTCATACTAGATCATAGATCGAGAGCAATAGGTTCCATATTTGCAAAACCCAACATTTCAAAATCAAAATCCTCCACCAAAAATTGCATGCATTCATTATAAACTTGAAATTGAAAAACTTCTTAATTCATACTATTATTTACAAATAACAAAAAAAAGTTACAAAAATAAACCAAACAGGGCTTATCTAGGATCAATGGCTCTATAGCCCTTCTCGATAAAAAACGGAGCTCCTTTACCCCTCATTTTTTTGTTCTGTAATTGGGGTTTTTTCTCAATAAAGAAAAGGTGGTTGATAACTGTTTTGTCCCTCAGAACATAAAGAAATCACTAATTACCCAGTCCTTTCTCTCTTACCCAAAAATCCAATCCCAACTCGGATACCAATCCCAACCCTAAATCGACCAAAATCCAAAATCCCCAAATCCAGTCCTAAACAATTCGGAATCGAAAACAGAAATCGAAAACCGAGTTCTGAAATTTGAAACCCCACCGCTAAGTTCCCTTCTCTGTTTTCCTCCTCCGATCCGTTATGTTTCCTCCTCCTTCGTTCCTTCTCCGTTTACGTCGATTGCTTGAAGTAAGTTTCGTTTGTTTTGAGCAAAAGTTTGAATTTTCAATTGGAAGGTGTGTTTGTTTGGTTCTCATAAGCTATTTCGTCGATTTGGGTAGGAGTAATGGTGCGTACAAAGAATCTGAGGTGATCGAAACGCCTAGCGGCTGAGGCTGAAAATGCCAAAGCTCCCGAAAGTCCACAATCTCCCGAAAATACACAACCTCCGGAATACAAAGAAGCTCCCGCAAATCTACAACCTCCGGAAAACGAAGAAACTCCCGAAAATCCAGAAGCTGAAGAACTAGAAGAGACCACCGGGGATAGCAACCTAACTGTTTCGGACGCCCATTCTGATCATACAACGGTATGTGTAATCGAGTTTGTACCAGTTTGTGTAGTTGTTGTGTGTTTTAGAACTTACAAATTTAGGTTTTGCTTGGAATTTTGGGTGAATTTGGGAGAAACACTAAGTAACACTGGGTATAGCTAAGATAGATAAGTAATACTAGGTTGAACTGGGAAACACTAATTTACAATTCTTCAACTTTATGTTGCAGTTCACGAAGGCGATGCTTCCGTCGGAGATGTACTTCAAGCCCTCACAGTATGGAAAGAAGATAAAGCTCTCCACTCGCTGTTATGTCACCGAAGCTGTGGAGACACTTAGAAATGGGTTAAAGCACAAGATTTTACCTGCAGAGCTGAGTTGGTTCGAGGATCACCCGCAATTCAGTCATTTTTTTCACATGCCTAGGGCGAACAACCACAAGCTGAAAAGAAAACAGGTTGCTGTTTCTTCGCACGGCCGTGACTGACAAGTGAAAGGAAGCCTGGTTTGTAGTCAACGGCGTTCCAAGCTAGAGGAAGAGGGTGATGAAGCAGAGAAGGAGAGGTTACTGTATCAGCACATCGAGAAAATAGTGGTTGTGTTTGGGCTTGTAAGCACGGGGAAATCAAGACCTGTTAGGGTGTTCAAGAGCTTACGGGTATGCAGAGATTTCCATAACGCAATGAAGTATATAACGATGGTCTCTGGTAAAGAGATTGTGTTGAGAGATTTGAATCGTTTTCATCATTTTAAAGATAGGAAATGTTCTTGTAATGACTATTGGTGACTTTGAGATTTTAGACATATGAGGCTATCTTGAGCACGATCGATCTAAAGCTTTAAATTGTTTTTTTTTATTTTTGTTTACAAGTAGAAAATAATTAAAATACACAAAACACTGAATGTGACGCTGGGTAACACTTGGTACTACTTCTGTTTCCAACCAAGTTGATAATCATATTTGAACTTGTTTAACTAAAATGGCTTTTGATTCAATTTTGTTTGTTTTAAGAATATCAAAAATGGGTTTGTGGGTATCGATGTTGAGCTTGATTCAATTAGTTGGTGTTTGTTTTAGATTTCAAATTTGGGTTTTGGAAGATCTAATGATGTTAGTGATACCGAGTATTATCAAGTATTACACCGAAATTCAACAATCTCATGAAATTCTTTGAAAATCATCAAAACTATGCAATCTTTTGTAATTTCTCCAATATTCAACAACCCAAAGCAATTCCTCTAATAATGGTGACCGTCTAGAGAGATGAGTTGATGAAGCCCTCTTATGTGAAACAAGAGGAAGAAGAAGGAGAAAAAAACCCTAGATCCAATTTTGTGAGGGATGAGGGAAAAAGGAAAAGAGGGAGAGGGAAAAGAGAAAAGAGGAAGAGAGAATATGTAGGAAATTGGAGGACCAAACATGTAAAACACATAAAATTTCTTTTTGGGCTGTCAATTATAGACGTTCACCGTCAATGTCACATGTGCACCGCCAATTTCCACACGTGCGCCGTTAATTGCTTACGTGGCCGCCGCCAAAATTGCACATAGTATTACCCAGTTTTCTAGTAATACCATTTTTCAAATAGTTATACTTTTCGGTGTTTTCAAGTTTTCGTAGTATTACCGTACCACAAATATTAATTTTGTAGTTATACAGATTATTTTAGTCACTAAGTTTGTAATTCGGAGGTTTCTATGCATTAACATGTTTTAAAACTCATTTTTTCTGCGTTTTGACTCCTAAAATGATTAGTGCTAACAAAGTGTTCATAGAAGTGTAAGGTGTTGTTTGGGTGATTGTGGTAATAATGAATCATAATCTCCAAATTTTTTTTCCAACCAAGTTGATAATCATATTTGAACTTATTTAACTAAAATGGCTTTGGAAATGGGTTTGTTTTCACTTTCTCTAAAATTGTTTTATAACCATTTTGATTATAATTTTTCTATAATTTTTTTGATTAATTTCTTTTTGTTTCTCATAGACTATTTTATAACCATTTCAGCTTTTACACAGAAACTAAAATCCAGATTTTTTAATTTCTCCTAAAATCAATGAGGACTATTTTTAATTTTTGATAATAAAACATCATTCAATTAAGAAAATAAACCAAATATCATCCCCATCTTATCTTCTCATTATCATTTTCATAGCATCCCCCATAATCAAAATACATAACGGTGAATCTACCATTATTCATAATCCCCTGAAGAAGAAAGACAAACGCCATTAGCAAGCATATGCCTCAAACGCCATTAGTTTTATAACCATAGTAATACCAGTGTCACTCAATAATTCATGGTTCCCTTAGTAGTACCACTTCCATCCAGTAATACCTAGTTGTACGAACCCATAACCCTAATTTTCTTTCAAACTACGAAACTACTCTGATTTACTACATTATGAATGATTCGAGACGCATTTAACCATTCTAACAGCTCCTCTTTAACATGTACGTTCCTTTCCACTCATCCTACCAAATAATCTACACTAAAAAACCCAGAGATTAAAAAAAAAAATATTCACAAGAAATACAAGAAACACAAAAAAACACAAACAAACATAAGAAATATTCACCTGCTGTCGGAATAAAGGAGAGGATACAGAAGCCTGCTGTCGGAATTTGGAGAGGAGAGAGAGGCCGCTTGCTGTCGGAATTGAGGTAACAATGAAGGAAGAAGAGGATGTTGGAGTTTTGGAGACAAGAAGAAGATGAATGATGTGGGGCCCATTATGGTTGAGGTTGGGTGAAGAAATAAGTCGGTGAAATAAATTGGGGTGATTGTAGTCGGTTGGGATTTGGGGTGTGATTTGGGTTTGGGTATAAGGGTTTGGTTTCGGTTGAATTTTCTTAGGTTTTGGTTGGATTTTCAGTTTGATTTAAGTGGGGATAAAAGGGTAAAGGTGAATGGGTGAGGGGTAATAGATTATCATAGGAGTATTTGGATTATTTTTAACCCATAAGAGTAAACTAGCATTTCACCCGCTTATCTAAGAAGCCAAAAATAAACCAAACCTAGGGGGTGTATGGGACTTAGGATTTTAGAAAATTTGGATTTGTATTAAAATCCTCTGTTATTGAACTAATGATTTCTAAAAAAATAATCAAATCATGTGTTATTGAACATGAAATTTATATAGAGTTATTAAAAACCAGTTACAAGTCCCTTGTTATTCAATTAACAATTCATAAAAAGTAAATCAAATCCAATGTTATTCAAAATTAAACAATTTTATAAAGAAAAAGTTGTGATTAGGATTTTAAAAGACTTGACATACATATTTGGTTATAAAAAGTCCTTTTAAGATTCACACATTTATGGGTGGTATTTGGAGATTCATCATATATAAAAACTTTGTAAGTCATCTTCCGAAGCTACGTAGTACGTCTTCTCCGGGTGTTCCATTTACTTTGTCAATCGCACACTTGTTTGACCAAAAATGCATCTGTTTTTTTCTTCCTCAATGAAAACCTGTATCCCCCAGACTGGTTATAAAATTATTTTTCGATGCTATGCATATGGGATATTGACGCAACAACCGTTTGCTTTTATTCTTTAGATAGTTTTGTCATTCTTCATGTTTCGTGTATGAGTTTGATTATATTATAAACAATCTCAGTTTGTTCAGCCAAGTAATCCAACTATTATTACATCTGTTTGTTTGTTGTTGCTGTTTCTTGATACGCACACAAGTTTTTTCCTGAATATTGAATCTTTGTTACTGCTATCTCAAATCCAGCTCTACTTTTTACTGAATCTTAAGCGACGATTGTGCTTAGTTTCGGTAATGCTTGGCTCGTCGTCTAGTTGTTTGGTTGGTGGATTGTTGTGATCGAGCTTCTCCATTGCGTTTACGAATTATAGAACGTGTTGGTCTTAGACGGCTATATCAATTATAGAACACAACCCAAGGTTAAACAACAACAAACGTTTGAAAATTTCTAATGAATCTCTTTCTTACCTTGTGTGTCGAAGCTCCATAGCCTGAATAATCATACCTGTTTCATTTTGCTAGTTTAGTTTGATTATTTACAGGGTCTCTATTTGAAATTTGAGTTTGTTAAAAAAAACCACGGGAAGGATATCAAATCACCTAATATTCTGAGATTTGAGAAGAAATCCCACTTAAATCACCAGCAAAACTATTTTCCTTTCTTTTTTGAATTCTGCCAAAATCGCTGGGATTTTCTCCAAATCCACGTAAATTTCATCAAATCTAAAATCCACTCAAATTTTTTAAAATCCTTAGTCCAATACACCGTCTAAAAAGCCAAAATCTTGGAAAATAAGAAGAAAATTTGGATTTTTAATCAACTTCGGTTGGATATTAAGGTTTGATTTTGCTGAAGCCCAAACAGTATTTAAAAGGGCTGCTAATTTTAGGCCCGTTACAGTATCCAGACGCAGAACCTCAACCAAATACCCTCTCTTTCTTCAATCTTCTCTCTCGCGACCCTTCACTCACTTCCACCATGGATGAACTCTCGCCTCTCCCACTGTGGATCCCAAACCCGAAATCTCCGTCTCTCTCTCTCACTCTCGCGATCTCTGTCTCACTCTCTCAGTCTCTCCTCCATCTCGCAGTCTCTCTCTCAAACGCTCTCTAACTCTCATCCCCTTTCTCCTCAAGCTCCGACGTAATCTTCTCCATTGTTCTCACTAGATCCGTTAAGCTTTGTAAGTAAATTTGTAAAATATATGTTGTTCTGTAATTATTTACTTCGTGTGTTTGATTTATTTACTTCGGGTGTTATCTTTTTTCTATGTGAAGGCACAAATAGAGCTTGAAGAAGAGAAGAGGAAGACCCCAGATAAACCCTAGGATCTGATAACAATCTCGGTAAAGAAACCCATCTTCTACTGTTTGATTCGTTCTGAATTTCCGTCTTATTATCTGTGATAGAGCTTGAGATCTCCATCTCTTTTTGAGCTTTTGCTTGTGCTTAATCCCATTTTAGCTTCCACCGTGCTTGCTTTTTGGGTCTTGCTAGAAATGGGTTTTGAGCTTCGTAAGTTGAAGAGTCTGTTTTTCTGATTCAGTGAGGTTTTTTCTTCTGGGAATTAGTTAGCTTTGAATATATCTCATGTTTGATTAGAGTGACTGGGTGTTTAGTTTCTGGCAAAGATTGCAATTTTGATCTCGTTCACCAACAAAATGTCTCGTGAATATTGTTCATCTTACGAATTATAAAATGATTATAGTTGCCGGGGGAATCAGGAATGTTGTTAATCCTGGATTTTTTTTTAGTCTATTTGAGAATTAGGTGGAGAAACGCTATACACTAAACTATAGCTTTGTGTGATCCCACAAGGCTTTAAGCTAATCTATTTTCTTGTTGTATTGATCAAATAAAGAGAACACTTTTATGAGGGATCGAATTTTGCTGCTTGGCTCCTCGTGTTTTGATTTTCTTTATTTTTGGCGTTGTTACTTGCTTGTTAATGACCTTAGTTATCCTTTGTTCCTTCCATGCCTTGATGACTATGACTGTGTAACTTTGTGATATGAGTATTACCTGTCTCCATTTGATAAAGGAGAAAACGAGCTGCGAGCTTTAGGTTTGTGATTGCACTTGATAAAGTAGTGATGAGGAGGGATATGAAGAACAGCTCACTGATATATCTTTTCTTGGAGCTGAGTAGAGATTGGTGATTGCATTTGGTTAGGAGTTAAGCGTAAGCTTTCACTGATTTGCAGCACATATAGAGACTGGTGGTAGTAGTTTGGTTAGGAGCTAAGTGAAACGCCCCGACCCAATTTTTCCCACCCGTAGGTAGTGTCTGGGCGACTTCTTCGTCCAGACTTGGGCCTTTTTCAAATTTCTCTTACTTAGAATTATTTTCGCATTTTGTGAACAATTCTTAGACAAGCGTTAAGCATAAACTGAATTTAGATAGATTAAACGAGGTTACAAGTACAATGATCAGTTTGCCATAAGCTATCAGTTCGCTATAAGCTATTACATTGTCTTGACCGAATCTACCCAAATCCCCCATCCAATCCATCCTGCCTTAGTCCCGCGGTCCATCGTCCACACCTTTTCATGCATCCACAAAGGAGGCGTAAGCAACATAATGCTTAGTGAGAGCGGTTAATCCGTCCCACCGAACCAAACAAACAATCGTATCAACAGTCTATCATGCTAATCCTACGATCCCTTGTTCCGCAGATCATCCCACTTAACTGGTTATATCCGCGATCCAATCAATCCGCACGGTCATAACTACCGCGTTCAAGCATTCAATCAACCGAACAAGCAAGCAGAGATATGAAGTAACAGATAAGCAATCAATATAAACAATTCCAAATATAATCTAGACTAAGTGGTAACAATTATAAGTTTAACCCTGGAAACATGCACTCACCTTAGCCTGTCGGTTACTTGATTTCTGACACCTCTTGTCGCAGAGTATCCTGCCGGAACAGTCGCGGTCACGGCTACACGTTCGCAGGTCCACGAACACAAACGTACGGTCGAAAACAGCAGATAAACAAAGTCACGACCGATTTCCCCTTTTTCTCATCATTTCGATGGTTCTCTTTTCAATGTTCTTCTCTGAGTTTTTCGCAGTGTTTAGTTCGTAACAAATGATCAAATGGTTGCATAAGTCGACTTAATGGACTGTTGGGCAGTTTTTTCGGTTGTGAAAACCGTCTTGAAACTGTTCTAAAGCGTGTCCATAACTTCCTCGCGCACGGGCGCGACTTCCTCACGGACGGCACGACTTTTCACACGCAATCAATTAATCGTATCAGCACACGCGTCCTTTTTGTATCGACCAAACAACCGCCTCAGTCCACTCTTAGCTCATCAACCCACGAGTCGAGCTGTTTCGACCGATCCGTTCGTCCCGACTAACTTCCGACCGTCCATGACTAAACTCGGTCAGCTTTACCAAAGGTTGCCTCATCCGGAATAAACGTCCACGACTGATCTCGGTCGGCATTACCCTTAGTTGCCTCGTCCAGAGAAACCATCTGTCCGGCCGAAAATTGCAGATTGAGCTACCAGCTCGATTCAGCTCGATTCAGTTCAGCTTTGCACTGGAATCATCAGTTCATCGCCAAACCAATTGGATTACACCAAGTTCTGACTGAGACTGTCGATTCCAAAAAGTCATCTGCAGCCAACCCGGACTAGATTGTCGATCACGGGTGTTAACACTTAGCTCTCACTTACTTTCACTTGATGAAGTAGTGACAAATTAGATGAGAAAGTGTTTCCCATGATCTCAAGTTTCTCTCGCAGACATGGAAGGAGATCAGACCTTTATCTTTCTTTTTAGGGGTACTCACACTCATGGAGTGTGGGTGGACGTCGATTTCGGCGAGGTCAACCTCCAAGCTCGTCGCCAGCTTCCGGTTGCTGTTCGAGCCGCACTCCAGCGGTCAATGTCACATTTTCTCACGCAAGCGGAACTGTTACCACTCTTTGCTGAAACTGTGAAGAACAACTTGGAGTTCTCTCGTGCGACTTTCGGCAACTTCACCATACATGGTGCCTTGCAGTTAAAGTGTTCACCGATCAGCATAACCTTGACATAGTTGGTCGGAGGAGGTATGGTGACTCTGGTAGCATTGAAGACTTTTATGACTACCTTTCAACAAGTGGGGTCGATGGACGTCGCTTCCATCGTTCGATCTTGAGACTTTTTCGCAAGTAAGAAATGATTTTTTAATTGAATATTGAAACTTTATTTTTTTGGAATTTTGGAATTTTTTATTATTATTGTGTAAATTGTAGATTTGGTCAGACCATTTTTTTGCACTACCTACTTCAGCCTCAGGTCCTAGTAGCCAGATGAGTCTTCTTCGGACGAGTTTTCAAACGAGGTAACAATACTATTATTGTGCACGGAAGACTCGTCTAATAATATTATTGTGCACAGAAGATTTGTCTAATAGTATTGTTACCTCGTTTGAAAACTCAACCGAAGAAGACTCATCTGACTACTTTGGTAGTGGGGCTTGGGGCTGGAGTAGGTAATGCACAAAAGTGGTCTGACCAAATCGACAGTTTACACAAAAATAATATAATAATAATAAAATAAAGTTTCAATATTCAATAAAAAAATCATTTTTTACTTGCGAGAAAGTCTCAAGGTCGAACTATGGAAACGACGTCCATTGGCCCTAGTGCCTGTTGAACGGTAGTCATAAAAGTCTCCAATGCTACCAGAGTCACCATACCTCCTCCGACTAACTATGTCAAGGTTGTGCTGATCGGTGAATACTTTAACTGCAACAAAATAGGCACCAGGTATGGTGAAGTTGTCGAAAGTCGCACGAGAGAACTTCAAATTGTTTTTCACAGCTTCAATAAATAGTGGTAACAGCTCCACTTACGTGAGGAAATGTGACATAGAGTGCAGCTCGAACCGCAACCGAAGCGGAGCTCAAAAGTTAAAATCATGTTAATGGCTTCTCAAGAAGAAAAACTGAGCCTTTGATGCAGACCTTGAGAAGCCATTAACATGATTTTCGCACCATCACCCACCTTTGATTACTTGGGACTTGTATAATATACCTTACGCAAAAAAAGAGGAAGAGCTGGATATATACAAGTGACAAAATATTGCATGTGCATGATAAAACAAGTAACGATGCCGAAGTTGGTGAATCAAATCTGAAGTACATAAGCAATAATTCGTACGTATATTCTTGAGTTTGTATATGTATACTATCCCTCTCTTTTAAAGTCAAAAGGTTTTAAGATTATGTTTCTCCTTATTCCTTTTGTAAAGAGTAATTATGTTACCAAACATGTGGTAGCCTACTAGTAACATAAGGATTGACTTTCTTGTGTTTTGACTTTTGGATTCCGATCTCTTTCGAAATGGAAGATTGTTCTTTAAGTGGGCTTCATAATGGGCCTAGATGGCCTAAACTAAATTAATCCTGCTAGTTCCAAATCTCTAATTGGGCTTTCTCTGGCTCAACCGTGTCGTCGCCGAAGAAGAAGAAGATCGAAGATGATCTGCCGCGTAAGTTGTATCATTGGTTTAAAACTTTAAATTAACGGTATGAACCGAGCAACTACACACGTGACAAGTTATGCAGTTAAGGTTCGATTAACTTCCGGTTAACATAACTACTCCGACCCGATTTAGGTGTTTACCCGACCCGATTCGTGGATTAGTCTGTCACTCGAAGCTTGACTTTTTTACTTTTATTTTTCCCCTTTCTTTTGAGTTTCTTCTCTCCAAGTCGAATCGTCACAAGGTAATCTTCGTTTCTATCAGTCGAATGGTTTTCTGCTTTTCTCGTGTCTTCAGTGATTTGTGTTTGTTCATCGTCCCAGAAAGTTGTATGTCCTTTAGTGCCGATTCTTAGTGGAGCAACTTTGTTTCATCAAATCAGTGAAAGCTATAATTGGCTGATACAGAAAGTTGGAAACTTGTTCAGTAATTATCGTGATTTGCTTAGTTTCTCTCTTTCGCACATATTTATGTTTTCCTGATGTGCCAAAGATTAAGGCTTTCTTGCTCCGCATCATCGAAATGTAGCATATTTACATTTCATTTGTGAAAAGTACTTTTAGTCCATTTCGAGTGTGTATATGACTTATAAGATATGTCAGGTGAAAACACTTAACATCTCTTCTAAGATGGGACCTCAAGGGAATGAGAAACACCTCGAGGAGTGCACCGTTTCCAAGTGAGTTTCTTACTCTATGCTTACAGAGATTGTTTGCGAATCATTAGCAAGAGAGGGCAATACAGTTTCACTGCTTGTTTCTTCATCATGTTATTGTTTATCATTGAGTCATTAGCTATGTAGCCGTGTTCACTTGTTCATACCACCATTGCTTAAACTAGGACATCTTGTATCTACATGGAGCAGATTCTTGTGATTGTTGTTCTTGAAGTTGAAACATCCACAAGTGTTTAAAAAGTTTCAGTTATTGTCTTTTGGGTGCAGTGCACTAGGGACATGGGTATTCTCAGTCCTAGGCGCATTGGTTGCAATCCCGGTGGGAATCAAACGCAAGTCGCTAGGTCCACTCGTGTTCTTCGGCACAACCGGAACGATGCTCGATATCATCATTGGCGTGAGTCAGTGCGAGAGAGAACACGCAGAACACCAAAAGAAGTTACTAGAAGACTCACAAAATGCATCCGTACTTATCGCCGCAACAAACAACGCAGAGACAGATTCCATTTCCTAAATCTTCTTGCAGTTTTTTTTTCTTGCAGTGAGACTTTGTTACATTCGTTGCCATCTACAAGTCAAAACTTTTTCCAGGACATGACTAGTCCACGTCTGTTCAGAGAACGAAGAAGAAAGCTTTTGATGATTCGGCAAATTAAAAAAGAACTTAGCAAGCCGGTTTCGAGTCTTGTAGAATCGTCTCATTTCAACCAAACAGTGACAAGTTCAATTTTGTCTTTTTTGACACATTTTCCGGTTGATTCAAGTTTTTCAATAAACCTCTTTTTTTTTTTTTTTTTCCATCTGAATATTGATACTTGAGAAAATATACAAAGGTCACAGGCTGATCAAAACCCAGATAAAAGGACCTCGATGCCAGACACAAGACCCTAAAAAAGAGCTACTACTAAAAGCTGAAAACAGAAAAAACAAAATCAAAATCAACCCTTCTCCTGTACAAAAAGATCACGCAACCAAAAAGGGAAACCACGAGCCATATACGATTGTCCCAACGAAACAGACAGAGCATACGAAGCTATAAGATCTGCCCCCTTGTTTTCAGACTTAGAGCAAACTTCAACTTTCCAAATTAATCCCCTCATCAAGGTATAAACCTCATTGACCTGGAATTGAAAGGAAGGCCACGCCTCTGGCCGAAAAGAGGATCTGACCATCGTCCTGTTTTAGTCAAGCTTGTGGCGACTCGTGATCTGTACAGAGGTCAGTTTCGGTTTGATAGGAGATTTCTCTCTCAACCGCTGGTGAATGAAGAAATCAAGGGATCAAAATCTCTTTTAGTGTCGGGGGATGAAACCAAAATCTGTTTTGGTGTTCAGATTTTTGGTTTTCTTTTTCTTTTTCTTTTGAAGTCAAAAACGCATGAAATATCTGGGTTGCCATTGACTATTCATCATATTACAAAAAAACCTACCCGATTTTAGTAAACCAAACCAAGAACCAAAAATATTTTCAAACTAAACGGTTTTCTTACTATAATTATCCGAGTTGGTAATATTAGGACAAGTAGAACTACTGGAGTTGGTAATAATAGGAACAAGTAGAACTACTCGTATTAGGATAAGTAGAACTACTTGAGTTGGTAATAGTAGAACAACTAAAACTACTTAGACAGTCACTATTAGGACAAGTAGAACTACTAGAATGTTAATAGTAAGATAACTAAAACTACTAGTATCTTATTATATAGAGTTGGGTTTCAAAGTTGCTACTTAACAAGATCGTGCCATTTAACATCTTCTTATTTTAGGATTTTGACATGTGTCAAATAGTGAAATTTTTTTAATTATATTTTAAAATAAAGTTTTCAAGCGAAAAAAAAAAAATTATGATTCTTGAGCAAAAAGAAAAAGATATAGAAAAATATTTATTATGCAATTATGTAAAAAAAACTAAAAGAAATAGACATATTGAAATCTTTGAATTAAAAAAAGGAAACTATACTAAAATATTCATTGTTAGGTTAATTTTTAAGATAACTAAAGGAAATATAGACTTCTAACATCTTATTGAAAAAGAAAATTATTTTTGTCTTTCAACTTAGAAAGGAAATATAATCGATAGAAATTATAGATTAAGAAAAAGATTATTACTTTTTAAAAAAAACTTGCAAATATTTATAATTCTATATTAAGAACTTAGCTATTTCATAATTTGTATGATCATAAAATATGTTGAGTGAGTCGATCATATATGTATCGATAAAGAGAAAAATAAATTTATATTTCAAATATTTCATAATATGCGGGTTTTAATCTCAAAAGATTTAGATTTTAAATTGTCGATAATCAAATTTTAATCTTAAAATCTAAATATATAAATTATATTATGCGGGTTATCAATTTTTAAAAATTGGAATTGTATTTTTTTCTAAGGAGTTGTACTCTTAGAGTTTTTTTAATTTTAATCAGTTGTATATACCATTCTTTGTTTAATCTCAAAAGATTTGGTGTTGTTTTAATTTTTTTTTTCTTTTTTTTTTATTAATAAAAAGTGAATGAAAACACACTTCGGTCCTCGTTAGTTTCTAATATTTACAACTAAACCTACTCTATCTGATTCAAATAAACCAAAATAAAATGAACTAAAATAAAACTGATTCCAACCCCATGAAAATATACATTGTGCAATTAAGTAGAAAAAAAACTAAAAGAAATAGACATAATGAAATCTTTGAATTAAAAAAGAAACTATACAAAAAATATTCATTGTTCGGCTAATTTAAAGATAACCAAAGGAAATAGAATTCTAATATCTTATTGAAAAAGAAAATTATTTTCGTCTTTCAACCTAGAAAGGAAATATAATCAGTAAAAATGATAGATTAAGAAAAATATTTTACTTCTTTTAAAAAACTTGCAAATATTTATAATTCTATATAAAGAACTTAGCTCTTTCAAAATTTGCATGATCATAATATATGTTGAGTGAGTCGATCAAATTTGACACGTAATAATTTTATATATGTATCTTCTTAAAAGTTTGGTTTCAAAGTTACTAGTTAACAAAGCAAAAAAAAAGAAAATAGGAAAAAAATCTGAAGCAAAAAAAGAATTGTAGAAGAAAAAAAATGAAATTTTGATTGTGCAAAATAAATTTAAAATATTACATACATGCGGGTTTTAATCTCAAAAGATTTAGATATATTTTCTTTATCGATAAAGAAAGAAAAATAAATTTAGATTTCAAATAATACGTTCGGTACAACTAGGACAACAAGAAGTAGTTGTCCAACTCGTATATTTCGAACAACAAGAACTTGTGGTACTATTGCTATATGTGTAGTTGTAGTGATAGTTCTAGTTGTACCATTTGAAAAAATAAAAATGCGTAAAATGATTAAAATTACATTTATAAACATGTTTCCATATCAAATATGGCATAAAAACATCTGAATTTTACCCCAAATAGATAACAGAAGTTGAATTTTTTGGAATTGGTTTCATGAACATTATATGTTTGCATGAAATGCCTTATACTTTTAAGGTTTCTTTATAAAACTTCACCATACTAACATGAAGTTTTTTTTAAAAAAGTCTTTTTAAAAATTTTATGGTCTGAGATTATGTTAAATGTAGTTTATATACGAAATGTTGTAAGAACTACTGAAAATATAAAATTAAAGTGTGGTACAACTGATTAAAACTAAAAACTGCTCAAAGTACAACTCTTTACAAAATGGTACAAGTAGAAAACTGGTACTACTAGAAGAAGAAAATGCGGCGCATGCGTGTTAAAAGTCGGCGCACGTGTTTTTTTAGTTGTACCAATATTTCTAGTTGTACCAATATTTCTAGCTGTACCAATATTTCTAGTTGTACCATTTGTAAAACTGAAGTTGCGTTAAATGATTAAAATTACATTTATAAACATTTTTCCATACCAAATATGGCATTAAAACATCTGAATTTTACCCCAAATACATAACAGAAGTTGAATTTTTTGGAATTGGTTTCATGAACAATATATGTTTGCATGAAATGCCTTATACTTTATAAAACTTCACCATACTAACATGAAGTTTTTTTAAAAAAAGTCTTTTTAAAAATTTTATGGTCTGAGATTATGTTAAATGTAGTTTATATACGAAATGTTGTAAGAACTACTGAAAATATAAAATTAAAGTGTGGTACAACTGATTAAAACTAAAAACTGCTCAAAGTACAACTCTTTACAAAATGGTACAAGTAGAAAACTGGTACTACTAGAAGAAGAATATTTTTTTAGTTGTACCAATATTTCTAGTAAAAAATATTAATATATTATTAAGAAAAGAAAAAACACCAAACAATTTGTATTAAAATTTTATCTAATTTTCATTTGTATGGATTGATTAAAACCAAAAATTCAAAAAAGTGAACAAACCGGTTATTAGCAAAACTGTAGTTAGAATTTGAGTTATAATTCAAAAAAGTGAACAAACCAAAATACTGTAGTTAGAATTTGAGGATTGCAAAACTTGAAAGCTTAGAATTTAAGGTTCTAATGAGTAAACAAAAAGAACCACAGCTATTGCTGTATAGTCAAATTGGATTAATTAGAAAGTGTTTGGAAACAAATCGCAAATACGTGATGTTGCATAACTCTGATTAACTCTGATGTCACTGTCTATTATTGAATTTCTCATGCAAATGACTCCCTACCCATCTTCTTCTTGTTCACTTACCCGCACCACACTCACACCATGTCATAAGTTCATAATCTCTCACTGAGAAGAAACAGAGAGAGACAAACGATGAAGCTTCTTCTTCTTTTATTTCTCCTCCACATTTCTCATTCCTTCACTGCCGTCCCCTTATCTCAGTTAAATCCTCTCTGACCGGCGCCGGAGATGGCTCAAACTCGCCTCTCGCCTCCTGGAAAGCCTCCACCAGTTTCTGTACATGGGCTGGTGTCACGTGCGACGTCTCTCGCCGGCATGTGACCTCTCTTGAACTCTCGTCTCTGTGGGTTTCCATTGCAGACACCGTGCGAAGAAATCGAAACCCCTAATCTCGTCACTGCGAAGCCGGAAAGCACGCAAGAACTCCAGAAACCAACCCTAGTGTAATCAGCAAGGACGAAGAAGGAAAGGAGAAGCAGATCACCGGATCGGTAACGGTTTCGTTGATCTTCGGAGTTTCGCTTGTCATCGGAGCGGTTTCTGTATCGGTGTGGCTCATCCGGAGAAAACAGAGCTCCGACGGGTACAAAACGGAGACGAAGACGACGACGGTGGTCTCGGAGTTCGACGAAGAAGGGCAGGACGGTAAATTCGTGGCCTTTGACGAAGGATTCGAGCTCGAGCTTGAGGATTTGCTGAGAGCGTCGGCTTTCGTGATAGGCAAGAGCAGGAGCGGGATTGTGTACAGAGTAGTGGCGGCGGATTCATCATCCTCCGCTGTCGTCGCCGTCAGAAGGCTCAGCGACGGTGACGCCACGTTGCGGTTTAAGGATTTCGAGAACGAAGTGGAGACCATCGGTCTGCAATGGAAACCCACAGAAACAACAACTTGACCGGAGATTTGCCGCTTTCCGTCACCAAACTAACTCAGCTCCGGCATCTTCATCTCGGCGTGAACTATTTCTCCGGCCAGATCCCGTCTTCTTACGGAAGCTGAGAATGTGGAATTGAATTATTTTTTTTTCTGTAGAAAACGAGAAAACGAGAGAACGAGGAGAGAGAGAACATTGAGAGAGATGAGAACGTGGAATTGAATCGGTGGTTGAGTTGAATTAGTATTCAATTCAATTTGGGTTTGGGATTCTTGGGTTTGTTATTGATTTTCATTAATGGCAAGAAAGTAATTTACTCCTATCCAACACCATGAAGAATTGTTGAACACCAAGCTGATTTGAACCTCCTTCATTAACACCTTTTCAGATTTTGATCCGAAATCAAGCGTGCTTGGAATGAGAGTGGAGTTTCGGTTACTCATCCAGTAGCGGCCAGAATGCGGGTCTGTAGGCGTTATCTGAGTAGATGGAAAAAGCAAAACATTTTCAATGTTAGTCGGTGTAGTGTGGCGGTTCCCAAATGTGGGCTTAAGCGTCTCTAGTTCAGAAAGAGGGTTTGAGTCTTTTTGATCTGAGCAGTGTGTGGTTGAGATTGCGTTATCTTAGATATTTTCTAAAATCTAGTGGTCAGGATTAGTTCTGGAAAAGTTGAAGACTTCATCTCAAAGTTTTCTTTCTCTGAAATCTTTGTCTAAAGATCGATTTCCTTTTCTCAGTTTTCTAGTCTCGGGGTTTTTCTGCTTTTCGTTCGAGATAAGGTGATTCGGATTTGGCAATTATTAACAATTATGATGTAAGAGTCTCATGTCCACCAATTACTATTTACTAAGGGTATCTTCGTCTTTACACGTAGCGTCCGGGCTGATTCAGAGAAATGAATCAAGTGACGGAAATTGCAGCACATAGGTCAGATAAAGGGTTCACTGCATTATGCAGATCCCATACAACGAGGCCTGCTCTTAAAGCAAATATGAGCTACGTACGATCTGAAATTTTAACAGACATTTTTATTTATGAAAACAACTTCACATAAAAGTTATTGGTTAAGGTTGTTTTACTGGATGTTTTAGCTAAAGATTTTTTCTATCTATGTGATGATTATTGATCGTTGATCAATTCAGAGCCTCCATCAAGGTTGTTTTCTACCTTGATGGAAGCTCTGAAGCAAGAGTATACCCTAGTGTGTCAGACTATATATTTAGGGCCTTAGGTATTGAGAGAGGTAACACAAAATAGAGAGTAGTTATTGAGAGAAATATTGTATTTGTATAAGCTTGTTATAATAGTTTCTCTAGCTTATAGGTTTACACGAAGGGAGTCTAGATATTAGTGAAGGGTGTTAGACTGTGCTCTTGTGTAATCTCTTTGTAATCTGTGAGTTTAGTGGATTCCGAGCTCAGATCTCGTTCTTTGTAGCCACCTTGTTAACGGTGGTGAACTGGGTAAACAATCCCTTGTGTGCTCCCTCTATTCTTCCTTTACGTTCTTGCTTCTATTCTCTCTTCCTCTGTTTTCTGCAACCAACGTTCATCTCTCTGTTCTGAAAACATCTTAAATCTTTCTCTCTTGGTGAGTCGACGCACTTGGAGTCAAGCAAGCCTAACAATAACTTTGCATGCAGTGGATCAAGCTACCGGTGAACTGGTGCCTTTTCAGGCTAGTAGTCATGAAAGAACAAGGGACAATTGTATGTCAGGTTCTATGTTGCTAGACCTCAAAATACAGGGACCGTGGGTACGCTTTGGGATGATAAAAATGCACCCGAGTTCGAAAATACTAGCGTGCCTAAATGGCCGTCTGATGAACAACAATTCTACTTGGTAGGATCTCTATATCTATTTACCTTGTTGGTAAAGGTACCACTACTGCAGCTAATCAAATCAGTGCTTGTTAGTACTATAAATTTCTGGCAATCTGCTTTTCAACTGCCATCAGAGTGTATCAAAAAGATTGAAAGTCTATGCGCTGCTTTTCTTTGGTCAGGACCAGCTATGAACACAAGAAAAGCAAAAGTTGCATGGGAGGAGGTTTGCAGGCCGATAAACGAAGGAGGATTAGGACTAAGACCCTTGAAAGACGTGAGTATTGTCTGCTGTCTGCGTCTGATTTGGAGGATCACTTCTTCTCCCTTCTCTCTATGGGTTCGTTGGATACACAGTTATCTTATCAGGCAAGACAATTTCTGGTCAGTACTAGCGAAAGGTGCAGGTTCATGGATGTGGCGCAAATTGCTAAAATACAGAACTCTAGCCAAGAATTTCAATAGAATGGATGTGAGAAATGGTAAGGGGACATCTTTTTGGTTTGATGCGTGGTCAACGCTGGGACGTCTATATGACCTCACAGGTCCAAGAGGGACAGTGGACATGGGAATTAAACTAAAAGATACAGTAGCTACATCGATGACCAGGGGAAGGCGCCGAAATCACAGGTCGGGTTTGCTAAACAATATCGAGAATGAGCTTGAGAAACAGAGGCTGAAAGCCATCACGGATACAGAGGACTGCCCTCTGTGGATGCAGAAAAGTGACGTTTACATGCCAAAGTTCGTTGCAAAAAACACAAGGAATCTCATCAGAAGTCATGCGCCGCAAGTTGATTGGTATAAGGGGGTTTGGTTTACCTACTCTAGCCCCAAACACTCTCTTACCACTTGGCTTGCCATAAAGAATAAACTGTCTACAGGTGATCGCATGTTATCATGGAACTCAGGGGCTACTGTGGCATGCGTTCTATGCACGGAACCGTTGGAAACAAGAAATCATTTATTTTTCGAATGCAGATACAGCAATGGGATTTGGTCAGCTTTAATCAGAAACATCCTACAATCAAGGTACTCCACGGACTGGAATACACTCCTCCAAATGATTTCAATGGCAACTTTGACAAAGCTCGACACGTTCCTGGTCCGCTGTGTATTCCAGGCCACAATTCACTGCCTATGGCGAGAAAGAAACGCAAGGCGTCATGGTGAGATCCCAACAGATCAAAATACAATCATCAAATTCATTGACAAAGACATTCGAAATCGTCTTCTCTATATCCGCTCAACGGGAGAGGGGAAACATGAAGAGGGACTACAAAGGTGGTTCGCCACTCGTAGCTAATAGCTACTCTACTTCAGCTTCTACTTAATATTTCGTGTTCTGCGTTTTTTATTAAGCACTATCTAAACTCAAAATCTCAGAATAATGTGTAAAGAAACAAGGGTTTTTATTTTGAATAAATTTAACAATCATTCAAAAAAAAAAAAGGTACCACTACTAGTAGTGATGTTTTTGATTTGCAGGTGCAGGAATGATCAGAGTGGGAAGAAAATGACTGGATTCGCCTATATTTGCAACTTTTATTTGTCACTACAAATCGTCGCACCTCCAATGTATGTAATGTCTAATTAGCCATTATCATGGGGTGGGATTCTTCGTTTATATTTTACTCTTGTTTTGGTTGCAGCTCAAACTGTCGATTTGAAAATTGTTCAAGTGATGGTTGAAACTAAGGATCTTGTCTGGTGCAGCCCCTTAAGGGTTTTAGAGATGCAACTGTTTACATTAAATTCCTTCATTACTTGGGCCATGGTAAGGTTTGTAAGCGCAGAGGTATACGTATCATTAGAAGATGTGTGGACTTGAGAACGGAACGCATGTGTCTCGTGGGCGATGACTATGAGAGTGAGAGTGACTCTGCTGCTAGTAGCAAGACATGATTATCCGGGAAAAATGTCATTTAAAGCATCAACTTACAAAAAATGTCATTTAAAGCATGAACTTTGGGTGATGTCATTTAAATCATGAACTTTCGTTGACTATTTATTTAAAGCATCAAGTTTCATTGACTAAGCCAAAATGAGCATGACGTTAACTTATTTAACGGATCTATTAACCGACGTTAATGCACTGTTACCATCATCCGTTAATCACAAAACGACGTCGTATTAGTTTTGGAAAAATATCATTTAAAGCACAAACTTTCAAATTTAGGCCATTTAAAACATGAACTTTCAAACTGAAGCCATTTAAAGCATGTACTTTCAAACTGTGGCCATTTAAAGCATGAACTTTTGATATCGGTATTTTAAGCATGGACTATCATTGTTTTTATAAGCATTACATTTTGTTAAGTCAACCAAAATAAATATGAAGTTACCACATTTAACATAACTTTTAATATGTGTTAAATGAGCGGTTAAACAACATCTTTTGATTCCTATTTTCAGCGTACCACTCCAATAACTCTTTATGAGCATTGCTTACCGGTGAAAACAAAAAAAGATTTAAACCATAGAAATTGAAAAAAAACAGATATTCAGATGGTGAAAACTAACTTAAGTGTTCAAAAGAAGTTTCATTTATGTCTTGAGTTTCTTAAGTATCAACTTGAAAATATATATTTGAAAACGTGTATAAATGAAAATGAAATTGTTATTCTTCAAACCGAGGCTTTATACCGTTGTATCATTAATATCTAAAAATATAATGAGATGAAGAAGAGATATATTCTTGATTTTAAAAATCAACGATAGTCCATGCTTAAAATATTGATATAAAAAGTTCATGCATTAAATGGCCTCAGTTTGAAAGTTCATGCTTTAAATGGTCTCAGTTTGAAAGTTCATGCTTTGAATGGTTTCAATTTGAAAGTTTGTGCTTTAAATGATATTTTCCAAAACTAATACGACGTCGTTTTGTGATTAACGGAGGATGGTAACAGTGCATTAACGTAGGTTAATAGCTCCGTTAAATAAGTTAACGTCATGCTCATTTTGACTTAGTCAATAAAACTTGATGCTTTAAATAAATAGTCAACGAAAGTTCATGATTTAAATGACATCACCCAAAGTTCATGCTTTAAATGACATTTTTTGTAAGTTGATGCTTTAAATGACATTTTTCCCGATGATTATCCATTTAAATATTTGTGAATCAAATAGTCTTACTTTTCGGGATTTGTTTTTTACTTGAAATTATTATCATTATTCCAAGCCCTGAACTTGCATGTTACATCTATATTTATTTTGCCTGAACTGAATTTTGGTGGATGACGGATACAAAAGACATAGATTATCAAATTCTACTTTTCATGTTTGTCTCAACGTATAGTTGGTATACGTTTTGATGGAGCGTCTAAGAGCATGATTACTCACAGATTTTATAACAGTCTCTACCAAAATTATATATAATAAACTATTATATATTATTAAATATATTATATAATAAACTATTATATATTATTTTATATTATTTTTTTTTAGAAACTTTCTTTAAGAACTTACAATAATCATAAATTTCATGTGAAAGTCTATTACCACAGTAGACTTTTTTTATAGAAGTATACGGTTGTTTATGAAGTCTACGTCGAAAAATCAAAATTTAGTCAATTGCATAAGTGATTCATTTTTCTGTGTAAACTTCACGTGAATTCTTTTTTTTTTTTTTGCCAACTAACGATTCACCCGAAGTTTACTCGGATGAGTAAACCTGAAGTCTATCTTTGTTAATTTGCAATTGCAAAAGTAACATGTTTTGCTAGAGATTTTTTCTATCTATGTGATGATTATTGGTTATTACGGTCTCTAACTAATTCTATCTATCTTTTACATACATACATACATATATATATATATATATATATATATTCGTTCATCACACTTACAACAAAAACTCAAAATTAACACCAAAACCAAAACACCATGGATAAGAGTAAGACAAGGACATTGCTTTTCTGCTTCTTGTTCTTCTTCACCACCTCTTTGTCCAAAGAACTGTGTCACAAAGATGACAAAAACACTCTCCTCAAGATCAAGAAAGCCCTAAACAACCCCTACGGTTGCTCCACATGGGACCCTAAAACCGACTGTTGTTCCTCGTGGTATGGCGTCGCGTGCACTGACACCGCTAAGTACCGCGTCACTGGTCTATCTATAGACGACGACCAGATCTCCAGTCAAATCCCACCTGAAGTCGGTGACTTAACGTATCTGGAGAATCTTGTCTTCCAAAATATCCCTAACCTCACCGGTGAAATCCCGCCCACCATCGCAAACCTCAAGAACCTCTTGTCCTTCTGGGTAATCAACACGGGTTTGAACGGTCCAGTTCCTGCATTTCTTAGTCAGCTCAAGAATCTCCAGTTCTTAGACCTTTCTTACAATAATCTTTATGGTTCCATACCGCCTTCTCTCTCTATGTTACCTAAGCTCTTGTCTCTTGATCTCGGCCACAACAAGCTTACAGGTAACAAAAGCCTCTCTTTGTCTGTTTTAATCATCGGTTCTTTACTTATTTCACATTTATCTCAATCTGATAAAGAAACTGTTTTATTTTATTAGGTTCGATACCAGATTTTCCACGAAAACTTGTTTACCTTGACCTACCACACAACCAGCTCTCTGGTTCGATACCAAAGTCTCTAGGGAAGCTCGACTTTTACTCTGTTGATGTCTCGGGGAACAAGCTCGAAGGTGATGCTTCAGTGTTTTTTGGAGCCAACAAAAAAACAGGGACTATCAATTTATCAAGAAACATGTTCCACTTCAAACTCTCCAACGTCAAGATCCCTAAGACACTTCTTGAGTTGGACTTGAGTCACAATAGAATTAATGGACATATTCCGGCTCAGTGGACCGAGGCTCCTCTTCAGGTCTTTAATGTTAGCTACAACAAACTATGTGGACCCATCCCCACTGGAGGGAAACTTCAGACTTTTGATTATTATTCCTATTTTCACAATAAGTGTTTGTGTGGTGCACCTCTTCCGAGTTGCAAGTGAAGATTTAAGCAACCAAGATTTATCTCTTATTTAATATAAGAATCAATAAAGTCTAAAGACTACTGTATTTTCATTCGGAGTGATTTATTAATAGAAGGTAAACATGAACCAGACTCCTTTTTTTAATAATAGTTTTAAAACGAATACAACTTTAAAAGAAAAAAAAACATTTTTAAAATGTGCCTGATCAATCAGCTACCAACACTTGAGCGGAGCATGATAGATTTTCGTGGTAATGTTAGAAGTATAATAGTTTCTAATAGTTGCTGCCGGATGATATAGAAAGAGTTGAAGAAGTTTTTTTTTTTTTTTTTTGGGTACTCATGTGAGAGTTACAATGTTGTTGTTGAACAACTTATTACAAAAGGAAACGAGAAAATTATAAACACGGGGAACACCATGAAAATTAAGTTCTATTAAAGAAATGGAGGATACATTTGACACCAGGAAGGAGAGAAGTAATCTTTAAACCCTTGTAAACGACAGAAGAGAGAAACTTAGTCCTATTTAAAACATGATGATTAATAATAACCGGTCTGTGTTTTTAGCCATGTTACCAAAGTTCACTTTTCAAAACTTACACATTTCCATAATAACCATTTCTACCTTTGGGAAAAGGGAAAAATAAATTTATTTCTGAACGTTCAAATTAGGAAATCAAATTAGGAAATCGATCTCCACGAAAAATAATTCATCAGAAATTGAGTATAATTGTCTAAGAAATCATTATTTCACTCTTTTGTCCCATCAGCCCATTATTTGAGTGTTGATTGGACGACAATGACATCGTGTCATGATAGATTTGGGTGTATTGAAGTGTAAATTTTAAGAGATGTTGAGATTGTTTAAAATCCCCTGTTATTCAACTATGAATTTTAAAATGTATTATCAAATCCAATGTTATTGAACCTGAGATTTATGTAAAATCACTCAAGATCATTTAAAATCCTCTGTTATTCAAACAAGAATTTGTTAGAATCAAATCAAATCCACTGTTATTGAAAATGTTTCAAGTATTGGGATTTTAAAGTCTCCATGAGATTTGGGAGGATTTGGGAGACTTTCTTAGTTTAAAATATAAAGATCCAAATTTCATGATTTTAGGTGGGATTGTAGGGGATTTTAATACAAAATCATAACAACTTCTTTAAAATCACCTAAAACCAGTAAAATAATCTAACTTATTAAAACTCACTTAAATCACCAGCAAAACTTTTTTTTTTTTTTGAATTCTGCCAAAATCCCTGAGATTTTCTCCAAATCCCTGAGATTTTCTCCAAATCCACATAAATTTCATCAAATCTAAAATCCACTCAAATTTTTTAAAATCCTTAGTCCAATACACCCCCCTAAAACATTTCTAATAGTATTCAGCATGATGGTTCATTTATGTGTTAATCTTTACGTGTACTAGTTGTGAACAACAACGACATGGGCTTGTCCAGTCTAGCCCAAGAACATCAAACGAAGCCCAATGCAGCCTTCAAAGTGAAGACAAAGAATAAATCTCCCGCGTCTGAAACAGAACAAACAAAAGGGAAAGATGATAACGTTGGTATGGCAAAGCATACGCTCCTCAGCCATAACAGATTTGATACCCTTTCGTCTAGTGCTGGGTTTGCGGGTCAACCCGTCCCGCTTGACCCGCCCCGCGGCGGATCTGAATTTTTTTGACAAGCAGAATCCGCAACCCGCATAACCCGCAGAAGAAAATAATACACCCGCACCCGCCCCGCTTAAATTGCGGGTAATCCGCGGGTAACCCGCAAACTACAAAAAAAAAAAAAAAAAAAAAAAAAATATTTTTAGTTATAATTTTGTTTTTAATAATAGAAAATAAATATTTTTTAAAAAAATAATCGATTTTTTAGAAATTAAAATATAATTTTTATATATTTTTATATATTTTTATAATATTTTAATTAAAATAGATAAATATTTAAAATTAATATTATTTTTGATTTTTTTTATTAAATTGCGGGTACCTGCGAACCCGCAAAATAAAATACGTCAACCCGCACCCGCCCCGCAGTTAAAAATTTCAACCCGCACCCGCCCCGCATCAACACAAGTTTGAAAAAATTTAACCCGCACCCGCCCCGCAGCGGGTTTAAACCCGCGGGACCCGCGGATTTTCACTCATATTCCCAGCTCTACTTTCGTCCTTGACTGATGACTCATCCAATACAGCTGGAGATAAAAGATAAGGTTGTGTAAAGATCTAGATTGTTCCGAGCTTGTGTATATATGTAATCGTTCATCCAACTTTTGTAATCATCTTTGATCAATAAGAGAAAAGTTTTCAAGTTTCTTTCGTCTCCTTTATGGTATCAGAGCCTTGACACCTTAACAGGTACTCATCAATGGCTGCTACCTACCCGTTTCCGTCTAAAGTCCATGTCTCTAGCTCGGTTACGCTAAAACTCACTGATAGCAACTACCTCCTCTGGAAGACACAGTTTGAGACACAGTTGGTACGCTGTCCGAGGAAGTTCTCGGCCATGTCCACAACCTTCCCACCTCTCATGAAGTCTGGACCTCTCTGGCTCAAAACTTCAACAAGAGTAGCTTAGCTCGTGAGTTTTCTCTACGCCGAAGCCTTCAGCTGTTGACAAAGAAGGACAAGGCTCTCTCAGTCTACTACCGCGAGTTCAAGACGCTCTGTGACTCTCTTAGCTCGATTGGGAAACCGATAGATGAGTCCTTAAAAATCTTCGGCTTTCTCAATGGCTTAGGGAGAGAGTATGATCCTATTGCAACCGTGATTCAGAGTTCCTTGACCAAGCTTTCTCCTCCGTCATTTAACGATATCGTCTCTGAAGTTCAAGGCTTTGACACGAAGCTTCAGTCTTATGAAGACTCCTCCTCTGTCACACCTCATCTTGCGTTCAACACTGAATGTACTGACTCGGGGGTCCCTCAATACAATCTGGGCTCACGAGGAAGGGGACGAGGTTCTGGTCAACAATGTGGCAGAGGTGGCTACTCTACGCGTGGTCGCGGTTTCAGTCAACATCAGTCAGGCACTCAACACACGGGGCAGAGACCAGTTTGTCAAATCTGTGGTCGCATAGGCCATACAGCCATCAAGTGCTACAATAGGTTTGACAACAATTATCAGAGTGAAGTTCAATCTTTCTCTTCTCTCCGTGTGTAAGATGATTCAGGTAAAGAGTGGTTTCCTGACTCTGGAGCTTCTGCTCATATCACATCCTCTCCTGCAACGTTGCAGAACTCTGAGACTTATGAAGGCACATACACTGTTCAAGTTGGAGATGGGGCTTATATCCCAATAACTCATGTCGGATCCACCACCATCTCGTCAACAAAAGGTACCATTCCCTTAAACAAAGTACTGGTTTGTCCCTTTATTCAGAAGTCTCTCTTGTCAGTCTCAAAACTTTGTGATGATTATCCTTGTGGGGTCTTCTTTAATGTTAATCAAGTCTGCGTTATTGATTTACCCACTCAGAGGGTGGTGTCCAAGGGAACACGCAGTAATGGACTTTATATGCTGAAGGATCAGGAATTTGTTGCTCTCTATAGTAATCGACAGTGTGCAACAGATGAGGATACATGGCATCTCCGTCTTGGACACTCAAATAACCGGATACTTCAGCAACTTCAAAGCAGCAAGGATATTAAAATCAATAAGAGCAGAACATCCACCGTTTGTGAACCTTGCTAGATGGGGAAATCATCTAAACTTCAGTTTTTTTACTTCAGATTCTAGAACTTTGCATCCCCTTGATCGAGTACATTGTGATCTTTGAGGACCTGCACCAGTTGTATCGAATCAAGGCTTTAAATATTATGTTTTGTTTGTGGATGACTTCTCTTGCCACTCTTGGTTTTATCCTCTTCGTTTGAAATCTGACTTTCTCTCAGTCTTTATAAACTTTCAAAAAATGGTTGAGAACCAATTAGACACCAAAATTAAGGTCTTTCAAAGTGATGGGGGTGCAGAATTTGTTAATCATCGACTGCAAGCTCATCTTCGTGATCATGGCATACACCACAGGATCTCATGCCCTCACACACCCCAAAAAAATGGGGTTTCAGAACGCAAGCATCGTCACCTAGTCGAGCTTGGTCTGTCTGTGCTCTATCATAGTCAAACTCCTTTGAAGTATTGGGTAGAAGCATTATTTACAGCTAACTATATCACCAACATGCTTCCATCCTCAGTTCTGAATCATATTAGTCCTGTGGAAATGTTGCTAAAGAGGAAACCGGAGTACTCATCTCTCAGAGTTTTTGGTTCTGCTTGTTATTCATGCTTGCGACCTCATGCAGAGCATAAGTTCGATCCTCGTTCCTTGCAGTGTGTATTTTTGGGATACAACAATTAATATAAAGGATATCGATGTTTATTTCCACTAACTGGAAAGGTTTACATATGCCAGAATGTGATCTTCGATGATCATCTGTTGCCGTTCAAAGATAAGTACAAGTCTCTCATTCCCTCCTATCCAACGCCATTGCTTAAGGCTTGGCAATCTGAAGAGAAGGCTCCTTTGTCTCCTCCCACAGCTCTGCCTCAGCTGCTCATGAAACCGACTTATCCCACTGTTACAGAGGTTCATCCTGTTGAGCAGAACACAGTAGAAGTGGATACTCAACCGGAAGTTGGTCAAGAGGAACCAGTCCAACCTCTGAATCAACATTCTATGATAACGCTGTCTAAAGTCGGCATTCAGAAACCTAATCCGAGGTATGCTCTTCTCGCCTCTCTCTCTATGACTGAGGAACCTAAAACCATAACTACAGCTATGAAGCACCCAGGCTGGAATGGAGCAGTTATGGAAGAAATCACAAGGATTCATATGCTTCACACTTGGTCAATTGTCCCTCCGACTGATGACATGAATATATTACATTCCAAGTGGGTTTTTAAAACCAAACTCAATCCTGATGGTTCAATAGACAAGTTCAAGGCTTTGACCAAAAAGAGGGTGTCGACTATCTGGAGACTTTCAGTCCAATTGTCAGAAATGCAACTATACGGTTGGTTCTTAATGTTGCTACTGCAAAGTCTTGGCCTCTAAAGCAGTTGGAAGTCTCCAATGCTTTTCTTCATGGGGAGCTCCATGAACCAGTCTACATGTATCATCCCTCGGGATTTGTTGATGCAGGAAAACCAAACTATGTATGTCGCCTCACCAAAGCTCATTACGAGCTCAAGCAAGCTCCACGAGCCTGGTTTGATACTTTCAGTATTTTTCTCATTGAATTTGGCTTTCGGTGTAGCACTTCTGACCCATCTCTGTTTGTCTATCATGAGAACAACAAAACAATAGTATTGCTTCTCTATGTAGATGATATCTTACTCACTGGAAGCGATGATGGCCTGCTCTCTGCACTTCTAAAGTCACTCAACAGCTGTTTTTCTATGAAGGATCTTGGACATCCCAAGTATTTCCTTGGCATAGAGATTGAAGCTCAGTCTAATGGTCTGTTTCTCCATCAAGCAGCCTATGCTACTGAGATTCTTCATCAAGCTGCTATGAAGGATTGCAACCCAATGCCAACCTCGTTGCCTCTTGATCTTGATACTCGGGATTCTGAAGCTTTCTCTGAGCCAACATATTTTCGAAGTCTTGCAGGCAAACTACCAACATATTTTCGAAGTCTAGCAGGAAAACTACAATACTTGACAAAATTTCCTTCATACATTCAGTTCGCGGTTAACTTTGTCTGTCAACGGATGCATTCTCCAACGAAAGCAGATTTTGGCTTCCTCAAACAGATCCTATATTATTTCAAAGGCACGCTTTCAATGGGTCTACCGATCACCAAACAGAGTGATCTGACTCTATCCTCCTTCTGTGATGGTGATTGGGCGAGTTACAAGGAAACACGTAGCTCCACGACTGGTTACTGTGTTCTTCTAGGCTTGTCTTTGATATCATTGTCTGCGAAAAGGCAAGCAATTGTCTCTCATTCTTCAACGGAAGCAGAGTACAGAGCTTTGAGCTAAGCTGATGAGAGATCACATGGATATCTTCTCTGTTGCGTGATCTTGGCATTCGACAGACTCAAGCTACTCTAGTGCAATGTGACAACCTCTCCGCTGTCTACTTATCTGCAATTCCGGCGTTACACAGTCGATAAAAGCATTTTGATACTGACTGGCATTATATAAGGGAGCAAGTTGCTCTTGGTCTTATCGAAACTCAGCACATTCTTGTGGCTTCACAACTTGCAGATGTGTTCACCAAGTCTTTACCAAGGTGTTCGTTTGAATCTTTGAGGAGGAAACTCGGTGTGTTGGTTCCCCCCACCCCAAGTTTGAGGGGGAGTGTGAACAACAACGACATGGTCTTGTCCAGTCTAGCCCAAGAACATCAAACGAAGCCCAATGCAGCCTCTAAAGTGAAGACAAAGAAGAGATCTCCCGCGTCTGAAACAGAACAGACAAAAGGGGAAGATGATAACATTGGTACGGCAAAGCATACGCTCCTCAGCCATAACAGATTTGATTCTCTTTCGTCCTTGACTGATGACTCATCCAATACATCTGAAGATAAGAGATAAGGTTGTGTAAAGACCTAGATTGTTCCGAGCTTGTGTATATATGTAATTAATCGTTCATCCAACTTTTGTAATCATCTTTGATCAATAAGAGAAAAGTTTTCAAGTTTCTTTCGTCTCCTTTACTGGTTAGTACGCAGATTAGGTGGAGAGCGTGCTGAAACCTAGATAACATGGAGTATATTTTAGTTACATTCATTAACCATGATCAACAAATCGTAATGCTTCACCTATGGATTTGTTTTAGTTTTTAACATTTTAAATGATAATTCAATTACAGTCACTAAATTATTAAATTTGTATCGTATATCTTTATATAATAAAGGTTCTGTATGTTTGTATATCGCAGCGACTTGTAACTTGTGACTGCGACATGGGATAACGATTAAATATAGCAAATTATTATTTGTTTTGCTATATTGCAGCAATTGATCACAACAATTAATTGCAAAACTATTCGTTAATTAGTAGTTGTGGCTAGTTGCCATAATTTTGGGTTAGTTTTGGGTAGCTCTTAATACATATTGCTTTTTAACCAAACATAAAAAAGAAAAAAATATATTCTCAAATAGCATATTTTGATGTTTTATCACAAAATATTAGGAAAACTGACAATAATAACACATTTTAATCATTTTTAAATGTATTACACTAATAAGTTTAAGTTTCAAAACATTAATTATGATTTAGATTTTAGGATCTAGAGTTATAAAATCGAGAAAATACAAATGAAAAATAAATATATAATAGCTTTTTTTCTTTTCAATAAATGTTATTTTGTTATTTTTTCACTCTAGTATTTTACTTTTGTCACAAAAATACGAGAATGTGCTATTTTTAAAAATTGAAAAAACAAATTGAAAGATTAAAAGAAAAAAAAATGATTATTTAAAAGAGAGACGGTAAAAAAAATGCAACTGTTGATTTGCGTCTTCGCAACCTGGTATACCAATCACAACGCGCCATCTCATCAAAAGTGCACGTGGCTAATTACCATTTGCTATCTGAACGTAAGCCTGCGTGTCAACATAACAGCAAAACTTGATGAACTTGGAAGTACACAAACCATCTAATAATCAAAATCGGCAAAAGTTTAACAGATTCGACGACTACCATTCTACTGTCTCCGGCGAGATCTCAATCTGATCCTTCACGGTGGCGTCGACGTCCGGTCAACAACAAGGTCTCTCGAGAAGAAAGCCTTCATCATCATTGTCTTCTTCATCTCCTCCTTCCTCCGCTTCGGCTCTACGAACTCCGCCGGCGAGGAAAGCGATCCCTGAATATCCCTTTTATCAGCAGAACTGGTTCATCGCTCTGCTCTTCGTGATGGCTATAGGATTCTTCTGCCTCGCTCTTTTCATTTTCCTTACCGTCGATCCGGATTCCGGCTACACCTCTGCCTCCGCCGCCGCTTCTGGTAAAGAAGGCGTCGAGGTGCGTTTTTAATTGCATTGCTTTTCGAAATCGCTATTCCATTTGAAACTCCGACGAACCTCGATTCGTGTAAATATTGTATAAATTAGGATTCTTTCAAAATTCAGATGTTTCTCGAACACCTGATTTTACATGATTAGGTGATAGATTTGATTATATTATCGCTGCAAATTGGTTTGAACTCGAATTGTGATGTGACAGATTACTTATGGTAGTGCGATTAAGCTGATGCACGAGAAAACTAAATTTCGATTGCATTCACACGATGTGCCGTATGGATCCGGGAGTGGTCAGCAATCAGTCACTGGGTTTCCAGGCGTCGTTGATTCCAACAGCTACTGGGTACTTTCTTCGACTTGCTTTAATTGTTGCTCGTTTACAGAAATATCATCATGTTTTAATCAGAATAGACTAAAAAATTAAGTCTTTGAATGTTAGAAGAAAACATCAACTAGCATTTGATTAGCGGATAGATTACATTGTCATATTATTGAAGTGACTTAGCCATTCAGAGACACTGATCTTGTTTTACATCTAGACATTTCTTAAGCAGAGAATTTGTTGGACATTCTGTTTAGCTCGCACCCTAAGTCCCCTGCATGTGACATTTCTATGGTGGTGTTTCTCAATTTATTAAGCGGTTTAATGACTTATGGGGGAGTAATGGAGCTGATGAATTATCTTGCAACGGATTATCCTTTGACAGATTGTTAAACCTGTGCATGGGACAACAGCCAAGCAAGGTGATGCTGTTAAGGGTGGAGCAACCATTAGATTGCAGCACATGAAGACCCGAAAATGGCTCCACAGTCACTTGCATGCATCCCCTATATCAGGGAACTTAGAGGTTAGTATCATCTTCCATTTAAAGTCAATGCAACACTGTTTCTCTATTCCCTCATCCGCTAAGCTTGTATATAAAAGATCTATCTTAAGAGTTTTAAACAATTGGACTCGCGAGACGGCTAATACAGTAGCGAGATGGTCTGTGTGAATTGACAAGTGCTGTGGTGGTTTCAATTGGTATGTGATTGCATTCTTATAACTAACCCAATTTCTCGGTGCAGGTTAGCTGTTTTGGAGATGATTCAAACTCCGATACTGGTGATCACTGGAAGTAATAATCCCAAAACCAAATTTCATATTTGATCTAATATATAGTCAGAAAAACTCACACACCTTACCATCTTCTCATAGGCTTATAATCGAAGGGAGTGGGAAGACATGGAAACAAGACCAAAGAGTCCGGCTTCTACACATAGACACTAGTGGCTACCTCCATAGCCACGACAAGAAGTACCAACGCATAGCCGGTGGTCAGCAAGAGGTAACCAAAAGCCTGATGATATCTTATGTTTTAAGTCTTAAACTCATGCGTCATGCTTAGATATATATATATATGCCACGAGATTTGTTAACGCATGAGAAATGGGTAAGCAGGTATGTGGGATCCGTGAGAAGCGGGCGGATAACGTTTGGTTGGCAGCAGAAGGAGTTTACCTTCCAGTCAATGAGAGTAGCAAGTAACGTGAAGATTTGTGTTAACTTTTGTGGAGGGCTTTGAATCTTCCTCTTTTTACCCTTTAAACTCATAAACAAGAAAATAGAGATATATATATTTTGCTGATCTTCGATTGATGATACTTTTAGTCGCACGAATATATATATATATATTATATATATATATATATATATATTGGTTCGGTAGATATTTTGCGTTTTCTTTTTTCCTTATTTAAGATTTGTGATTAGAAACTCTGATTTCTCTCATCAAACAACATGAAGCATATATTGACAACAAAAAAAAAAACATGAAACATATATACAAGGCCTCGTATATGTTTTTTTTTTCCTTTTTTTTCCTTGTGTTGGTTAAGTTTATGACTGAACAATGTGACCAAGCAGTTTGTCAACAAGTAAAAAAAAAAAACTGTTTTTAAAAATGATGCTGCTAATGAAACCGAGGATGTTGTAGCATTGATATAAAACTGCATTCTTGATTCCATAATGTTCTCCAACTCCAACTTCCATCAACTTTCCAAAAATGAATGATGAAACAATATTTTTTGTGTTTTTGAAAAAGTTGATTTGCTTCTAACTAGATCAGTCCTCGGTTTCTCAGATAGCCATAATATCCGAAATAAAGTCTAGCCAATTTTATACATCTCTCCCTCTTCCTCAGTCTATTTTGTTAAATATAATTTTGGTTTAATTTTTAAGCTTTTTAAATTATTTACTTTAACAATTCTCATTCAATTAAACTTTGATTTTGATAAATAAATAAATATATAGAGAAGTAAGTAAATACTTCCCAAAGTACTCGTTTAAAACATGTAGACAACATAACAACCCAACGTATCTTTCACATTCAGAAAAAGTATTGTTTAATTCAAGTTAGTAATCAGCTACAGTCTTTATAAGGAAATAATGATTTTGTTTATTTTTTCTTACGAAGTCAATCAAACGATATAAATAGTAATACACAAATTGTAATTCTGATTTTGTTTATTCGAAATTATAATTCTCATATCATGGGTTTCGTTGTAGTCAACTCTTCCCTCTATTATACAATTATACTTAATACAACTTTAATCTACAAGGCAAAGGGATAATTTAATTTTATTACGACACACAGAAAAGAACAGTTAATGCAAAGACGTGATGGTGGGTCCTGCTTATACAGAAAGCAGACACATTTTCTTGAAAATCAAGGATCCAAAGTCAGAGATGGCACACACCCAAAATTAACACCAACTCTGCCTCTTAAACACGAACCGGAAGAGGAAACAGACAGTCGTGAGAGAGAGAAAGAGTAGATCGGTGAAGAAGAACAAGAACATCATGGGGAGTCTCAGGAGTAGAGGGGGACACGAACTTGATGAGATTGAACAGCTTTCGAGAGAGAGCAGTCACTTCAGTCTTTCAACTGGAATTTTGCCTTCTCTTGGAGCTAGAAGTAACCGACGAATTAAGCTGAAAAGATTCATTGTATCTCCTTACGATCATAAATACAGGTCTCGTCTTCTTACCATTTCTTGTTTCCTTTTTTCTTTTTCTTCTTTCTTGTTCTTGAGTTAAAAAGACATCTCTGCTCTCTAGGGTTTGATGTTCCCTGACTATTTTAACTTGATTCTTCTAATTCATTGATTTCCGAGGATCGGAAATACACAAGTTTTTTTTTCCCCTTGAGAACAAGTTTGTTTTTTTTTTTTTTCTTCTTTTGGATTTGTAATTTTTAATAATTAGATTAGATGGGAATAAAAATAAGTGTGATTAAGAAAGTAATCATACACCCACGTAATATACTCTTTTTGGGCGGCCGACAAAAAATATACTGTATAAAATAACAACAAATTTTTTATTATTTTTTGTCAACTTTAAATTAATAACATTAATTGTATTACTTTTTGGACGATTTCTACTTTTTTTTTTTTTATCAATAACATGCAATGTGTTGGATCGTTCTTGAACAATAGAAAAGCAATCAGTTCTTTTTTTAAATTGACTTAAATTACCTAACTGAGAATGGATATGTGTGATGATCATGTTAATTATTAAATTTGAAATATTAAATTTTATAATAATAAGATATATTAGGATATGCGTGATGTCGAGATAAAACTATAAATGTTTGAAATCTAAAATTAGTAATAATTATAATTATGACATATATATTTTTAGATTAAAATTCACATTAAGCTATCAAAATCTGATCAATAAATTTGATACTTGTTGTAATCATTTTAATTAATAACTTTGAAATATTAAGCTTTATACAATAAGATAAATTAAAATCTACTTGTGATAAAAATTAAATGTTTGAAATATAAATTTAATAACCCACATAATTATAACACATGTATTTAGATTTTAGATTAATATTCGCGTTAAGTCATCCAAAAATTATGTCTTATAGTTTTCAATTGGAAAACCCATAGAAATTGTTAAGAAATTTTGAAATTTATTTAGAGTAAAAGAGTCTAAAAACAATTTTTAAATATTGTATTTTCTAAAACTAATTATAATGATAAACAAATAAAAAGATCTTAATGAATTGTATGAAAAAAATTTAGATGTGTAAACTTTAAACTGGAAAACTAAAAGTTTTAAAGTTCTAAACTTAAATTAGATATCTTTGATCTTTTAGGATTAATAACTATTGTGTAACTTTTTTTTTTTATCAATAACATGCAATGTGTTGGATCGTTCTTGAACAATAGAAAAGCAATCAGTTCTTTTTTTAAATTGACTTAAATTACCTAACTGAGAATGGATATGTGTGATGATCATGTTAATTATTAAATTTGAAATATTAAATTTTATAATAATAAGATATATTAGGATATGCGTGATGTCGAGATAAAACTATAAATGTTTGAAATCTAAAATTAGTAATAATTATAATTATGACATATATATTTTTAGATTAAAATTCACATTAAGCTATCAAAATCTGATCAATAAATTTGATACTTGTTGTAATCATTTTAATTAATAACTTTGAAATATTAAGCTTTATACAATAAGATAAATTAAAATCTACTTGTGATAAAAATTAAATGTTTGAAATATAAATTTAATAACCCACATAATTATAACACATGTATTTAGATTTTAGATTAATATTCGCGTTAAGTCATCCAAAAATTATGTCTTATAGTTTTCAATTGGAAAACCCATAGAAATTGTTAAGAAATTTTGAAATTTATTTAGAGTAAAAGAGTCTAAAAACAATTTTTAAATATTGTATTTTCTAAAACTAATTATAATGATAAACAAATAAAAAGATCTTAATGAATTGTATGAAAAAAATTTAGATGTGTAAACTTTAAACTGGAAAACTAAAAGTTTTAAAGTTCTAAACTTAAATTAGATATCTTTGATCTTTTAGGATTAATAACTATTGTGTAACTTTTTTTTTTATTTTAAATTACTTTGGTGGTGAAGTATATTAAAAGTAGCTATTATAAATTCTTTCTTTTTGGATTAGTAATTTTCTGTTTAATTTTCTTTATATATATATATATATATTAGATTTAGTAACTATTGTACATTTTATTTTTATTTTAAAATACTTTGGTGGTCAACTATGTAAAAAATAACTATTGTAATTTTTTCATTATAGGATTTATAACTTTTCTGTATAATCTTTTTCTTATATATAACTAGATTATGACCCGCGTGATACGCGGATGAAAATGAAATATTTGAAGTCTGTAATTGAAAACTCGCATTACATGATTTATATATTTAAATTTTGAGATTAAAAGTTGATTATGACAATTTAAAATCTAAATTTCTTGAGATTAAAACTCGTATAAAATGAAATTAAACACCAACAAAAGATCTTTCAGATATCCATTGAAGCAATCTCTATAAATTTTTATCACTTAGACAAAACTTTCTAAGCGATAAAAGATTGTTATTTTTAGAAAATGAATTATTATAATTTAACCGAGAAAAATAAAGTTAGACAAAACATTCTAACCGATAAAAATGAATTCTCTAGATTTTTTTTAATATAATTATTTTTCAAAATAATTGAATATAATAATTTTATTAAAGAGCTAAGTTCTTTATATAGACATCATAAATATTTGCAAGATTTTAGAAAAGCAATTTTTATTTTATTTATCCATTTATTGATTATATTTCCTTTTTTAGTTAAAAGACTAAACTCCTTTTCTTTTCTAATAAGATATTAATAAGTTTATTTTCTTAAGTTATCTTTAACATATTTTATTATCATGTAAATTATGAAAGAGCTAAATTCTTTATATAGACATCATAAATTTTTGCTTGCTTTTTTAAAAAGTGATAATCTTTTTCTTAATCTTTACTTTTATCGATTAAATTTTCTTTATTGGTTGAAAGGCTAAAATATTTTTTAAATTAAATATTAATAAGGCTATTTCCTTTAGTTTTCTTTATAATTAACCAAACGATAAATATTTTTGTATAGTTTCCTTTTTAATATTTGCAAACTTTTTTAAAAAGTCATAATTTGTGCTTAATCTTTATTTTTATCGATGATATTTCGTTTATTGGTTGAAAGACTAAAATCTTTTTTTAAATAAATTATTAATAAGTCTATTTCTTTTAGTTTTCTTTAAAATTAACCGAACATTTTTCCTTTTTAATTCAGAGATTGCATTATGTATATTTCCTTTAGTTTTTTTTTTAACTTAACTGCACAATAAGTATTTTTATATATTTTTCTTTGTGCTCCATAATCAGAATTTCTTTTTGTCTACAATTCCCATTTGCTTTAGGATTTTAGGATATTATATCATCATGTAAATTATGAAAGAGCTAAGTTCTTTATATAGACATCATAAATATTTGAAAGCTTTTTAGAAAAATTATAATCTTTTTTTTATCGATTATATTTCCTTTAGTTTTTTTTTTAACTTAACTGCACAATAAGTATTAATTAGCAACTTTGAAACATATTTTAGTATAGTTCCTTTTTAATTCAGAGATTTCATTATGTATATTTCCTTTAGTTTTTTTTTTTAACTTAACTGCACAATAAGTATTTTTCTATATTTTTCTTTTTGCTCCATAATCAGAATTTTTTTTCTTACAATGGCCTTTTGCTTTAAGAATTTTTTTTCTTTTTTTCTTTTTTTCTTCAAAACTAAAATTTCTTTTTTTCTACAATTCCTTTTTTCCTTCATAAACTTTTTTCTGAAATACAATCATAAAGTTTTCCTTTTTGCTTCTTTTTTTCTTTTGCAATTGTTAGTTTAAAATGTAATTATAACATTTTTTCTCTATTTTACACATTCTCTATTTTACACATGTCAAAATCTTAGAATAAGAAGATACCACATGGCACGATCTTGTTAGTTAGAAACTTTGAAAACTTACTTTATATAATAAGATTTTACAATTTTTCTATTTTAAATTTATGTTTCTTTAAACACGATTTTTCTTTGTATTTATTTATAATATTTTAACTTTATTCTATATTATATTTTTTTGACATATATCAAAATCTGTAACCATCTGATTGTCACATAATGCGATTATTTTAATTATTAACTTTGATAAACCAAATTTGATATGTCTAACTTTTTATCAGAATATTGCTATCTACTCTAACCTTTATTTTTCAAACAGCACACCTTTTTGTATTTATTTTCCTGTATTTTATTGTATCTGTTAGAAAGTAGATCGAGATTAGAGATACTCTAATCATATTTTTTTTTCTTTTTCTTTTTGGTTATTTGATTAACCGAACAACTGAAGCTCCTTTTCTATTCAACGTTTGGAATATTCAAAATCCTACTTCCCTATCGTTCTCATTTGACAGCCAAAAAGCAAGCTCATATAAATGCGAAGGCTGCATCTGTGAAATGAACTTAGTCCAAAAAGAAATAAATGCGAAGGCAAATAAGAAAATTCAAAGCGGTGTTACTTCGGTTGGCTAATTGGTTTAAACCCCATTGGTTTTGGGCCATAATAAATGAAAACGTAAAAAACTAAATAACAAACAAAAATGTGAAATGATGTTCATTGATTAAGACTGAAAATGGAAGTGTTGAGTGCAGGATATGGGAGGCTTTCCTAGTGGTTCTTGTGGCTTATACTGCTTGGGTTTCCCCTTTCGAGTTTGGGTTCTTGAGAAAGCCAAGGCCACCACTCTCTATCACCGACAACATTGTGAATGGATTCTTTGCTATCGATATAGTCATGACTTTCTTCGTGGGTTACCTCGATAAGTCCACTTACCTCCTTGTGGATGATCGTAAAATGATTGCATTCAAGTACTTGCGTTCTTGGTTCCTCCTAGACCTCGTTTCAACCCTCCCCTCAGAGGTGGCTATGAGAATCTCATCTCAGTCTTATGGATTATTTAACATGCTTCGTCTTTGGCGTCTTCGGAGAGTTGGTGCACTCTTTGCCAGGTTCGGATCAATAACATTTTTCATTCTTTCTTTGGATTTTTCCAATTCTTGACGTCATTCTCTTTGGACAGGCTTGAAAAAGACCGCAACTTTAACTACTTCTGGGTCCGATGTGCAAAGCTCGTTTGTGTAAGAAACGTCAAAATGTATAATGTTTCTTTACATGAAACACACTCAATGTAGTAACTCACTAGTTGGATTATCTTGCATGCAGGTTACCCTTTTTGCGGTTCATTGTGCTGCGTGTTTCTATTACCTTATCGCCGCACGCCACCATGACCCAGCAAAGACCTGGATTGGAGCAGGGAACAAAGACTTCCTAGAGGAAAGCTTGTGGATGCGATATGTGACGTCCATGTATTGGTCCATTACTACACTAACCACTGTTGGGTATGGTGATTTGCATCCAGTGAACACGAAGGAGATGATATTTGACATTTTCTATATGCTCTTTAACCTCGGTTTAACAGCATACTTGATTGGTAACATGACCAACTTGGTAGTCCATGGAACAAGTCGGACAAGAAACTTCGTAAGTTAGTTAACATTAGTGTCACCTATAATTTATTTGTATGATTCACAAGAGACTATTAGGACAATCACTAACTTGGTTCTACTTTTCTAGAGAGATACAATACGAGCTGCTTCAAATTTCGCTCAAAGGAACCATTTACCACAAAATTTGCAAGATCAGATGCTTGCACATTTATGTTTGAAGTATAGGACAGACTCTGAAGGGCTACAACAGCAAGAGACTCTTGATGCACTCCCAAAAGCAATTAGATCGAGCATATCACACTTCCTTTTCTACTCCCTTATGGATAAAGTCTACCTCTTTCGTGGAGTATCCAATGACTTGCTTTTCCAACTGGTAAGCTATTTATAAAAAAAAAGACATTCTCGTAAAAGATCATTCATTCATCTCATTTTCTACATGTGAATGTGGCAGGTCTCAGAGATGAAAGCTGAGTACTTTCCACCAAAAGAAGATGTAATCTTGCAGAACGAAGCGCCAACAGACTTCTACATTCTTGTGAACGGTACTGCGGTAAGAAACTTTACCAAAATTCTCTACGGCTTTGGTCGCATAGAGATATATTTATGGAAGACGAGTTTACCTCTTTGCACACTTTTATTATGGTACAGGACTTGCTTGTTCACGACGGTGGAACAGAACTTGTAAGTCTCATTTTATGTATAATACTCTTTTCTTTGATCATGGAGTTAATTAAGCATTTTCATAGTGTGGTTTATGGAGAGTTTCAGGCTGTGAAAGAGGTTAAAGCAGGAGACATTGTAGGGGAGATAGGTGTGTTGTGTTACAGACCACAATGTTTACTGTGAGGACAAAACGGTTGTGTCAATTATTGCGTATGAACCGTACAACTTTCTTGAATATCATTCAAGCTAATGTTGGAGATGGTACCATAATCATGAATAATTTACTTCAGGTGAGCAAACAAATCTTTTGAATATAATTGAAGTTTGCACAATTATTTGCTGGTTTTAACTCTTTCTCTTTGAGAACAGCATTTAAAAGAAATGAATGATCCGGTGATGGCAAATGTTCTACTGGAAACAGAAAACATGCTTGCACGTGGTAAATTGGATCTTCCTATCAATTTATGCTTCGCTGCAATGAGAGAAGACGATTCACTTTTACGTCAGTTACTAAAGAGAGGACTAGATCCAAATGAAGCAGATAACAATGGCAGAACACCTCTGGTCAGTGAAATTCACATTTTTTTTTCTTGTACTCTGGAGAGTGTTAACTTGGATTATGCTCACATATCAGATTCCTTCTTTCTTGTCTTGAAAACAGCATATATCAGCAGCGAAAGGAAGTCTCAATTGTGTTCTTCTTTTGTTGGAATACCACGCAGACCCTAATTGTAGAGGTACTTAGCTGAAAATATTGTACTTGTGTTTTGGTTTTATTAATTGAGGAACTCCTTTTTAAAGAAATTTGAAATGCAGACGTGGAAGGGAACATACCACTATGGGAAGCAATGGTGGAAGGACATGAGAAAGTTGTGAAAGTATTGTTGGAACATGGCGGTTCCATAGAAGCAGGGGACGTGGGTCATTTTGCATGCATGGCAGCTGAACAAGGCAACTTGAAGCTACTAAAAGAAATAGTTCGACATGGTGGAGATGTTACACGTCCAAGATCCACAGGCACATCTGCACTCCATGCAGCTGTATGCGAAGGGAATACTGAAATGGTGAAGTATCTTCTTGAGCAAGGTGCGGACGTTGGCAAACAAGACATGCATGGTTGGACAGCGAGGGACCTTGCTGAGCAACAAGGGCATGAAGATATCAAAGCACTATTCAAAGAAAAAGGACTTGAGAGGGCTCGTATTGAGTCAAGCGCTTCGGTTCCTATACTCAAAACCGCGATCCGATTCCTGGGAAGAGTCACTAGTGAACCTACCATTAGGCCCCCATCAAGAGAAGTGTCTTTTAGAATCACTGAAACAATGCCAAGAAGGAAGACCAGCAACTTCAACAACTCCTTGTTTGGGGTATTAGCTAGTCAAAGCGTGCACAAGAACGGACTAGCCACGGTGGATGAAAGCAAAGCCGTGAACCCGGTGAGGGTGACGATTAGTTGCGCGGAGAAAGATGAGGTAGGAGGAAAGCTGGTGCTGCTTCCAGGGAGTTTCAAAGAGTTACTAGAATTGTGTTCCAACAAGTTTGGTGTTATTGCTGCCAAAGTTATGAGCAAAGAAAATAACGCAGAGATTGACGATGTAGATGTTATAAGAGATGGAGACCATCTCGTCTTTGCGACTGACTCTAGCCATCATCCTTAGAAGATTTCCAACTTCTGTATGGCTTAAATGAGAAATTGATTACGAAGATAAAAAAAATGAATGAGCCGTAAATAAGAAGAGAGAATGCGTAAATGTGGTTCGAGACCATTGATGGCGTCCTTCTTTCTACAACACTAGTATGATGGTCTTGCTAGTGCATGGACATATTACATTTAACCTGTATAAGAAAACTCTTATTTTTTAAGGTTCACAAAACCTCAACATTCAAGTTTTGAGGGTGCTCCTCTCTTAAATCCAACTTTAGATTTCTTAAATCCTCTCTTACATTATAGTCTATCAAAATAAATTAAAACCATAACTTTTTAAGTAAATATATAAAAAAAAAATTACATCCTATTATATATATACTAGATTTGGTCATGCGTGAAACGCGGATGAAAATAAAAAATTTAAAATTTAAAATTGATAACTCGCATAAGATAATCTATATATTTAGATTTTAGTTTAAAATTTACATTAAATGATCCGAAAACAGTGTTTTATAATTTGCTGTTGAAAAATTCGAAAAACCTAGAAAATGATTATTTTACATAAACAAAGGATTTCTAAAAAATATTAATTACTGATTTGAAAACTAAACTTTATATAGTAAAATAACATAATTTTCAAAGTTAGTAAATAAAAGGGCAATTCTCAAAAATACCACACTTTCATATTTTTGTGACAAAAATACCACACCAAAGTGAAAATGACAAAAATAACATTCTTGAAGAGAAAAAAGACTATTATACATTTATTTTCATATGTTTCTTCCCAATTCCTTAAACCTAAACCCTAAAACCCACAATCTAAACACTAATTAATGACTTTTGAACCCAAATTTATTAGTTTAATTATCTTTAAATCATTAAATAAATGTTATTTTTATCATTTTCACCTTAGTGTGCTATTTTTGTCACAAAAACATAACAATGTAGTATTTGATGATATTTCTCTAAATAAAATGATTGCGACAAATGTCAGTTAAATATTTTAAAATTTTGATATGCGTTGAACGATATAATATAGAATAAAATTAATAAAAATATTAATACTAAAATATTTAACCTAACATTCGGTCTCCATCAACAAAGTTGTCTTTTAGGATCAGGGAAACGAGGCCGAGGCCAAGGCCAAGACGGAAGACCAACAACTTTAACAACTTTTGGCATGATCTAAATCAAGCTCACTTTGATTTTACTAATTTTTAATAAAGCAATTAAAATTCAAAAGGTCAATTAGTGATAGGTTTGGATAGACCATGGCAATCCATTTGGACGAGGCCTCAACCTTACAAGATCTCCTACCACCCATCACTATGAATTCTGCTCATGAACCCCTTATCTACCACTAATTGACGATCGCATTGTATGATTTACATCTTTATAAATTAGATTAAATATTTGATAATTACCGATGTAGGAGGTCTAGTTATTGTTTCATTCTTGTGGCCCACTTTTGTTTTGGGGCCCGAGACGATTTCAGAAAATTCCTCTGCTATAAAGCTTTTCGTGGATCTTGGTTTTATTTAAAAAGAATAAACCACTCTTTTTGTGTTTGTGACATGTAGAGCTTGAATGGGGAGCGTATCTTAAGCGGTCGAACCGTATAATGCGTATGAGCCGCACTTGTGTTTCCATTCAACAAATTATTTAAGTTACAAACAATCTGCTTTATTAAAATAATACTAGAACCGGATCCGCGCGTGAGCGCGAGATTATATCGAATTTTGTATTTCAATAAATAATTTTATAAATTTATCTATAAATATAAGTATCATTTATCAAAGTATTAGAAGACAACAATAACATTGCACATAAACATAACACTATATTTAAAACTTACGGTCGGAATTATGAGTAAAAAAATTTTTGATCGCTTGATTAGAAATTGAGAGAAAGATAGTAGTTTTAATCAAAGAAGAAAAAAAACAGCAAAAAATTATGATTTACATCAATGTGACCGAAAATAAGATAACGTTAATTTAAAGATAGAAAATGTAATATATAGATACTAATATTTATAAAATGCAGCTTAATATATTCATAATTGTTAAGATATTGGACTTAAAAAAATATATTCATATTTTATGAAATTGATTGGGCCTAATATTTTTTGTAAGCTGTATTTTTTTTAATCTATCCCTTAGCACAAAAGTAATAAGTCTTTTTTCTTTTTTGCAATTAGTCCAACTATCAAAAATTGACAATTTTAAAAAATTATCATAGAAAGCTTAGTTATCATGTAATCTAATTTTTGGGCTTATATATTTTTGCCAAATTTAAGTTGGATCTGGGCTGAAGTTCATTTAGAATGGAGAGCCCAACATTTTGCTAACTTTGTTTGTCGATTATGAGTTTAAACCATGTGGATATACTCTTAATTTTATGTATAGATGTAAAAAGACTTGTCGGTTCTCATTCTGAAATCTGTCTTTTTTATTTTTATCCTTTAGTGTCTTCGATCCTTCACCTTTTAAATCCCACTTCTTTTAAAAAAAGGAATCATTTTTAATTTTGAGATGGGGCTCTTCTCTCCGAATGATCTTCAGTGGCTTTGTCTCTTGTTGTCCCAGATTCGAAATACCCAACTTCCTTTCATGGCATCCTCTCCCACGCACTTGTCTATTTCCCATGATCCTTCTTCTTCCACGTATCTCCTTAATCTCCAAACCCAACAATCGGTATGTTTCAAGTCTCTCCCTTTCCTCTCTTTCTTCTCAGGAATTTGATCAGGGGTTTGTTTCTGCATGTTGCATTGCCATTCAGATCTTCGGCTCCAAGGACAAATTAAAGGAGTTTGAGAAAACCTAGTTGAAGATTATGATTTCTTTCAGGTAATTTCTGAAGATTTATCGACTGTTCAGTTTGAGATTAGGATTCAGAATTGCTGGTCTATTTGATTTGTTTGATATCACTACGGTGATGCCTTTCGTCAATATATCTTAAGTCTTAGTTTATTAGATTGTATAAGAAGTTTGGTTTTCTGATACTTCAAACATCAAAACGTCTGTGTAGATGTTCTGTAACATTCAAATTCTCAAAAGTTTAGGTTCTTTTGTTGTGTGTTGCAGAAAAAAAGCTGTCAAGTTGCAAATGATGGCATCAAGAAACACACCTGGACTTACTCAGGAAGCTAATGACGGCACTTATGAGGCTACAATTGACAGAAAAAATAACATGACGTATTTGACGACATGAAACAGCGCTTCCTCGCTTTCAAGAAGTTAAGTACAGGTAAGTGGTAGAGAAAACATATTTCTTCAGTCTTTTGACTCTTTATATATGGTTTACGGAGGAATTGGTGTGCTTGAGCAGGGATAACTTAGAACACTTCCAAGACCTGGCAGATGCTCAAGCTCCAAATGTAGCTTTGAAAGTTTTATTATTCATGGACTGACTTGAGATATCTTATGTGGTTTAAAAGTTGCCGGGAGAAGGGAATTGTTGCTAAAACTTTAGCCAACAGTTTCTGGTGATTGCTTGTGCAGACTCTAAAGTTTGTCCTTCTGCCATCCTAGGATTCACTGTTCGTAACATTGCAAACAGTGTCTTGGAAATGAAAGAAGTAAGTTACTCTATTCCTAGTAAAATAAGTTGATAGTTAGGAAATCATGCCTTACATATATTCTGATGTTGTTAAAGAATGTCAATTGTGTATAATAGAAAAAACAAAACAACAAAATAGACTGTTATACAAAGCATGAAAGAAACAATTTTTTCTCATAAAGGAACCTATGCAAAATATTGACATGGGATTCTATAGTAAGTGATCGAGTATAGAAAACATACACTGTCTTTCGGATGAAACTCAAGTTTCTTCTTTTCTTTCCCTCTTTGACATTGAAGAGTTTGGATTTCACCTACTCAAGTTTTTCTGCATGAACAATGAATTTTCATTCCCTGTTAAATATAAGAAATATAGAACTTGAGTTAGTTTTTATATAAAATCTAAAGATAAGTAAATACAAAGATAAAAGGTTCAACTCACTGTCTCGGCTAAGATCTAACTTATAAGTCTCCTTGCTTTGTCTTATAGAAAGGACAAGTAAAATTTTTATTTACTTGAAACAGAAAAAACCTATACTCTAAATTTAGATATGAATTAAGAAACATAATACAATCATTGGAATATAATTAGTAAAAACCTCTCTTTCTTTGAATGAACTATGAAGTGCTTGGGAAATGTAAGACTGTGTTTGCCTGAAACAAAAAAATAAAAGAATGTCTTTAACTATCTTTGGCTGTGTCCCAAAGATATCAACGTTTCTTTCTTATTGAAAGGAAGTTTAAAAAAATTGTTTGCTTGACACACCTAAAATCCTTCGATGTCTCTTTTCAGAAATCCTCTGTGCTTCCTCACCTTTCTTCTCCCTAAAGACATTATATAAAGGTGAGTAAAGAAACACAGTACGTGAATATATACATATGTCAATGATTTTAAACTTACTGTTTCGTCGGCTAAGATCAACTCTAAAGTCTCTCCTGTAACTGCAGTGTACTGTCTCCATGAATGTAGAACCCTCACTTGTATGCGCCAGGTTGATTTGTAAGGTTTCAAATCCTTGTGGTTAGTAAAAACACTTTTAGAAACCATTGTTGTGCTTTTATTTTTTTTTGCTAGGAGGAAGGGGAAGGATTTAGAGTTTCGTGGATGCAGATGAGATTTTAAATACTAAATCGATGGTATTTGATATCGTGAAGATAATATTTACGGTAAGAATATATGGCATTAACTGAATATCTTTGATATATTTACAAAATTTCGAGATTTAAGGAGATAAGTACGAAATGATAAGTTATTTTGGGAAAAGATAGGTAAGATTCTTAGATTTAAAATATTGTAATCTAATCTATATAAGAAAGTTTGGATACTAATCTTTAATATGCATGTTTTAATAATATAGATAGGTAAGATCCTATATAATTCACAATTGGCTGAAATCTCTAATGTGCACGTTTTACATTGTAGATGGAAAGAATATTCTTTGGCATAATCTTTTAATTATATTAATGGAAATAATATTCTTTGGTATAATCTTATTAAATATTTATATATGTTTGTGTAGTTTGAAAGATATGATTAATAACTATTTATATTTCTTGTTTTCTGATTCTAAAAATACTCTTGATATATATTTATTATTTTGTATATAGTTAGAAATTATGATTAATTTTCCATATGATTAATATGTGATTTCTAAGTCGAATAATATAGGTTAGTATTCTATCATTTTGTATAACATATAGAGTTCATTTTAGATTCGGTAGATTAGGTTGACGACTATATCTTACATTTTACGATAATGATATATTCTTCAGATGAACAATATAGTTGACAAACATGTTTCTTATGATTAGATTACATATAGGTTAGTATTCTATCATTGTTCTATCATTTCATTTTTTTATTATAGGTTAGTAATAGTATACCATTGTTTCTTCTTATGATTACATCTGTTATTATTATAATAGACCATGTATCTCACGATGACAATATGTTTCCTAATGTAGATTAGTATACTATCGTTTCTTCTTATGATTACATATGTATTTCTTACAATAGACTATGTATCTCACATGACAATATGTTTCCTGATGTAGATTTATGCCACATATATGTAGCATGTAAATCATGTTTGTCCAATTTTGTATTACTTTTTTACCCTTAATGAATTTTTTTTGAATGCAAAGGAGACCAATGGCACAAAGTAATATGCCATGGTTCCTTTGTCTTTTTTCACAAAAGACTCATGTTTTAATATAGTAGATAATACTAAAGAACTATTTGTGGTTCAGGTTCCGAATGGAGAACGTAAATCAAGTGTTGCGGATCAGGCGGATCAAGCGGATTAAGCAGATCAAATGTGGATCACGCGGATCAAGTGGTTTAAGTGTGGATATAGTGGATCTAGCGGTCTAAACATATGTTTGAATGGTGAAAGCGGATAAAAAGTGGTTCAAAACTATATAAATTGTTAAATTTATAATAATTTATAAAATTATTATTATTATTTTCACTTTGATAGCTAAAAATAAGTTATTAAAAATTATTAATTTTCAACAAATACATTATATTAAAAAATTCATAAATGCTTATACATAATTACATTTAAAATATCATATATAAGATAAATTTAAATACACTGGTAAAAATGATGAATCCTCACATTTTTTTAACTATAGTAAACTATACAAAACTTTTATAGTGTTAATTTTATACATGTGAATAAATTTACGAGATTTTAAATTAATTTCTAATTTGCATAAACGTTAATTACTAAGTATTTATTAAAAGATATTTTATAATGAAATAAATATAAATATGAATTTATTCAAAATATTACATATAAAATAAATTTTTATTTAAATAATTGACCAGGTTTGTGTATTTTGAATATTTTAAATCAATTACATAAATTAGCGATCTTGATAAAAAAATATATATAAAGTTTTCACGTGATTAATTTTTTTTAAAAGAAAAACAGATGCAAATGTTTATTATATTAATTAATTAATAAAACAATATTATTAATTCATTTAATAAAATTAAAAATAAGAGAATTATAAGAATATTTTGTAATATACATAATATTATACAATTCTATAATATATTATTTTATGATATGATATGCTATTTATTCATTTGTTTAGCATGTATTTTAATTAACTGTTAAAATATTTTTGATTATTTATTAATTTATTATTTTACAGTAAGACAAAAATTTAAATAATTGATCAAGTTTGGGAATTTTAAAACCTTCAATAAATTTATGCAAAACTAAATTTTTTGAATATATTTTTTTAAAAATAATTAAGAAATAGAAATATGACAGACCACACTTGTACACTCCAAATATGAAGCGTATCTACTATTCATGGTGGTTTTTGTTATTTATTTGCCAAGTGAACCACCTGTGGATCAAATTTGTTTATTATTATTTTCAAAGTGGATGGCACACAATTACTTTTTGCTCTTGAATGGTAACATAAAACACGGTCCGACCATATGACGGGTGTGCTACTTGAACCGCCTAAGAAAACGCTTCTCCATCTATCGAACAAAAAATTCAGAACCGCTTTGTACAGTAGTACTCAGCAAATTTGGGGTGTTTTTAATGCGTTTCTACTGTTTTCAATTTTCCATTTGATTTTTTCTTTAAAAAATACATATAATTAACTTTTTTATAGTGTGATTTGTGACTACTATTTTGTACTTATCTTATGTATGTACGTCCGCTGTTACATATTTAGAGATATATTACTGTATATTATTAGTTTTTAGACTTGACCAATTAAAACATTCTATATATAAAAATTATGTTTTTATTTAGGATGCCGTAACTAAAAATTCAATTTATATGTAATGTTTTGAATAAATTCATATTTATATTTGCTTCATTATAAAATAATTTTTAAAATACTTAGTAATTAATATTTATAAAAATTAGAAATTAATCTAAAATCCCATAAATTGATTCACATGCGTAAAAATAACACTATAAAAGTTTTATATAGTTTATTATAGTTATATATTTTTTGAGGATTCATCATTTTTTACCATTGTATTTGAATTTATCTTATATATGATATTTTAAATGTAATTATGTATATGCATTTCTAAATTTTTTTTAATATAATGCATTTGTTGAATTTTTTTTTTTAATAACTAATTTTTAGCTATAGAAATTAAAATAATAATTAAATTTTTATAAATTTTTATAAATTTAATAATATATATAGTTTTGAACCACTTTGTATCCACTTTCACCATTCAAACATATGTTTAGACTGCTAGTGTAACGACCCACCACACACTCCTCCATCATTACCTACACTAAGAGACCCTACCTCCCACCTTCTCTTCTTTATGCAATCGTGTGTTTGTGTATTGGTGTATATATCTCCACTTTCGTTGCGTTAAATCTATTTCACAGCCGCCTGAGGAGAGAGAAGGAGAGTTAGCGAGAGAGTGAAGAAGAGAAGAAGGAGATCCGCATTTGCGATCTCCACCATCGTTGCTCGCCGGATCGCATCATCGACCGAGTGTGGAAGCTTCACCGTGCCGTCCTCCTCTGCCAACACCGTCGCTTCTTCTGCTCAAGCCATCACCGAAGAGGTCCACCGGAGCCACCGCAAGTCGCCGCGAGTCAACGCCGAGGAGAACAAATCGTGATCCAATCCGCTCGTCTCTTCTCCACCATCTCCGATCCGCTCGTCTCCTCCGATCTAGCCTTCGCCGCGTTCTCCTCCTTGCCGGTGTCACCGCATCGCCTCCGCCATTACTCACCACCAACCGTGTTGTCGTTTCCATGATCGGAGCTTCAACAACCGCAACATCCGCGTGCGCACTTCTCCACCTCCACCAAATACTCGGTTCAGTTTGGTTTAATTATCGCTTGGTAATTAAGTTTAGTTATGTTATTAACCCGGTTTAGTATAATTAATTATGGTTTGGGTTAATTAATTCCGGTTTAGTTGGTTAAGTTGGTATAATCCTGGTTTGGTTCAATTCAAGTTGGTTTAGGAAATTCGGTTGGGTTTGGACCCGGTTTGGGTAACCGGTTCGGCCCAGATCGGTTTAGGTCCGGTTTGATCATTGTCTGGTCTGACCGTTGACTTTGACCAATTTAACTCGTTAACCAATTTTCGCCGTTCGAAAGCCGTTCTCACTCGAAATTTCGTCCTGATTTCAGATTCAGTGTCAGTTTTAGCATCCGGAGTTCAGAAGCTGTAGTAATCATCCATTTTTGCTAAGGTGAGGGCTTTCCGCAGAATATCGTATTTTTCATCAAAAAGCGCCGTAGATAGGATTAGTACTAAATGTGTTCCGTTTCTATGCTAGAGTCTTTTTAGGATTGTTTGTAAATCGGACTTAGGAATAATAGATGATTCAACCCACTGTTTGTGCATTAAACTGTTAATTGATTCTTTTAAACATGCTAGAACTAGGTTAGTCGACTATGTGAGTCGTTAGGGATTGCGGGGGTACAGAGTCGTGATTTCTGTACTTGCGTCGCGTGTTGTTTGAGGCGGGGTACGGCAGTTTAGTCGATCGGCTGTCGGTACCTCAGGCAGGTCGATAAATCGTCTGAGGGCGGTGGGTTGGGCACTATCCCATAAGACTGGCCACGAGCTCTGGCCGTAGGACACCGTTGATTGTTCTTTGGGTACTTTAGGTACCGTGATTGTGCATGTTTAGTCTATTTCCTATGTATGGCGTGCTATGGTCAGATTTACTTTTCTGTGATTAGCATCCCATACCTCACTGAGTGACTCCCCTGTTACTCACCCCTCCTTATTCCCTTTCCAGTTTTTCAGGTGAGACGGACAGGTATTTTACACTTTGACGATACGGTGCTTCTTTGGGATTTTTACGTTTTCTCCGTATTTTATCATGTACATATAGCATCGAGGTAGTTGGGATATTAGACATTGTATAGTGGGGTATTTGACGTATGTGACGTGGTTAGTGGCACGCCGTTCTCGGGTGTCGAGGGGACGGGTGTTACATTTTGGTATCAGAGCCTAGGTTATCTTCGTCCCGGTTCTGACCCGGGAGACGGATAATAGAAAGCATGATTGCATATTCGGATTTAAACGGTTTCAAAAAAAAAAAAAATTCCCGGGACTTGTGTATTTAAAAAAAAAAAAAAAACAAAGGAGCACCCATTCTGTCTAGTATTAATCTATTCTAAGTTTGTCTCATTTCAGCCTCAGTTTAAACAGGTTTTCAGTTGCCATCAAGGAAGGTAATTGTTTCGCGCCTGGTTGTTAGCTCGTTCTTCAACAGGATTAATCAGGATGTCGTCAGTCAGACCGCTCAAGAGACAGTTAGGTAAGTTTCTCAGGAGTCCATGCAGCAGTTTCATAAAAGGCCGCTTGGATAGCTACGCAGGAAGCTCATCAGATAGCTGTACCGCAGATTGTTCGCCAGTTCACCCTTCAAGCAGAGTAAGCATCCGCACGTTCCACCGTCACCACCATATGCACCATCGGTTAAGGTTCAGGGAGCAGAGCCGACTCTTAGTAATTCAGAAATGTGGATGGAGCTTCAGAGGTACCACGAGAGATGATGACAGCAGCATGCTCCTTCGGTTGTTGATCTTCTGCCGCCACCATCGCTACCGCCAATATCTGGCAGAGACAGAGAGGGACCCACATAAAGGAAGCTGATGAGAAAGATGCAGGACAACAGTTTGGATCAGATATGAAGGACAGTGGATACTGTCACCGCAAAAAAAAAAAAAAAAAAAAATTAAAGGAAGAATTTGACCGTAACCTGGAGCATAAGAAGTGTACAACAGAGTTTTAATTGGATTTGACCACTCAATTTCTGAAGGATGACACCTTTCTCTGGCAAAAGGAACTTGTTGAGAGTAGTCACAATTGTTATGAGTTAACCTACAATCATTATAGAGGGAGTTCGACAGGACGTTCTTTCCTCATGAAGCCAGGCACAGGAATGCCAATGCTTTTAAGTACTTTTATCAAGGCACTAGGATTATCAAGGAGTACGAGCAAGAGTTGGTCAGCTTTGCAGATTTTCTGGGGGATCATAGCAAATGAAGATTTAATCAGCAGGTTCTTGAATGGCAACAACTGGATAATTGTAACCGTGATGTCGTACGGGTTTACACCAGTCCAATCGATTGGTTGAGAAGACTTTTTGTTCATGAGGCAGAGATAGAGGAGAAGCAATATTTCTTCAATGTGGCTCAGTCAAGCTTGATAAGTCTTATTCAGGATATAACAATGTGTCGAAGCTGTCGAGATCTCCACCGTGTTGTTTTCGTTGTCACCATGACCATGTTGCGAGAGCGTGCTCAGTGTTTTTCATGCAGATGGTTGGATTATGTCATAAGTTACAACCAGTCTATGATCGTGGATGCGTCGTTTGTCAGTTATATTGCAGTACCAGCAGTTAGACCGAGTTGTTCAGTTGTGGTTAGCATGTTCTCATTTTCAGGGATTGTTCGCAGTGAGTTCAGGGTAGTTCTGCCACCACCCAAGCGCCAAGCTATTATCGCGAGTATTGTTATTGGGGACCACGAGATAGTTGAGACTGTTCTTTTTGACGTTGTGGATTTGAGATTGTGGATTTGAGTTTGTGGTTCGAGTATGTCGTTTATGTGGAAACCATTGATTTAGTACTTGTGTTGGTCGATTGTCGCTTGGGGTGGGCAGCTTATACCCGATTGGATATTGGAGCTACTTATAGTTTTGTATGTCGGGCCTAGTCGAGTATTGGTCACTCAGGATGTGTTGGAGCCAAAGAGTAGACAGAGTTAGGCAGTCGATTTAAACAGGGAGCTTGAAGCATTCATCGAGTTGTATTTGTTGTACTCAGGGGAGTTGATCGTATCAGAGACTTAGCAGTGATGAAGCTAAAACCACCATGATGTGACTTTAAGGATGGGTCGGTTACCATGGCATTGAGTATAATTTGGGAACGAGAGTGCATATCCCAGGAGCCGGAAGGGTTATCATTTCTCAGGATATTCAAAACAACATGAGAAGTCTTCGTTAAATTTGTGTTGCATTCAGGAAGATCATTAAAAGGTCAGCGCCGTTTTCACCAACAGTCGCAAAGTAAAAAGAAATTGCGATAAGCCAACCAGTGGCAGTTCCAGGGCATCAAGAAACAAAAGTTTAGGAGAAGTGACTCGATGGTAAGAGTCTGTTGAGGGAAGATATGAAGGGAATGTCCTGAAATCAGACTTGTATTTATTCTATTAGAGTCGTGATGTCGAGATAAGACAATCATATGATATTGGACGGTTATAATGTTTTGCTAGAAGCCGCTTATAACTTATGAGTTATGAACTCATTACCATTATCATATGATCCTATAGGGTCACACACACCTAAGCAAACTGGATAATATAAATTGGGTTTTTTGATCATTAGAGTAATGATTATGATCAACGTATATAAGATATACGTTGATATCGACTTTCTGTGAGGGTGTCGATCGACACCAATAGTGAGTGTCGATCGACACTAGTTCGGTCACGACTTCTAGAAGTATTGACTTTTAGATGGTGTCGACCGACACCAATTAGGTTGGTGTCGATCGACACCCGTCGGCAACTCAGCCTATATATAGGATATGAGGGCTTGAGTTTACATATATCAAAGATCGTTTTGATAACACGAAAATCACATAAGAGAAGTCTTTTTCTGAGTCTTTGGAAGACAGAAAAACACAGAAACGAAGATAGAAACCCGAAGGCGAATCGTTCGCTCCGGCACTAGCATCCGTCGTCCAGTTTGTGTGCGTGTGGACTTCTGTAGAGGCGCAGCACTTGAGGCGCTTGAGATCTCGATTACCTGTTCTTATTCCGCTGCAAAACCTTCAGGTATGTTCGAGATTTCATATATATTCAAACATAGATTCAATTGGCACGATCCGTGGATTTAGGATTGTTGTTAGGGCTGTTTTAATATGATTAAAACCTGAACGAAATCCATCAGTGGTATCAGAGCGGTGTGTTTGTATTGAATCTGTTGAATATATGTAAATCCACCTGTTCAAAAATCGTTTTTGATGAAGAACACGTTCTGAGTTCTTCGGTGTCGATCGACACCAATTCGGTGTCGATCGACACCACTATGATTTTCGCGTGAAAAAATTGTTTTCGCGTAAAAACTTTAGTTTACGATCGATTTAAACGGTAAATAAGTTATCGATTAATTGAACCGATTTGGAGGGTGTCGATCGACACTAAAGTAGTGTCGATCGACACCGGTCGGATATTTGCAAATTGATTCGATCGGTTTAATCGGTTAAATGGTTTATCACGATTGAACCGGATCAGAATTTGTCGGTCAACACAAAAGTTGTGTCGATCGACACTGACCTGGTGTCGATCGACACCACTTCAGAATTTGCGTAGAAAAGTTTAAAACAAGTTAAAAATCTAGAATATATAAGTGATATAAACTAGATTAATGTTCAGTTCCTCAAACATAATATTAAGCTTTTAATATCTTCCCAATCTTGTCAACTGTCAAGGCTCGTTTCATTGTGTGATGGGTCTGCCAAAGCAGGGTGTCCGCAATTACATGAGTGAGGCAGGTTGTAATCGTTACTACGGACTTAAAAGATTGGTTTGCTTAAATGGGCTATCAAAATAGTTTTGGGCCCATAGATATAGGATTGGATTCGATATTAGATATTAATCCAAGACCGAGAATTATATATGATATAATTAGCAAAGTGTTGCTTACCTAAATAGCTAAGGTTTGGGCGATGGGCCAAAGCTCACTCAATTTTTGTGAAATATGGATCTTGGATCATTATATTCAATTGAGGAAAATTGTTTTTTGAATATAATGTGAGTTTCTTAATTGTTAAGATTTCTCATTTCTTGAACATCAAAATCTAAAACTCTCAATTTTGTTTTTCAGCTATGGCTACTTCCCCTCACAGAAACACATTCTCGCTTCGATCCGTCCTTGAGAAGGACAAGCTTAATGGATCGAACTTCCTCGAATGGTATCGAAACTTGAGAATTGTTCTCAAGCAGGAGAAAAAGGAATATGTCCTTGAAAAGGTTCTCCCTGAGAAACCGAAGTCCAATGCCGGACACGCTGAAAGGAATGCTTGGGAGAAGCATTCTAATGATGAGGTCGATGTGAGTTGTCTCATGCTGGCTACCATGAACTCGGACTTGCAGAAGCAATACGAGAACGTGGTGTCACCTGTTGAGATGATCACTAGCCTGAAAGGGATGTTTCAGGAGCAAGCACGAACTGAGAGATACCAGACGGTTAAGTCTCTCATTGAGTGCAAGCTACCAAAGGATGGTCCAGTCAGCCCACATGTCATTAAGATGATGGGTTATATTGATAACTTGGCAAAACTGGATTGTCCCCTTAGCAAGAGTTGGCTACGGACATCATTTTGCAGTCGTTGCCGTCAAGCTTTGATCAGTTTATCATGAACTATAACATGAACAACATGACAAAGACTTTGACGGAACTTCATGGCATGCTCAAAACAGCTGAGCCAAACATCAAAAAGGGCACCCCTAATGTACTTATGGTACAAGGGGGTAAAAGGTTTAAGAAACATGCTAAGGGTAAAGGAAAAGCTAAGGCATTCCCGATTGAGAATCAGGATAAGCCTGAGACTTCTTCCAAACCAAACGCGGCCCTACTGATGCTGATAAATGCCATTACTGCAACAAGTCTGGGCATTGGAAGAGAAATTGCAAAGAGTATCTGGGAGATCTAAAGAACTCGAAGAAGACGTATGAGACGACTTCTTCAGGTATCTATGTTATAGAAGTAAATGTTACTACTTCAGGTTCTAAGTCTTGGGTATTAGATACCGGCTGTGGCGCTCATATTTGTACAAATATGCAGGGTCTAAGCAACAGTAGAACGCTGGAAAAAGGACAAGTGGACCTGCGTGTTGGGAATGGAGCAAGAGTTGCTGCATTGGCCGTAGGAACTTATCATTTGTCTTTGCCGTCAGGCTTGGTTTTAGAATTGAATAATTGCTACTATGTACCTGCTATAAGCAGAAACATCATTTCTATTTCCGTTTTGGATTTAGAAGACTTTCAGTTTTCGATTAAAAACAAGTGTTGTTCTTTTATCGTAATGAAATGTTGTATGGTAGCGCTCCATTAGAGAATGGACTTTATATTCTCAACCAATCTATGCCTGTCTATAACATAAGTACCAAACGGTTAAGAACCAATGACTCGAACCCCACGTTTCTCTGGCATTGTCGTTTGGGCCACATCAATGAGAAAAGGATTCAAAAGCTCCATAATGATGGACTTTTAGACTCATTTGATTTTGAATCATTTGAGAAATGTGAATCCTGCTTATTGGGCAAAATGACAAAAGCTCCTTTCAACAAATTCAATGAAAGGGCTGGTGACCTATTGGGACTAATACATACCGATGTATGTGGTCCAATGAGTGTTAGTGCTAGAGGAAACTTTCAGTACTTCATCACGTTTACTGATGATTTCAGTAGATTTGGTTATGTCTATTTAATGAGACATAAATCGGAATCCTTTGAAAAGTTCAAGGAGTTCCAAAATGAAGTGCAGAACCAACTTGGCAAAAGTATTAAAGCTCTTCGATCAGATCGTGGAGGTGAATACTTAAGCCAAGAGTTCAGTGATCATCTGAGTAACTGTGGAATTGTTTCACAACTTACTCCTCCTGGAACACCTCAGTGGAATGGTGTATCTGAAAGGAGGAATCGGACTTTATTAGATATGGTTCGATCGATGATGAGTCAAGTAGATCTTCCATTATCCTTTTGGGGATACGCTCTAGAAACGTCTGCGTTTACGCTAAACAGAGTTCCATCAAAATCAGTCGAGAAGACGCCATATGAGATGTGGACTGGAAAAGTTCCAAGTTTGTCTTTTCTTAAAATTTGGGGTTGTGAAGCTTATGTCAAACGGTTGATATCTGATAAGCTTGAACCCAAATCTGATAAGTGCTACTTTGTTGGTTATCCTAAGGAAACCAAGGCTTACTACTTTTACAACCGTTCTGAGAACAAAGTGTTTGTTGCTAAGAACTGTGTTTTTCTTGAGAAAGAATTTCTTTCCAAGAAGAACAGTGGGAGTAAAGTACAACTCGAAGAAGTTCGAGAATCACAGGAGCCTGCTCAACCTGTCGAGGAAGAGCAGCGACTGGATCTACAAAGAGTTGTAGAGCCCGAGCCTGTGATGCCAGAAGTCCGCAGATCCGAAAGGATTCGTCAAGAGCCCGAGAGATATGGATTTCTCGTGACTAATTGTCATGATCTCTTGATCATTGACAGTGACGAACCTGCGACTTTCGAAGAAGCAATGATGGGCCCTGACTCCGAAAAGTGGTTTAAGGCCGCTGAATCCGAAATCGGTTCCATGTCACAAAACCAAGTATGGACTTTGGTTGATTTACCTGATGGTGTAAAAGCCATTGAGTGTAAATGGGTCTTCAAGAAGAAGATCGATGTGAATGGAAACGTTCAGATTTACAAAGCTAGGTTGGTGGCAAAAGGTTTCAAACAAGTTCAAGGTGTTGACTATGATGAAACCTATTCCCCAGTCGCTATGCTTAAATCTATTCGGATTCTCCTAGCAACAGCTGCTCATTATGATTATGAGATTTGGCAAATGGATGTGAAAACAGCTTTCCTTAACGGGATTCTGGAGGAGGATGTGTACATGACACAACCTCCGGGTTTCATTGATCCTAATGATGCTGGGAAAGTATGCAAGCTTCATAAATCCATTTATGGATTGAAGCAAGCATCTCGGAGTTGGAACCTACGTTTTGATGAAGCAGTTAAAAAGTTTAACTTCATCAGAAACGAAGAGGAACCTTGCGTTTACAAGAAGACTAGTGGGAGCGCAGTTGCATTTCTCGTACTGTATGTAGATGACATACTTCTCATAGGAGATGATATTCCATTACTTCAGTCAGTAAAGGACTGGCTAGGAAGTTGTTTCTCGATGAAAGACATGGGCGAAGCCGCCTATATTCTTGGAATAAGGATCTATAGAGATAGATCACAGAGGCAGATTGGACTGTGCCAGGACACTTATATTGATAAGGTTCTACACAGGTTCAACATGCATGATTCCAAGAAGGGCTTGCTTCCGATGTCTCATGGCATTATTCTCAGCAAGAAGCAGTGTCCTTCGACACCTACTGAGCGAGAGCGCATGAGTAGGATTCCTTTTGCTTCTGCAGTAGGATCTATTATGTATGCCATGCTTTGTACTCGTCCAGATGTTGCTTGTGCTTTAAGCATGACGAGTCGATACCAGTCAGATCCTGGTGAGAGTCACTGGACTGCCGTCAAGACTATCCTAAAGTATTTGAGAAATACCAAGGATAAGTTCTTGGTTTATGGAGGATGTGATGAGCTTGTAGTGAGTGGTTACACGGACGCCAGCTTTCAGACAGATAGAGACGATTTTCGATCTCAGTCTGGTTACGTCTTCTGTCTGAATGGAGGTGCAGTTAGTTGGAAGAGTTCCAAGCAGAGCACCGTGGCGGACTCAACGACCGAGGCTGAATACATCGCTGCTTCGGAAGCGGCGAAGGAGGCTGTTTGGATTAGGAAGTTCATTACTGAGCTTGGTGTGATTCCTAGCATTTCTGAGCCTGTGGCATTGTTTTGTGACAACAATGGAGCCATAGCTCAAGCTAAGGAGCCCAGATCACACCAGAAATCCAAACACATTGAGAGGATATCATCTGATTCGTGATATTATTGAGAGAGGCGACGTCAAAATCAGCAGAGTTCCGACAGACGAGAACGTTGCTGACCCGTTGACTAAGCCACTTCCACGACCGAAGCATGAGAGTCATGCTGCTGCTATAGGCATTAGATTCCTTAAGCAGTAATCTTGTTTTTAGTGGGAGTTATCATATTTATGTTTTGATGTTCATGTAAACATACTTTGGTTATGTTTTATTTAATGAAATTGTTTCATTGTTATTTAATGGTGTTATTAAATAATTGTCCAAAAGTAATTTATGGCATTCTTATAGATCATCAAATACGTGATTTGATCATGAAACTCTATAAGTGATAGATGACATAAATTATTTGTGTCCATAGTCGAGGTTATTAAAATTGGACATTAATAACCGCGTGAGACTAGTATGTGAGGTGACTGATGACTAAGTTTCATGGAGTCATTAATAAGAGTATTAAAGTCAATCACATAGATATGTGTTAGAGAACACATGATCGGACATGACCCGCTAATGAGAACTCTACAAGATTGTTATATGAGTGTCATAAGAGTTTCTCATTACGACTATAGAGTATAGTCCTTAGACCTGAGTTCATCATGATTTCTTACATATGAATTGGTGTGCTTTGACCTTGTCAAACGTCAGCCGTAACTGGTGGCTATAAAGGCATTGATTGGGCATATTATGAAGTGTGTAGGGAACAGGGATGGAACAAGATGGAATTTGTCCCTCCATATAACGGGAGATAAATATCTCAGGGCCTATCGAAGATTTGATACTGGAAATGCGTGGCCGCGCTCAACAAGATTGAATGTCAATCGTTTGTATTTTATCAGTATAAATCAGAGTTCGATAAACATGGTTTGGTTGATTAAGGATGACACAAGTTCTTGCCTTATGCCAGATCGAGATATAGAGACAAAGGGATTATGGGAATATTTGATTCCAGTACAAGTGGGAGATTGAAGGGAATGTCCTGAAATCAGACTTGTATTTATTCTATTAGAGTCGTGATGTCGAGATAAGACAATCATATGATATTGGACGGTTATAATGTTTTGCTAGAAGCCGCTTATAACTTATGAGTTATGAACTCATTACCATTATCATATGATCCTATAGGGTCACACACCTAAGCAAACTGGATAATATAAATTGGGTTTTTTGATCATTAGAGTAATGATTATGATCAACGTATATAAGATATACGTTGATATCGACTTTCTGTGAGGGTGTCGATCGACACCAAGTGAGTGTCGATCGACACTAGTTCGGTCACGACTTCTAGAAGTATTGACTTTTAGATGGTGTCGACCGACACCAATTAGGTTGGTGTCGATCGACACCCGTCGGCAACTCAGCCTATATATAGGATATGAGGGCTTGAGTTTACATATATCAAAGATCGTTTTGATAACACGAAAATCACATAAGAGAAGTCTTTTTCTGAGTCTTTGGAAGACAGAAAAACACAGAAACGAAGATAGAAACCCGAAGGCGAATCGTTCGCTCCGGCACTAGCATCCCGTCGTCCAGTTTGTGTGCGTGTGGACTTCTGTAGAGGCGCAGCACTTGAGGCGCTTGAGATCTCGATTACCTGTTCTTATTCCGCTGCAAAACCTTCAGGTATGTTCGAGATTTCATATATATTCAAACATAGATTCAATTGGCACGATCCGTGGATTTAGGATTGTTGTTAGGGCTGTTTTAATATGATTAAAACCTGAACGAAATCCATCAAGATAAAATTCAGGAGGACGTATGTGAGACCGGGATTCAGTTGAGGAAGGAGATTCTCCAGCAGGCGCATCATTCTCAGTTTTCCATTCATCCAGGAAGTAATAAGATGTATCGAGATCTTAAGCAATATTATCACTGGACCGGCATGAAGAGGGATGTGGCTACCTTTGTGTTGTGTTATCAGACCTGCCAGTTGGTTAAGGCAGAGCATCAGATACCGAGTGGATTACTGCAGAACTTTCCACTACCCGAGTGGAAATGGGACATGGTAACTATGGATTTCATCACCGGATTATCGAGGACAGTTGGTGTAAGAATGCCATCTAGGTTATTGTGGAACGACTCACTAAGTCAGCTCATTTCCTAGCAATTAAGAAGACTGATGGAGCAGAGCAGCTAGCGCAGAGGTATATTGCTGAGATTATGAGGCTGCATGGAGTACCAGTCAGTATAGTGTCGGATCCGATACGAAATTCACCTCGACGTTTTGGCGAGCCTTTCAGAAGGCACTTGGGACTAAGGTCCATATGAGTATGGCCTATCATCCGCAGACAGGTGGTCAGTCTGAGAGGACTATTCAGACACTCGAGGATATGCTCAGGGCTTGTGTTTTGGATTGGGAAGGGAGCTGAGTTAAGTACCTACCGTTGACGGAGTTCGCGTACAACAACAGTGTTCATTCGAGCATTGAGATGGCACCGTATGAGGCTCTTTATAGTAGACCGTGTCGTACCCCACTCTGTTGGACAGATGTGGGAGAGCGCCAAGACTTAGAACCAGCAGTGGTCCAGGAGACAGTTGAGAAAGTGGAAATGCTCAAGAGACGGCTTAAGGAAGCTCATGATCGTCAGAAGAGTTATGCAGATAAGCGTCAGAGAGATATAAAGTTTAAGGTGGGCGACCTAGTATATTAAGATGAGGACATTTCAGGGAGTTTATGAGACTCGGAAGCTGAAGAAGCTTAAGCTGAGATATATGAGTTGGTATCCTATCATTGAGCGGATTATGGCAGTAGCATACCGCTTAGTGCTAACAGTAGAGTGGGTTGGGCTTCACGATGTGTTTCATGTGTCAGTTCTGAGGAAAGTCGTTCGGGAGCCAGAGCTCATTCTTCAGCAGCCGCCTAGTGACATCAGGAGAGATTTGACTGTAATTAGCCAGCTAGTGTCAGTCCTAGAGCACCAAGATAGAGTGGATCAGGGGAAAGTACTACCGATGGTCAGAATTACTTGGGAGAGAAACGACATTCAGGAGGAGACATGGGAGTTAGAGTCTGAGATGAAGTCTGAATTTTCTGAGCTTTTTAAGGATGACGAGCAATTGACTAAGGACTAGAATTCGAGGACGAATTCCTCGTTAGTGGGGAAGAATTGTAACGACCCACCACACACTCCTCCATCATTACCTACACTAAGAGACCCTACCTCCCACCTTCTCTTCTTTATGCAATCGTGTGTTTGTGTATTGGTGTATATATCTCCACTTTCGTTGCGTTAAATCTATTTCACAGTCGCCTGAGGAGAGAGAAGGAGAGTTAGCGAGAGAGTGAAGAAGAGAAGAAGGAGATCCGCATTTGCGATCTCCACCATCGTTGCTCGCCGGATCGCATCATCGACCGAGTGTGGAAGCTTCACCGTGCCGTCCTCCTCTGCCAACACCGTCGCTTCTTCTGCTCAAGCCATCACCGAAGAGGTCCACAGCCACGAGTCGCGGATCGGCAGAGAAGTGATCAATCGTCGTCATACATCGATCTCCTCGATCCAATCCGCTCTCTTCTCTCCGATCTCTCCTCCTCCGATCTCGCCTTCGCGCGTTCTCCTCCTTGCCGGTGTCACCGCATCGCCTCCGCCATTACTCACCACCGACCGTGTTGTCGTTTCCATGATCGGAGCTTCAACAACCGCAACATCCGCGTGCGCACTTCTCCACCTCCACCAAATACTCGGTTCAGTTTGGTTTAATTATCGCTTGGTAATTAAGTTTAGTTATATTATTAACCCGGTTTAGTATAATTAATTATGGTTGGGTTAATTAATTCCGGTTTAGTTGGTTAAGTTGGTATAATCCTGGTTTGGTTCAATTCAAGTTGGTTTAGGAAATTCGGTTGGTTTGGACCCGGTTTGGTAACCGGTTCGGCCCAGATCGGTTTAGGTCCGGTTTGATCATTGTCTGGTCTGACCGTTGACTTTGACCAATTTAACTCGTTAACCAATTTTCGCCGTTCGAAAGCCGTTCTCACTCGAAATTTCGTCCTGATTTCAGATTCAGTGTCAGTTTTAGCATCCGGAGTTCAGAAGCTGTAGTAATCATCCATTTTTGCTAAGGTGAGGGCTTTCCGCAGAATATCGTATTTTTCATCAAAAAGCGCCGTAGATAGGATTAGTACTAAATTTGTTCCGTTTCTATGCTAGAGTCTTTTTAGGATTGTTTGTAAATCGGACTTAGGAATAATAGATGATTCAACCCACTGTTTGTGCATTAAACTGTTAATTGATTCTTTTAAACATGCTAGAACTAGGTTAGTCGACTATGTGAGTCGTTAGGGATTGCGGGGGTACAGAGTCGTGATTTCTGTACTTGCGTCGCGTGTTATTTGAGGCGGGGTACGGCAGTTTAGTCGATCGGCTGTCGGTACCTCAGGCAGGTCGATAAATCGTCTGAGGGCGGTGGGTTGGGCACTATCCCATAAGACTGGCCACGAGCTCTGGCCGTAGGACACCGTTGATTGTTCTTGGGTACTTTAGGTACCGTGATTGTGCATGTTTAGTCTATTTCCTATGTATGGCGTGCTATGGTCAGATTTACTTTTCTGTGATTAGCATCCCATACCTCACTGAGTGACTCCCCTGTTACTCACCCCTCCTTATTCCCTTTCCAGTTTTTCAGGTGAGACGGACAAGTATTTTACACTTTGACGATACGGTGCTTCTTTGGGATTTTTACGTTTTCTCCGTATTTTATCATGTACATATAGCATCGAGGTAGTTGGGATATTAGACATTGTATAGTGGGGTATTTGACGTATGTGACGTGGTTAGTGGCACGCCGTTCTCGGGTGTCGAGGGGACGGGTGTTACAGCTAGATCCGCTCACAACAAAAAAAGGGCATGTTACATCATTTTTTAATTGGTTGAATCACTTATAAATGATGCAAACGATCTTTAAATCACTTGTTAAAACGTCTTAATATTCGATGATATAAACATTTTACACCATTTGAATCAAATGTTGTACTTCTGTGTCATTTATAAGAAGTAATGTTACTTTTTGTGTCGGTTATATTAGATGATGCAAAATTTGAATCAGTTTAACAAAAATGATGTGAACATTTGCGGCAGTTGTAAAAGTGACTTTATTTTTTGCGTCGGTTCCCTCAAACGATTTCAAACGCTTGAATCAATTCTATGTAATTGTTGTATCATTTGGATCACATTATTAAAACGATACAAATGTTTACATCAGTTAATAAAAACGTTGCTTTTTCTTTGAATCACTAATGCATAACTGATTTAAAAGTTAGAGTCACTTTAGTAAATGATTCAAAATAAACCATCATTTTCAATAAGCGTTCTAACAATTATATCACTTATCAATTATTATAAATGATGTTAATATTTGTTACACTTATAAAAATTGATGTTATATTTGAATCAATTTTAAATAATTGATACAAAGTGTATTAGTTATAAAGTTATTAATTTTAAATATTGTTTTCGTCCAAATAAAAATTTATTATTTTGAAAAAAAATTATTTTTGAATAATCTAATATACATTACTAAAATAATATGTAATAAAGATTACAAAATAATATTCATATTAAATTTATTTTGGACTGATGACTCTCTTTTATAGAAGAGAAGTTGTATCCTCTCTAATGCTTGTTTCCAATGTGGGACAAATTAAGTTTTAGAAACATAGTTGTTTCCATCATTTTTTAATTGATACAATATTTGTATCAATTTAACAAATGATGTTAACCATAAAAATAAATACATCATTTAATTAAATGATATAACTTTATATAATTATATCAATTTTGAAAAAATGATACAAATTATAGTTACTTAGCATCAATTTACTGAACTGATGTTAAATTAGTTAATAATAACATCATTTATTATAAGTGAAGCTAGATGATTAATATTTATCTCATTTATAAATAAGTGATTCAAAATAGTATCATTTAGGTAAATGATATATTTTAAGTGATGTATTTCAAAATAGTATCATGGTAACATAAGCAATATCCTTTTTTTAGGGTTTTGTCAAAAAAAAAAAAGAGAGGCTTTAATGTGACCTGAGTGGTTTCCCCCGTACGATTACATAAAGATTGTGAAAGGATTTGTCGTTTTTAAAATTTTCATTTTGACGTCCCTACCCATTAGTCAAGACTCAAGGGTTATTCTTATCTCAGTGGGCACAGCACAACTATATACTTATTTGCAAAACCACAGAAAATATAGTGTTTAAGCAAATTATATCATTTTTTTATATGATCTGCCGGCAAGGGTTAAAGATAGTTATGAAACATTATGTGTTAAGCAGAATGAAGCGGTGCATAATATCCACATGTTTCAATATTTGAGGTGGCCTCAGATGTTTGCAAGCACTGCATCATATCTCAAGTATATATAAAAAATGCAACATTTTAATCAAAATATAGGATATAATGGTTTAGATTGGGAGCTCAAAATACGAGCTTCGATCTTCATAAAATATCCCAAATTAATCAAAAACTCATAAAATGCAATAAGAAGGATCATTTCGTTTCATAACCGGGAATTTACTGAGCTAGATGCAAAGAGGAGGCTGCATCATTTATATAAGGCGTGTTCGTTTTGATATCGCACAAAGCTGCGGCTAAATGCGGTAGTTGAACGCTGCGTTGAACTCGGAAAATTTATATCTGGCTAGCAACAGCAGACAATTTATGTATGTTAATAATTGTTCTATTTAATTTTGCAACAAGTAGTAATAAGTGATACAAAGTAATAGAGATTTGAATCAATTTAAACAAAGTGATGCTAAACAAGACAGTAATAAAATCAATTTTTACAATTGATGTTAATCCAGACGTTTTAGAACACTTAACAATAAGTGAGTTAAAATAGTATCACTTCTTAGTTGTGATGTTTTTCGATTTATTTTTTGCATCATTTGATATTGATGTAAAAGTGGTATCATTTTTAAAAAGTGATCTAAACATTATTTGAAAATACATTACTTGTAAAATTGATGCAAATTTATATTTTTGTATCAAAAGGTTGTATGTGATGCAAATTAATTTACAATTGTATCATTTAAATTAAAATGATGTAAAACATGTAAATATTTAGATCAATTATTATTACTGATGTTAATACACTTAGTTTGTATCACTTCCAAATAAATAATTTAATAAAACATCACTTAGTTTTCTGATGTTTTTAAGTGATCTAAAACACCTTTTTTGTAGTGGCTATATCCACCCTTGAACCACTTGATCCGCTTGATCCACATTTGATCTGCTTAATCCGCTTGATCTGTTCGATCCGTAACGCCTGATTTACGCTCTCCATTCGGAGTTTATAGAGTTCTTTTTAGTTTCTCAAAAATTTCTCTTTTCAAAACTTTTTTCTATTGTCTTTCTTTCTTTTTCTGTTACATTTATTTTTTAATTATAAAATGTTTTTAATAGAGGTACTTTAAGAACTTCCAAAACATCCAACGTAGTTGCATACTACCTAGTACCTACATATCTATATCTATACTGTCCATGTCTAAACATCTACCCACGAAGAGTCTGTGTCCATTCGACATCTCGTATAACTCATCAGTTTCTATACTGTTTGTGGTATATGTTGAACTATGACCCCGCACAGATCTAGTTTGTGGGTTTAAGAGAATATCAAAGAGATAAAACCGAATAACGATTTTTATTGATTATAGCTGAACCTTGAAAAAGGCTGCCTACGTACCCCGAAAGGAGATCAAGCCGATCGTAGTTCGTTTACAAGAGAATTAGGGTTTAGAGAAGTCGATTTCTCTATCTGTGTTTCTGGATGTGTTTGACTTGTCGTCAGTCTTTTTCGTTTCTCAATGATCTTCTGGGTGAAAACCCTCTTCTTTATATAAGGAGTCTACGCCGACCTAATCCTTTGAGGATTAGGAATAACTCCTTATTCTTCGAGATTTCCTTTCCTTTTTCTTCACGTCGGCGTGATTATCTTCCTTTTTCTTCGCGTCGGCGTGATTATCTTCCTTAAAAATAAAAGGATAATCTTTGACCAAAAAAGGGATAATTCCTCTTTTAGACGAAAAAGGAATTATCTATTAAACTTAACATTTATCCGAAGCGAATAAATGGTAATATTTAATTGATATCGAATAATAATTGTTCGACAATTATTATTAACAAGTCGAGGTGAATTCATGTTGGGCCTTGAGGAAGGGTGCTAAACCCGTCCCCAACAATAAGCCCCCCCTCAGTTCGTTGAGCGATGCGACTCGAGCTCGGCGAATTTGAAGAGAGTTGTTTCGGCATGAATTCAGCTCGGCATGTTTAAACGAAGACACGCAGGGAGTCAAAGACGACGTGAATCATTTCGAGATCCCTTTTCAATGTTAAGTTGCTTCCGTTTTGTCTTCTTTTAGTAGAGTCGGAGTCCGGTTCGTGGACTGCGACGTCGTACTCTTGTAATGCCGATAGGCGTTTTCTAAGTCAATGAAAGAACGGCATTTCCATGTAACTTAGACGTTTCACGAGTAATAGTCCGAATGATTTAGATTACCGTGCTAGTGGAATGACTGAGCTGAGTAGTATATACTCGAAAACTTATTCAAAGTCAGTTCGATTCGGAATAGACTTAAGTCCTTGAGACTGTCAAGGTAAAGTCGACATCCGGGGTGCGAGGCTAACATCTGCTCGCATACGACGGAGGCTTACGTCGGCTCGGCTTACACCTTGAAAGATAAGTCTGTTTCGGACAGAGCGTCTCAATCAAGTATAAATACGCTCTCGAGACTGAACTCCGGCGTGGTTTCGTGGGTCAGTCATAAGTTCGAGAGGTACGGGCTACGATGGACCCGGCTTTATTTGACCCATCATTTCACTTGATCAGAGTGAAGATGTATTGGTCTATAGCTTAGAGCTATGAGGCGAAGCGCCTACGTTTGAGCGTAGCTCGGCACAGTTTTGACAGTTACTGAAAAACTGAAGTAAAAGCGACCGTTAATGGTGCAGACGATTTATAACGAGACGTTTCTTTTTCAAAGAAAGATATTTTTTTTTAACGGAGCTATAAGCGACGAGGCGAGCTTAAAGCAAGGAGCTAGAAGCGACGAGGCGAGCTTAAAGCAAGGAGCTAGAAGCGACGAGGCGAGCTTAAAGCAAAGAGTTAAAAGCGACGAGGCGAACGTAAGTCGGTTACGACGACGAGCTTGACGAGTCCAAGCGTGACGAGACCAAGCGTGATCCGGTGGAGTGACATGCTTTACATGACGAGCTCACACAAATAGAACGAGCTGAAGAGCTGCACTTAAATTTTTTTTTTTTAGCATGGCTAGTATGACCAACTCAATGAGAAACGTGGTGCTGATGAGCATATGTTTTGCAGCTCGGTACGACGACGTGAGAAACGTCAAAAAAATGGTGAGCTCATAGAAGCTATGGCTAACGAGAGGAAGCGTTTCCTTTACGTCCGTTCTTGAGGTGGAATATAGCGTAGCGTTTACAAGTTGAGCTTGATAAATGACGTTCTTTTTGGACGAGCAGAGGAACTCAAGCTGGACGAGTCGACGAATTCGGGATGGACGAGCCGACGAACTCAAGTTTAGACGAGCTAACGTACTCGAGCTATACGAAGTGACGTGGTCGAGTTAGACGTGCTGACGAGCTCGGTCTAGTCGAGCTGACGCGCTTGAGATAGACGAGGTGACGCGCTCGAGCTAGATGAGGTGACGCGCTCGAAATAGACGAGGTAATGCGCTCGAGCTAGACGAGCTGACGAGCTCGGTCTAGAAGAGGCGGCGAACTCGGTCTTGACGAGGCGACATGCTCGAGCTAGACGAGGCGACGTGCTCGGTCTTGACGAGGCGATGTGCTCGAGCTAGACGAGCTGAAACAGAGCATCCAACTTGTGTGCGAAGTAGCTTCCATAAGAGGAGAACTTGACTTGGAGAAGAAGAAACGGAGCTCGTCGTTGAGCTTGTTCTGAAGGAGTTAGAGCTCGCATGGTGAGCTCGTCCTTTTTTTTTTTTTTTTTTGCGTATAGCTCGTAGTAGAGTTAGTCACGGCGACTGAACTTATGAGCTCGGCAAATTGAAACGGAGCCTTGTGAGCTCGTCGTCATCGATCCAGGTGGTGGTTTGGCCGAGCTTGATTTTAATGACGCCGGCGATCTCTCGAAGCGCGAGATCGTCTTCTAAGGTGCAAGATTCTAAGGTCCGAGTCGGGTCGGCTAGAGACTTCTGCGACGAAACGGAGCGTAAGAACTTGCTCTTGCGACGAGCTTGTCTTTATGAGCTCGATGAGAATTGATGATACTCTGTTTTTTGTGATGAATCCTCCACCTTACGTCGTGAAGAGTGGAACATTGACGATGCTGATCAGATCTTCGTGAGCTCGCGGAGCTTGAGCTCGTCTCGTAGCTCTGCTTTTTGATTGACGTAGTCTTCAAGTTTTGTGATAGGAATGTCTCGATTTTTTTTGCGATGTAGGAGAGCTGAGCTCGTCCATGTAACCTTGATGGTTGCTTGTAATGACGTCGGGCTCGGATCTGAGCTGAGAGCTCGTTTTTGATGATCGAATGTTCTTCTATTTATTCTTGACTTCACGAGGTGAAACTCAACACGTGCTCGAGTCGTTAGAGACTGTAGCGCAAAGCTTGATAATGATTTGCTAATCGAAGCTATGAGACGAAACTCCGTGAGAGTTCGAGTCGTCGAGGCTGCCGAGAGCTTGAGCCACGAGGCTACCAGAGTGTTCCGTTTACAAGCGTTGGAGTAAGAGAGCTTGGCGGAGCTTAAGAGTTCATCTCGTAGCTCGTGATCTTGTTTCCGTGTGAGCTGATGAGCTCGTTCTTCTTTCATCTTGTTGTTGCCACGTTAACGATTTGATTGGTCCTCCCATGAATGAGTTCGACGAGTTTAACGTGAACCATTTTTTTTTAAAATACCTCGGCGTCGGTTGAGAGCTCGATCGTCTCGTTGGGTGCTCGTTTTGGCGTGAGCTCGTCTCTGCGTGAGCTCGTCTCTACGTGAGCTCGTCTCTCCGTGAGCTTGTCTCTCCGTGTGCTTGTCTCTATATACGTGAGCTCTTCTCGCTGTGAGCTTGTCTCCTCTTCTGAGCGTGCGAGCTCGTTACGTCGAGCTGAGGAGTCTGAACGTAATTTGTGAGTTTGGTTTCTTTCGGAGCGGTGAGCTCGTGAACGCATCGTCGTGTTCGATGCTCAGTGGAGACGACGCGACCGACGCGAGAATTTGAGCAGCTCCGTGTTTGGCTAGGTCGGTGTGGGAGCGCAGCACCGTGAATCCCTCCGCTCGAACTTGGTCTTGATACGTTTTTTTTTTTTAACGAGCCGATGGGCTGTTTAGTTTGAACCGAGGCGATTTTGACATGATTCAACTCGGTTTTGAGAGTTCTTGTACGAGACCTCCGTAGGCTCAACTTGGGCTTACGGCGTCGTCTTTGCTCCTTAGCTCGGGATCTCTTTGAAGAGATCCGAATTTAGAATTCCCAAGAGGTCAATTTTTTTCCTGAGAGAATGTTATATTTACGTAAGCAAAATATTCATGTCGTCCATGATCACGAAGACAACTATGAACAAAGATTCTTTTCTTTTGCTTTAATTATTAAATCAATGAGATTGTGGTGGTACGTAACAAAACAATATTCACGAAATATTTGATTTGTCTACGTGAATGAAAATTGATTAAGTAATATGTTTTGATCATGAATAGCACTTATCTTTGTTGTAAGCGAAGTTGGAGATCGGAGACGTTGCCAGCTGTAGCTGCGTTTTCTTGTGACTTTTTTAGAGATCGATAATCCTCTAGTCCCCACAGACGGCGCCAATTGTTGAACTATGACCTCGCACAGATCTAGTTTGTGGGTTTAAGAGAATATCAAAGAGATAAAACCGAATAACGATTTTTATTGATTATAGCTGAACCTTGAAAAAGGCTGCCTACGTACCCCGAAAGGGGATCAAGCCGATCGTAGTTCGTTTACAAGAGAATTAGGGTTTAGAGAAGTCGATTTCTCTCTCTGTGTTTCTGGATGTGTTTGACTTGTCGTCAGTCTTTTTCGTTTCTCAATGATCTTCTGGGTGAAAACCCTCTTCTTTATATAAGGAGTCTACGCCGACCTAATCCTTTGAGGATTAGGAATAACTCCTTATTCTTCGAGATTTCCTTTCCTTTTTCTTCACGTCAGCGTGATTATCTTCCTTTTTCTTCGCGTCGGCGTGATTATCTTCCTTAAAAATAAAAGGATAATCTTTGACCAAAAAAGGGATAATTCCTCTTTTAGACGAAAAAGGAATTATCTATTAAACTTAACATTTATCCGAAGCGAATAAATGGTAATATTTAATTGATATCGAATAATAATTGTTCGACAATTATTATTAACAAGTCGAGGTGAATTCATGTTGGGCCTTGAGGAAGGATGCTAAGCCCGTCCCCAACAGTATACATTTAAATTATAATATTTATGAATATGCACGTGTCCTTCAAAAAATTCCGTTTTAATTCCTAAATAGTATATCACTCTCAAGTCACCATCCCTTAAACACAAATAAATAAATAAAACAAATTGCATGTCCTCTTAGAAAATATATATGACCTATATACAAATAGGGAAACTTAAAATTATAGAACTCATACTAAACTCGGAGACCAAAAATGGGGTATTTAAGGCTTTGGACGACCACAAAATAATAAGAAAAAAAATGTAACCAATTGTGAGTCTGTGATGTGCGTTGCGTGGCTTCCTTCTTAATTTTTTCTACAAAACTATGAATGTGAATGCGACGAGATCCCTTTGTATTTTCCTCTTTCTGCACAACCTCGAGTTTGTCGGTGCATCTGAACACCAAACCAACAAAAATAAATAACCCAGCAAGACATAGTCACATAGCAGCCCTTCTCTCCTAGAGTATTATTTTAGTTTTATTTTTCTTCTGTTTTTTTTGGTAATAATGTTAAGATTTCATACCATTTTTAAGCTTTTACATTGTTGCAGGCAACTTATTCCAACGACGACAATAATAAAAAAACAACCCAATACAAAAAAGAGCCAAACATCAAGGTGGTCTAATACAAGAGAAATAAAACTCTAGGAGAGAGGGACGAGTACCAGTTGCTGGGTAGGATAGAAGTCTGTCACGAATTTGACGATCGACGACGGAGCGGATTGTAGCAGCAGGGGAGACATTTGTGGTGAAGAGACGAGCGTTTCGTTCCTTCCAAAGGAAATAGATACATGACTGAAACACTAGTTTGATGACACAGTTTGCCTCCAATGAATTATGATTCTGTGACATGGTTATCCACGCGGCAGAGGAGTGTAAATCAGTAGGTGGGTTCGGCCACACCGAAGAAGCGAAGTACGACCAAATAGTGGTTGAATAAGGACACTAAAAAAAGAGATGGTGGTGGGTTTCCGGAGCAGAGGAGCAGAGTAGGCATGTTGTAGGCACATTCATTCCCCATCTACGAAGCCTGTCCCGCGTTGGTAACCGGCGAAGCAGAGCCAGCCAGGCAATAAATGAGTTGCGTGGAATATGTTCCTTGAACCATATTACCTTATGCCATGATTTAACTGTATCTTGTGTTCTAAGTTGTTCCCAAGTTAACTTAGCTGAGAAACTATTTCGGTATTGCCCATTTGGTAGGCGCCATAGAAAACAATCATCACCAGATGACTCAGCCGGTGGAGAGATTGTCGTTAATACTCTCTGAAGTTCTTCCACCTCAGCAGATCTTGCCGCTGGCAGTCGCCAAAACCCATTCCTTATTGCCTCACTAACCCTTGCATCCTTATTAATCCTCAATATACGAGGTCCATTCTCCCCAACATATGACAGCAAAGGGCCCAACTCATTCCAATGATCATGCCAAAAATATATAGATTCCCCATTATGCAGGTCACAATGCAAGAAATCAAGGAGGTAGATCTTTACCTGGATCATACTCCGCACCGCCCTAGATAGGGAAGTTGTGTCTCTTGTTGACCAGTAACATTTGCGGTGAAAAATGTTTTTCTTTAACCAGGCCACCCAAATTGAACCACCGTTCGAGAAGAAGTTCCACACTTGTTTCAAGCGGAAAACAATCTCGAAGTCCTCCAATCTTCGAATCCCAAGTCCTCCTTCAGCCTTTGGTTTGCAAATATCTGACCATGCAACTCTTGCCCCAGCCGCAGTATTTGTCTTATTATTCCAGAGGTATGCCGCACACAAGGAGTCAACTTTTGCATAGAAGCTCTTAGGCAAAACAAACACAGCAGTCCAGAAGTTCACCATGCCATATATGACTGAGCTGATGAGCCTTATTTTCCCAACAAAGGAAAGGAACTTACTAGTCCAAGAGTGGAGCTTACTCGTGATTCTCTCTAGGAATGGTTGTAGAGTTGCCATTGTGATTTTTGCCGGGTTTAAGGGTAAGCCCAAATACCGAGTAGGGAAGGTACCAATCCGAATACCCGCGATCATACTTAACTCTTCTGCTTCATTTACCGTATATCCACCAAAGAACAGCTCAGATTTCATCGGATTCATGTCCAAACCACTGTATTCCTTGAATAATCTCATAACCTGCGTAATGCCTCCAATCGAATGTCTAGACCCATCTGAAAAGACCAACAAGTCATCCGCAAACAATAGGTGAGTAAGGCGCGGATCCACACATTTCGGGTGCAAGTTCAAAAGATGTTGGTCTGTTGCTTTTTCCAGTAGCTTGGTCAGAACCTCCATAACCATAATGAATAAATAAGGGGATATAGAATCACCTTGATGAAGTCCTTTCTTACCATCAAAGAACCCCGCCAATTCCCCATTAATAACTACCGAGAAACGCGGTGTTGATATGCACTCTTGAATCCAAGTTATAAAGAAAAGTGGAAATTCCTGAGCTTTCAGTAGCTTGAGAACAAAGTCCCATGAGACTGTATCAAAAGCCTTTCGAATATCAATTTTAACCATTCCACTTTTTGGGCTGTTTGCTTTTTCGTATCTGCGGATGAGTTCAGATGCCAGAAGTACATTCTCCCCCAGACTCCTGCCTTTCAAAAACGCTGCTTGATTTGGACTAATGCACTCCTTCAGAATGGGCTTTAATCTGTTTGCAATGATTTTGGAGATGACCTTGTAGATGATGTTACAACAACTGATTGGCCGGTAATCGCCCAACTTACAAGCTTCCGGTGACTTAGGGATGAGAGCAATTGCAGTTATGTTGAGGTCCTTGAGCAGCCTACCATTTCTGAAGAATTCCTTAACAGCCCCAATAACATCCCGCCCAATGATGCTCCAAGAAGTGCGAAGAAACTCTGCAGTATAACCATCAGAGCCCGAGCTTTTGTTTAGGGGAAGCGCAAACACCGTAGACCGAATTTCTTCATCCAAAACTGGCTTCTGAAGAGACTGTTTGTGCTGTTCTGAACATCGAAAGGGTAGTAATTCTTGGAGAGTATCAACAGAGCACGGAGAAGCATCCATACATGTCGTGCCAAGAATACTTTCAAAATAATCTGCTGCATGAGTTTTGATCCCTTCCAATGAGTTAATGAGTCCATCATTCAAATCCCGCAGGAAATGAATGTGATTTCGTGCAGATCGTCGGGTTATAGACTTGTGATAAAAAGCTGTATTTTTATCTCCCACGTGATACCATTGGATTCGCGAACGTTGATGATAGAATTTTTCTTCTGCCAACGCCAAAGTGTTTCATTTTTGACGCTGTTGATGCTCTAAAACAGCTGTTTCAACATCTGGCCTGACGAGAAGAATACACTGAAGTTCCTCTACCTTACGTGCCTGCTCCTTAACACGATTCGAGATATCCGAGTAGTGACGCTTGTTCAGACGTCTGAGCGGGTGCTTTAATGTTTTAAGGGCTCGAACCAGCTGAAACTGAGATGTGCCTTCCATTTCTTGACAATTCCAACCTTCGCGAACTGTTCCCTCATACTCTGGATGGTCCATAATGTGATTAAATAATTTAAACGGTTTAGGAGACCGCCTACGCATGGAGGGAAGGTGAAAGAGGCATGGCGCATGGTCTGATCTCCTAGGTTCGAGTAACTCTGCATAACTGTCCGGAAATTGCTGTGCCCACTGCTGATTAATGAAAACGTGATCAATCTTTTTAGATGTCAGATTACGCTCGTTATTGTTTCACCAAGAGAAAGGGAGCCCCTTAGCTTGTGCTTCAAAAAGATCACTGTCTTGAATTGCCAAATTGAAGTCATCTATCCCTGATACATCGACAGCATGCAACTGATAATTTGAATGTTGAGACGATCTCATAATTTTTTTGAAATCACCCACCACTGCCCATGGGTAACGGGAAACCGGAGTTGTTGCATTGAGGTGAATGAGCTCGTCCCAAAGTAATCTCCTTGATTCAACCTGATTGAATCCATAGGCAAAAGTTACAGTAATAGTTGTATTATCCAGGGGAATGAAAATACCACATGTAACAGCTTGAGCTGTTGCTTTGTAGACCGTTAAGATAACTTGTGGACTCCAAACAACAACAATTCTTGTCGTAGCATGATGATCCCAGTTACCGAAAAAATTCCAACCTAGTGGAACTGCCGATATGACCCGATTTGTATTTGATGGTCTTATATGCGTTTCTAAATATGCACCAAAAGTAGGCATGTGACTTGAAATCCAATCCTTTACCATGGCGTGGCGTTCACTTCTGTTTAGTCCTCTTACATTCCACACAAAAAACATGATGAGATTGGGTTATTGGTGTGTGGCCTTACGGCCACTCTTCTTGTTAGAAACCAAGAAGAAAGGAGCTTCTATCTCCTCTGTTTCTCCGTCCGCCCGATTTTCCTGTGGAACTGAATCAGTGTGCAAAACAATGACCGTTGACGGCCCCAATACCCTGTCAATGGATACCACCTGGGAAGAAGTTCCAAAAAATTTGTTGTCCGCCACCATAGCCTGTTGTGAAGGTATGTGGGCAGAATCTTTCTCCTCAACCCTTATATGTTCCTCTGCTTGTCCATTAATTACTCCCAAAGGATCACTTTCCACAATGTTTTGTAGAACCTGGACTTGAACTGAGTCCCCAACAGAACAGCCGTTACCACTGATACTGAGAGGATTAGCAGAATCGTTCCCAGTTGAGACAGTAAGGGTTTCCTCATTTTGCACTTGTGCTGTTACGATCTGTCTATAAACCAGAGCAGCAGGTCTAGAAGTGGAGTGCAGTTTCCTCGTTCGACCCTGCCTTGAGCGTCTTCTGCCATCTCTTGATTCTCGGCTTACTGATCTCGTAGTCACAATTGGAGCTTTGTAACAGTCATCTACCGCAGCCCAGGCTTTAACACTGCATACATTAACTTCATGCCCAAATTTTCCGCACTTTAAACATTTTTCGGGAAGCCAGGGATAAGATACCGTTATTTCAACTTCTCTTTCATTTGAAAACCCAGAAACTATCCGTTTTGGTAGATCAGCAAGTAAATTGACACGTACCCAGACCTTTGCAACTTCGAAATTCAACTTCTTTTCTGTTTTCGGAGCCAAAGAAACCGGTTTGCCGACCGGCGTTGCGATCCGACTTAGACTCTCTTGGTTAAACAAAAGATACGGTACTCCCCTGAACTCAACTGGAACCACTGCCGAAGTCAGTTGTGGCTGTTCCGGGGTGAAATCCGGTGACCACAGCGCAACAAACATTGCAAACCCTGCAATCATCCAGACAGTTCTTTCCAACACAAAAGACCGGGTTAGTGGGTTGCTCACCCTGATTAGAAAGGACAGGGGGCTTAGTCGATGTACGAAAATGCGAGGTCCATTCCTCCCCCAGATTGCGTTGATAACGCCAATGATACGACCCATTTGTGGAGCCTCTCTATGGAACCGTGCGAAGATGAACTCCCTAAATTCCTCTTTGGCACTATTCAGATTTTCATCTGGAATGAGCACGAAAGGAGCACCGGATATGTGTTGGGTAGGCGACCCAATTTCCTCAAGCAGTGTTGACTCACGAGCAACGGTAGAGTATTTCCGCGGAGGAGAATCTCTCTGTTTTTCCTGCTCAGGAGATGAGCAAGTTTTTCCCGTTGTTTGTGAGGCGGTGTTAACGGCGGAGGGACTCGAAGTTCCATTAACGCTGGTGTCAGGTCCCCGCTGAGATGTTGAAATCCCAATCGGCGGTGGAATCAAATCAGATCCAGGAAAAAGCTGGACAGAATCAACCGGCGTAGGCAAACTGACCGGCACGATGGAGAGAGATCTACGCACTGTCGGCAGAGAGCTTTCGGCGAGAACGTGATAAAATTTTGAGGAAGGGGGCATCGAGGAGAGGATGCGTTTCTTCCTAGAGGCCATTGTGAAGAGAAAAGAGAGACGGCAGTAGCCGACCCTAGAGGGAGAGGATTCTCAACGGCGGCGTGAGGCCTCACCGTTGGTTGCGACGGAGGAAAAGACCTACGTAATCGCTTTTTCAATCGCCCAAGAGAGGAGAGAGAATTAACTTTCAATCTTGAACCATGACTCTGTTTTGTATTTTTTTTTTTTTTTCGTTTTGATACAGTGAAGGGTTCTTTTGTTTTACTCCCAAATTATTTGTAGATTAATTTCAAGTTAGTATAAATCTTAACAATAATAAGACCAAAACACTTTGGTTTAATTTCCGAGATCATCTTCCACGTTAACCCAACGAATTAAGTAAAATATAAATTATAAAGAAAAAATAAGCAAACAACGTACGAAAATGGTTGTCGGTTCTTCTCAAATCCCACGAGTGTGCAACTAAACATTGGTATAAAATAGTCATATAATATTTTAAAAGACACTACTATTATAAGCACGATCCACGAGTGGACCAATGCATGCTTAATACAAAAGAAAATGAAAGATATCTGTTTTTCTTTTCAACAAAATGCAAGACAAAAACTTATTGATGCATGTGAAGATCCCGATCCAACTCTATCAATACCCCTGATCTTCCCCGTAATTACACTTGATGCCACTGTCACTGACCTAACCTTGGATAGAAAGTTAACTATCATCACACTAAACCTAATCCAACATTGTTAAAACTTAAAACCTTGGCTGATTAAAATACTAATGATGATACCAATTTTATTAGAAACTGATTAATGATGATTCAATTCAAAGAAAAAACTTACATGTTTTTTTTTTGTTTTGTTTATGGGTTCAGAAAGTTAAGCTCTTTGTAAAATGCTGTGAAGTAGTAACAAACTCTTGTGGTAAATTAGCTCTCTTCACAATCCTCTTCATGTTGCTCTGTAAACTCTGTTCCACTAACTGCTTCACTGCTCTTCTCTCGTCACTCATCCTAATCTCATATCTCACTCTACTCAACGAAGAAGACGAAGTGATCCCATAGATCGGAGCAGAGACTTGCTTCCCTTTGTTCACAGCTCTCAAGCATTCTAATATCCTTGAGGCTCGCTTTTGCAACAATGCACTTCCCACAAGTGTTAGCTCAAGCAACGAAGATTCGACACCCGCTTCGATCATCGCTTTCCGTTCTCCACATCCCTTGTGAGCCATTAACATGAGGATGTAAATCGCTTTCTCTTGACATTTCTCTGCATCGTTCCAGTTCAACACGTCGACCAATATTGGAAACGCTTCCACCGCTTCTCCAATCGCTTTTCTTCCTTCAGAGACTGATGCTACATTGGTTAAAATGGCGAGAATCCTCTCGCTCACTTCCATGTCCCCCAATGTGTTCAAGAGAAAAGGAATCAGATCCGTTTCGAGGATGAAGGAAACGTTTTGGTGATGGATTGAGAGATTGTAAAGAGCTCGAAGTGCGTCTTCTCTAGCTTGTGCACTGCTTGTTTCCTCAAAGTTCTTGAGAGTTTTCACTAGGAAGATGATCGCTCCAGATGAACCGATGATCGGTTTGTTTGAATCCAAAGCGGTTAAACCAAGAAAATTCGCCACAATAGCCTCGGAGATTGCTTGGTTAGGTGGTTTTGATGACTCAATAAGCTTCAGCATTTTGTTAACAGCTCCTGCTTTAACAATGGCTTCTTTGTTCCTGAAAATTCAACCACATGTCATCTAAAATAAGCAAATGATTGAATTAAATGCTTTTTTCAGATTGTTTGGTTTTAGAACAAAAAGTTATAGAAAGTGACTTATCAGAAACATAATTAAAAAGCTTTATCAATGTTTCACTAAGACCATCTTTAATCCTACTCCATTTCTTATTTTAAAATTGCATTTTGCAGTAAATTTATTTTAAACATGGAGTAAAAATTGGTTATTCGCTCCAATTTGAAGTGAAAAATAAAGTGCTGGAGCAAAACTCAACGTGACTCCAATTGAATCAAAAATACAATTTTACATTGGAGATCGCCCTAAGAACCAAACAAACTAACATTCAAACCGGAGATCTGAACCAGAAATGTTAAACCGATTTGTGATTTTTTAACGAGAACATGCAATGGAGAGAAGAGACTTACGCATCGTTGCCGATTCCGAGATTGAGAAGAGCATAGAGAGAAGCGATCTGAGCTTCTTCGATTGGTGAATCGTCGATCATACTAACAAGCGGCGGAATCGCACCGAGCATCGCGAGCGTCACTCTCGCCGACGTGTCGTCCTTCGCTAACAACCTAACCTCACTCGCCGCCGCTAACTTCTTCTCCGCCGCCGCCGCCGTATCTTCCACTTGTAAATCCCTAACAACGCGTTTCAGAGTCTCCAGATTTTCCTCCTCCTCCTTCTTCTTCGTCTCGACACCAGTCTCCATCTTCGTTAAGTTCAACAGATCGTATAGCTTCTCCGATTTCATCACGAAACCTTCATTTTCTCCGACGGATTCAGATTTCGAATCTTCTCGGAGTTCGTGACGGTAACGAGAGCTACCGCCGCAGCTAATGGCGTCGAAGATGATTCTACGGAGTGTCGTCGATCTGGAGAAAGAGTTACCGGAGGTGGAGGAAGAAGAAGCGGAGGGAGTACGGTGGAGAATGAGAGAATCGATGTTGTTCCGGTGACACTTGGCCATTATCGCCGATCAGCTCTATAGAGGCTTGAGGAAGGAGAGAGAGAGAAGAGAGAGTGATACAAAAGAATTGTTCTGTTTTCGGTTTGTTTTTATTCGCAAGCGAAAACAGAGGACAAAGTAAATCTTTTTAATTTTGATTTTTTTTTTAATTATTATTACTTCTCTTAAGATCGTGCGAGCATTTAATTAGTTTATTGACAATTATTTCATGAATTTTAGTTAGCTTCGTCCTATTTGTACTACATATGCGATTATACAAGATTTTGTAGTTTTTTAAGAGAAATACCCTCAAATACCACACTTTCATGTTTTTGTGACAAAAATACCATACCAACTTGAAAATGACAAAAATAATATTTATTTAATGGTTTAAAGATAATTAAACTAATAAATTTGGGTTCAAAAGTCATTAATTAGGGTTTATATTTTAGGTTTTAGGGTTTAGGTTTAAGGGATTGGGAAGAATCATATGAAAATAAATGTATAATAGTCTTTTTTCCTCTTCAAGAAATGTCATTTTTGTCATTTTTAACATGGTGTGGTATTTTTGTCACAAAAACATAAAAGTGTGGTATTTTTGAGAATTGCCCGTTTTTTAATTACACAAATTAGATTTTTCTTAAGATATATGTACATGCATTGAAGATGGTAAAACCAAGTTTAACGTAACCAAGAACAATGTCTTCTTCCGCAAAAAAAAAAAAAAAAAGGTATTCCATCAAATCTTCGACGGCTATCGATCTCAGTCTCATATCAATAATGTTGTTCCACTTTTGGTTATGTTCTTAGACAATGAAGTTAATTTGAAAGGGAAAAAAAGTCAAAGCTATTGTAGACTCAGTTGACAATTTGAAAAGTGTAGTTCTAAAAGAAAGAGATTATTCAAATTTAACTGTATAAACTTTAGACCAGATGTATCAGGTTGTTTCCCCATTAAAAGACACGACTGACATTTCGAAGTCACTAACTAATTACTAAGCTAATACATCATTAATGAGAATATTAACTCGTTTAAATCTTTTACAAGGGAAATTACTAGAGAAAAGCCCTATGAATAAACAAATATTTCAATGTCGGAGGCTATTAAAGAGAAGGATCCGATTCAATTCTGTCGACAAGAGAACGTGAATAATTTATTAAACCGTTTCTTCGACTTGATTTTGGTAAGATCTTTAATTTTTCATTTCCTCAGAATGAAAATTAGATCTGTAACAAACTCCATAACTGTGAACCATATTGGTACGTCCAACTTTAAACTCTCCATTAATTATCATAACACTTTTAATTCAAAATGCTTAGGGACAAAGAAGTAGGTCTGTTTCTTCTGTCGGCAAAAGATAATTGTAAGCATCATCATCATCTGTCCGTGTTAGAAAACAGAGCACTAAAGTTAAAAATCTACAAAACATAGAACAAAGAGTTACAAAACGCTAAAAGAGTTAGTTTAATTTTGTCTGTTGTATGATCAAGCTGCCATTTCTTCAATGGGAGCATTATTCTCGAGCTTCTTGATGACTAATTTGTTGTTTGTCTGGTCAACATCGAGAAGAATAGTGTCTTCCTCTGCAAAATCTCCTTTCAAAACTTCAACGGCGATCTCATTCTCCACCATCTGTTGAATCACTCTCTTCACAGGCCTTGCTCCATAGTTAGGATCAAACCCAAGCTGAGATAGGAGTTCCACAGCTTCTTTCGTGTAGTGAAGCTTTATTTTCTTTTGTTCCAATCTATTCTTTACTCGTTCCATCTACACCACATGGTAACACAACAACATTTAAACCAAACCTAAACCAAACCAAACCGTAATAGGGTGCAGCGAAGTTATTGTTATTACCTGTAACTCCACGATTTTGGAGATTTCTTTTGAATCCAGCGGTTGGAAGACTATGTACTCGTCGATTCTGTTCATGAACTCTGGCCTGAAAGTTTGTCTTGCTAAGTCCACAACTTGTCGCTTCATCAACTCATAAACTGCTTCTTTGCCATCTTCCTTGTTGCCGAGGGTCTCAAGTATGTGATGAGATCCTATATTAGATGTCATAATCACAACACAGTTTGTGAAACTTACTCTCCTCCCTTGAGAATCAGTTATCCTTCCATCGTCAAGAAGCTGTAGCAGGATATTGAAGACATCAGGATGGGCTTTCTCGATCTCATCAAACAGAACCACTGAATAAGGTCGCCTGCGAACAGCTTCAGTTAACTGTCCACCTTCTTCATAACCGACATAGCCAGGAGGTGCACCAACGAGCCGTGAGACTGAGAATTTTTCCATGTACTCGCTCATATCTATCCTCACTATTGCGTTTTCAGTGTTGAAAAGGTATCCGGCTAGAGCCTTGGCAAGCTCGGTTTTACCAACACCTGTTGGACCCATGAACATAAAACTAGCTATTGGACGGTTAGGATCAGAAAGACCGGCCCTTGAGCGTCGGATAGCATCTGCTACTGATTTTACAGCTATGTCTTGACCAACAACTCTCTTGTGGAGCACTTGTTCCAACAAGACCAACTTTTCTCTCTCTGATTGCTGAAGATTCGATAGTGGAATACCTGTCCACTTGCTTACTATCTCTGTAATGTCAAGATCGGTTACCTCTTCTCGGAGTAGTGACTGTCCAGACTCTCTGAACTTGGTGAGATTGTTCTCACCTTCTTCTAATTGGCGTTGGAGGGACATAAGCGTTCCATACTTGAGCTCAGCAGCACGTTGTAGATCATATTCACGTTCAGCAGATTCAATTTCCAAGTTCACTCGATCGATCTGTAAAACATAGAATATGTATAGAAAGGACATAAAGCAACCACCAAAAGCAGTAACAACCACTATACAAAGCAAAAAACTACTGAGTATCTTGCATCTATTCTTAAACCTAAAAACCGCAGTGAGGAAAGTAGATTTTACCTCTTCTTTAAGTGAACGTATTCTAGTCATGAGAGACTTCTCTTTCTCCCATTGGTCACTGAATTCTCTCTGTTTTTCTTTGAGAGCGGTCAAATCATTCTCAATCTTCTGTAGCCGTTCTTTAGATGCTTTGTCAGTATCGTTTTTCAAAGAAAGCTTCTCCATTTCCAGTTTGATCACAGCTCTGTCTATTTCATCGAGTTCAGTTGGTTTAGAAGTGATCTCCATCTTCAGCTTTGCGGCAGCTTCGTCAACAAGATCAATAGCTGAAACAAAGAACCTCCATCTTATAAAACAATGATATTCTCAAGGTAGTTTTTGGCCAACATTCTCCCAAAAAGGCACAGGAAGATGAAGGTTTATACCTTTGTCTGGCAGGAAACGTTCAGTGATGTAGCGGTCTGACAGAACAGCTGCTGAAACAAGGGAACCATCTGATATCTTAACACCATGGTGTAACTCGTACCGCTCTCTTAACCCACGAAGAATCGAGACGGTATCTTCAACAGACGGTTGACCACAGAACACTTGCTGAAACCTACGTTCCAGAGCAGGATCTTTCTCTATGTATTTGCGGTATTCAGTCAGTGTAGTTGCACCTATGCATCTCAGTTCACCTCGTCCAAGCATTGGTTTCAAGAGGTTGCTCGCATCCATTGCTCCACCAGTAGCTCCTACGCAAGGGAAACAACATTAAAGAGGCATAAGTAGATCTTTCCACAGCCTAAATTGGCAATGAAAGCATGTAAACATGCATACTTAATTATGTGTGTATAAAAAATCATCAATCTTTATAGTTCGTACCTGCACCAACAACAGTATGGATTTCATCAATGAACAAGATTGTCTGCCCATTGGAAGCAGTTACTTCCTTCAGTACTGCTTTCAACCTTTCCTCAAAATCTCCTCGGAATTTGGCACCAGCAAGCAGTGAACCCATGTCGAGAGATATCAACTACATGATAAAATAACCAAGCCAAGCATACATTAAAATCTTCCGCTGACCTCTTGTGGAGAAAGATATAGAATTTAACAGACCGAGGCAAAACGAATATTGGAGCAACCTTCCGATTCAAGAGAGGTTCAGGGACATCCCCTCGTACAATTCTCTGAGCCAACCTGAGAAGATTAAACTATCTCAGTAAATTTGGCAGACGAGAGAGTTAAACCATAAGTTCCAGAATATAACAAAAGAAAAGAGATATAAGAGAATGCTTTTTCTCTCTCTCTAAAGGGCGAAAAAGAAAACCCCTTCTGTTCATCATCCGTCGTCGCCGATCTCGGCGGTGGCCACCCCTTTCATCTCTCCGGTATGGGAAAACGAAAAAAGTCTTCCCCTGCCAAGCTCCCGTCTTCTATTGTTGCAAAGATCCATGCCCAGCAGAAGGCATCTTTCCCATCTGTCTCCTCCCCCCCTTCCCTCCCCATGACAAAGCAAGATCCACCTTTGGAGTCTCCTGCGAAGACTGCAGTCTCTGCTCCCGCTGTACCAGAATCATCTTCTTCGACCTCTCGGTCGGATGAGAAACAGTCTCCTCTCTCAGATCCGGTTTTTCAGGAAACTAATTTGGGAACAGTGGCTCCTCCAGTGACCAACTCTCTACCGTTGGTGGAGATTGCTCCGGGAAAAAAACCCTCGTGGAGGGAAATTGTCAAAGGTTCATCTGCTCGTATGTCTAAAAAAGGTGTTCCCTTTCGTCTTGACTCGGGTGAACTATGTGTCAAAATCCCAAACTCAGTTATTCAGAGTAATCAGAGCAAATGGGAACCTTTTATCATTGGTCAATTCCACGGGAACCTTCCTTCCCATGGTGCTCTCCATGCTATATTGAATGGGATTTGGAGCTCCAAGTCCAGAGACATCACCATTTCCAAACTTGGTCCGAAGACAGTTCTTATCAAAATTCCCTCTTCCGTCACAAGGGACCGCGTTCTGAAGCAAGGTATTTGGCATATTGAGGGTCAGACTATGTTTGTGGCAGACTACAGCCCAGGAATTAGCTCCACAATGCCGGAACTTACTGAGGCTCCTGTCTGGATTGAGCTTCGTGGTGTCCCTCCCCATTTCTTCAATGAAGAAGCCCTCGAACATGTTGCTGGGTTAGTAGGTGACCCTTTGTTCCTCCACCCTACGACGGCAAATCTTATTAACCTGGAAGTTGCTAAGGTTTTCACGATTGTTGATCTAACATCACCAATCCCAGAGGCAGTGAATGCACAATTTGAAAATGGGGAAATTCATCGTGTTGAGGTGTCTTGTCCTTGGCTACCACCAATTTGTAGTCACTGTAAGGAGGTTGGTCATACCATAAGACGCTGCCCCACTGCTCCCATCACTTGCTCTGCCTGCAAATCCTCCTCCCACTCCTTGGAGTTGTGCCCTCGTTCTAAGAAGAAAGTTGATACAACGGCTCAAAAGGATTCTTTTATTGAGCAACAGCCTCTTCCTGAGGGTACCATTTTGACTCCCGGCACCTTGAAAAAGAAAAAAAAGAAAAAGTCCGATACAAAGCCATTGGTTCGGCCTGAATTCAAACCTTCCTCCTCGGGAACTAAAGGTAAAAGCATGAAGGACTATCTCCTCAGTGCTGGCAGTGGTGGTATTGTGTTGGAAAAGGTCACGCCATTTCAAAAGACACAGGCTCCAGTGAAAGAGAAAGGCAAAGGAATCAAGCCTATCTCATCCTCCTCAGGCTCGGATTTAGGCTCTTTCTCGTCTGCCTCTTACTCTGACCATCAGAGTGAATCCGATTCAGATTATCCCTCTTCTAAGGAAGAGTCTCCTATTGACAGCTCCCAGTTTGTTAAAATTCTCTCGAAGAAAGATAAGCGCCTGGAAAAAAGTAGCTTGGGCTCTCGCTCCAAGCACAAACCATCTCTTTAATGAGTGTCGACTCTTTTTGTTGGAACATTAGAGGCTTTAATAGTAGTTCCAAGCGTAGTAGCTTTAGGAAATGGCTAAGGCGTAGTAAACCCTTTTTTGGTACTCTTGTTGAGACGCGTGTGAAGATTCACAACTCTCTGAAGTACATAAAATCTTCTTTTCCAGGTTGGAATTTTGCAGGAAACTATGAGTTTGCTGCGCTGGGCAGAATTTGGATTGTTTGGGATCCCTCAGTGCAACTGACGATACACTCTAAATCTGATCAATTGATTACCTGTATTGTGAAACTTCCTCACTCTACGGAAGAGGTTGCATTCTCCTTTGTCTATGCTTTCAATTGCAAATACAAGAGGAAAGCGTTATGGACAGATTTGTGTTCTTTGGCAGTGGATCCGATCATTTCTTCAAAGGCTTGGGCTGCCCTTGGAGATTTCAACCAAACACTAAATCCTCAGGAGAACTCGCAAGGAGGAACTAAAATATCGAGTGGTATGACTGATTTTCGCAATTGTCTCCGGGATAGTGGATTATCGGATCTTTCAATCCGTGGAAATTACTACACTTGGTGGAATAAACAGTTAGCGAATCCCATAGTGAAGAAGCTTGATAGAGTTTTGGTTAATGACAATTGGCAGCTGTCGTTCCCTCTCTCTTATGCCAATTTTGGTGACATGGATTTCTCTGATCATTGCCCAGCCGTCATTGCTCTAGGAGTTCATAATCGAGCCAAAAAGTCTTTCAAAATCTCTCACTTTCTGATGAAGCACCCAGATTTTCTAAAGCGAGTATCAGACTATTGGAGTTCTACACACATCTCGGGTACGGAGATGTTCTCCCTTGCAAAGAAACTAAAAATGCTCAAGCCGGTTATCAAGGACATCAATCGTGAGCATTTCTCCGATCTAGAAATGAGAGTTAGAGAAGCACATGAAGAGTTGATTTCTCTTCAACAGTCCTTGATATCTGATCCTTCCTCCCTTCTTGCTGAAATGGAAAGGAGTGCTCAAGCAAAATTATCGAAACTGTCCTTGTCAGAGGAGAGATTCATTCATCAACGTGCTAGAGTGAATTGGTCAGATGTTGGGGATGGAAACTCAGCTTATTTCCACAGGGTGGTCAATGCCAGAAGGTCAACCAACCAAATTCATTTCCTAACCAAACCATCGGGTGATCACGTGGAGGTTTTAAAGGAGGTGCAATCTCACTGTGTTGAGTATTTTGAGGAAATTTTAGGAGATTCTTCTCCCTCTCTCTCCTATGATCAAGTTGAGCAGATCAGGCTGCTAACTCCATTTAGATGCACAGATCGGGCCAAACAGATGTTAATTGCACCAGTCTCGGCCGAGGATGTAAAAAGAGAAGCTTTTGCCCTCCCATCTGGTAAATCTCCTGGCCCTGATGGGTATACCGGCGAGTTTCTAAGGAAGTGCTGGCCAATTATTGGCGCAGATGTGTCAGCAGCAGTGAGGGAATTTTTTCATTCAGGGCAGCTACTGAAGCATTTGAATGCAACAGCCATTTCTATTATTCCAAAGGTCACGGGAGCAACCAAACTTGGTGATTTTCGACCGATCTCCTGCTGTAATGTTGTTTACAAAATAATTTCTAAGATTCTTGCAAGGCGTCTGCAAGTTATGCTTCCCGCTATGATATCGCCATCCCAGTCTGCTTTTGTTAAAGGGCGTCTACTGGTGGAAAATGTTTTGCTCGCTTCTGAGCTTGTGCAAGGTTTTAATGGAAAGAATGTTTCTCCCCGTGGTCTCCTTAAGGTGGATATCAGGAAGGCTTTTGACTCAGTGTGTTGGGAATTTATCCTTCACATATTTCAGGCTGCGGAATTTCCACCAGAGTTCTCAAATTGGATAAAGGAGTGTATCACTACTACATCTTTTTCGATCAATGTAAATGGTGAGTTGTGTGGTTACTTCCGAGGAAAACGTGGATTAAGACAGGGAGATCCACTCTCTCCTCCTCTATTTGTCATGGCCATGGAAATCTTTACGTCTCTTCTCAACTCAAGCTTTGATGATCAGAATATTGGCTACCATCCCATGGCTAGGAACCCAAAGATTTCCCATCTGTCGTTTGCCGATGACCTTATGATATTCTTTGATGGGTCATATGCGTCTCTACAAGGTATCTCTTCTACTCTGGATGTGTTTGAGGGTCTCTCGGGTCTTGGCCTTAACAAGGATAAGTCTTCTCTCTACTTAGGGGGAATGAACACGACAGAAGCGGACACTCTTCTTAGTCTTGGCTTCCTTCGTGGTTCTTTCCCTGTGAGATATCTCGGTTTACCTTTACACTGTAGGAGACTTCGAAATTCTGAGTATTCTCCTCTCATTGACAAGCTCAAAGCTCGGTTCACCAGCTGGACAGTTAAGCCTCTTTCTTACGCGGGAAGGCTGCAGCTTATCAGTTCTGTTATCTACAGCACTGTCAACTTCTGGATGAGTGCTTTCATCCTTCCAAAAGGATGTATTAAGGAGATTGAAAAACTCTGTAACAGGTTCTTGTGGTCTGGTGATATTGCTAAACGCTCCCTGTCAAAGATTTCTTGGAATGCCGTATGTCTCCCTAAGGCTGAGGGTGGGTTGGGTCTCCGAAATTTAGCGACTTGGAATGCTACTCTTTCACTGCGACTAATCTGGCTCCTTTTCACCAACTGCGGATCTCTGTGGGTAGCTTGGAATAAGGAACATCGTTTGAAAAAAACAGTTTTCTGGTCTCTGGAACAAGGATCATCTCAATCTTGGCTTTGGAGAAAACTTCTTTCGCTGAGACCTCTAGCAAAGAACTTGCTGGGCTGTGATGTGGGAAACGGTACTTCTGCGTCTTTCTGGCACGATAGATGGATGAGCCTGGGTTGTCTCATTGACGTGTTTGGGGACAGGGGACCGACACGACTAGGCATCCCAATTAACTCCACGGTTTCTGCAACGGCTTCAGGTAGTAGGGGTTGGTTCCTTCCATCTCCTAGAACTCGTGATTTGACAGTTCTATCTTATCGGAATGCTGTTATTGATGTGCTGCCACCTTCGACGGAAAGAGGATCAGATATTTATACTTGGGGAAAAGAAGGCTCGCGTTTAAATTCTTTCTCTACCAAGCTTACTTGGGACATAATCCGTCCTATGGGCCAACTTATCCCCTGGGTGAAGGAGGCTTGGTTTAAGCAATCTGTTCAAAGGCATGCTTTTCACTTTTGGGTCTCCTCCTATGACCGTTTGCCCACGAACTTCAGACTACACAAATGGGGATTAGTAGTCTCTCCCTCTTGTTGCCTCTGTAAGACGGCAGATGAAGCACGTGAACATCTGTTCCTGCATTGTTCTTTCTCTGCAGAAGTATGGCAACATGTTTTCTGGAGACTAGACCATTCTCGAACGGCGCTCTTCAAAGACTGGGACGATTTACTTCAATGGATGGGTTCAAGGACGGGAAACTCTTCAAAGATTCTAAAGAGGTTAGTTGTCCATGGTACCATTTACCTAATCTGGAGGGAACGTAACGGCCGTCTACACAACGCCACTGCCAATCTGCCTCACGAGGTCTTCGCTCGGATAGACAGAACTACAAGAGACTCCCTTCTTGCCCGCTTCTCTCGTAAGCGGTGCAAAGGACTGCTGTCTCAATGGTTCACTTACTCTTAGTTGCCTGTTCGTTCTAGCAACTGCATTAGTTTCACCTGGCTTTTTATTTTTTTTTGAGGCCTCGGTAACTGTTTGATCAAAAACTCTGTATTTATTTACTCTTTGTTCCTTTTGGTAATAAATTCAAATTTTATCAAAAAAAAAAAGAGATATAAGAGATATAATTACCCTTCTGCAATTGCAGTTTTCCCTACACCAGGTTCACCGATGATAACAGGATTGTTTTTTGTCCTCCTGCATAATATCTGGATACACCTCCTAATTTCATCATCTCTTCCAATGACAGGATCTAGTTTTCCTCGTCTAGCCATCTCAGTTAAATCATTTCCATACTTTTCAAGTGCATCATACTTCCCTTCAGGATCTACATGTGTAGCATCACGTGATGAGAATAAGTATAAAAGGACGCAGAGTAAAACAACACTTCCATACTTTCTCTTCAGTTTTCAGAATCTTTTCAGGCACTAGAACAGGTCTTACATCTTCTTACCAAAACAATGTGGAACACAAGTACACTTACTTTGATCAGTAACTCGTTGACTACCCCGAACAGCTTTAATAACCTCCTTCAGTGCTTCCTCTTTAAGTTCCAGTTTCTTGAAAAAATCTTGCCCAAACCTTTTATCTGAATAAAAGGCCAACAGAAGGTGTTCGACCGAGACATACTCATCCTGAAACTCTCTCTTATACCTCTCAGCGTTTTGTAATACCGCACTAAGAGATGACCCTAGCACCTGTCCACTGGTATCACCAGTAACCTAACCAGTCACAAGACATCAAGCTAAATCAAACAGCCAATTGAGGAACAAAGGGAAAGCAGGAAAATCAAGGTCACACCTTTGGCTGTGTAGATATGAAGACGTCTGTAGCCTGAAGAACCGAGCTATTGTCGATTCCAGCTTTTGCAAATATCCTCCTGGCAAGACCATCTTTTTGCTCTAACAGAGCTTTCATCAAATGTTCGGATTCCACAATTTGTTGCTTGGAAACACGAGCTGCATCAAAGGCATTGAGAATCCCTTCCCAAGCCATCTCCGTATATGAGTTTTGATTAGTCTACAGGAAAGAAAAAAGGGGAAAATTGAACACACTTTCTTTGGAAACATTCTGCCAAAGTGATATAAAGACTCGAACTTTCTCCTAAAAGATAAAAATCGAACACCCCCAATGATCAAAACCGACCCAATAAACTAGCCACGAACCTGAGCTGCAGTAGCCGAGAAGTGGCGCGGAGAAGGAAACTGGAAAGAAAGAGGTAAGACGGCATTGGTGGCTGAATTTATGCCGTTTCCGGAAGCTCCGATGAAAGAATTTGGCCGGAAAAGAAAGGAACTTGGAGAGGAACGCGAGCTGAAGTAGTGAGCAGAGGCGGAGATAGCGCGAGAACGGAGGAGGAGAGAGGGTCTCGAGAAAGCACTGTACGCCTTGATGGCTGCCGGAGCAGATTTGGATAGTCTCCTGGACGCCATGTGAGGTTGAATTGAAGAAGAAGCGAAGAAATGTGTAGTGTTTTGAGTTTAGGGATTTTTCGAAAGAGAAGGAAGACGATGAAGATTTTGCCGTAAAAGATATGAGTAGGATTTTTAAGATGCTTGGAGAAGAGGCAAAGAAGTGTGTAGAAGGATTGTTTCCATCCCGAAACTTCCATTTGAAGAATTTAGGATACAACTTAGTTCTTTCCTTTTTTTTTTTCTTTTTTTTTTGTCTACAGTTTGGGTACATAGTTTAAAGATAAAAATTGTAATTAGTAGTCGCCGGAATTATTGACTTTTTCTCTCCTGGCGATTTTCGAGGCGATTCTCGACTGTTCTTTTCACCGCTTCTCAATCGGTGATCTTATCATTTTCGTCTCCGGCGAACTTTCTCTTCCGATCATCGGATTTTCTTAGGCGCCATGAAAATCCTTCACTGGAATTGTCAAGGCTTGAGGAACCCTTTGACAATTTCTCATCTGATGGATATCAGGAAGTCTTCTAAACCTGATATCTTGTTCTTCGTTGAAACTAAAAATGGGCATGACTATGTAAAAAAACTAGGTAAGGATCTTAGGTATGCTAATATTTTTGTATTACCAGCGGATGGAGCAAAAGGTGGTATGGCAGCTTTTTGGGACACCACAGTTCAGTTGACATTTGTAAGCTCTCATATGTTAAATAGAACTGATGTGTGTATCATAGATGGAATAAAGAAGTTTACTCTGTCGTATGTTTACGGGCATCCTATTTTGAAGTATCGTAATGCTATGTGGAATCAAATGATAGCTACTGCAGAAGAAGGGTCATCTGATACTGAGCCATGGATGATGTTAGGTGATCTAAATGAAATTAAATCCAATGAAGAAAAGCAAGGTGGTCCCTCCAGGTCAGAAACTTCTTTTGTTACTTTTAGGAAAATGATATCTGTTTGTGGGTTAAGAGATCTGAAAATGATAGGAGGAAAATATACTTGGGCTGGGAATCGTTATAAATTTTCTATCAAAACTAAAATAGATAGAGCCCTTGTGAACTGCGAATGGTTGGAGCTGTATCCAAAAGCTGTTGTCCAATTGCTTCCTTGGATTGGTTCTGATCATAGACCTCTGCTTGTTCATACTTCTCCTCAAGGATCTAAGGGTTATGGTTTGTTTAGATATGATAATAGATGGAGGAATAATGCAGACGTCCGTAGGGTCATTAATTCAATCTGGAATACTGAATGTTCTCTTATTCCTCCAAATCGTTTTAGTGAAGCAATAATTAAATGTAGAGCAGCTCTAGCTACGTGGAAGAAACACAATAATCTAAATTCTCATAAGAGAATTATAGAGCTTAAGAAACAACTTCATGAAGCTTATGAGGCTCAAGTTCTTGACTACTCTTATATTGGCTATCTAAAATCTCAACTTCACATCGCTTATCGGCTAGAAGAGGAATACTGGAAAGCTAAAAGTAGAATATTGTGGCTTCAAGCTGGGGATCTTAACACTAAATATTTCCATGCAATGACTGAGCAAAGACGTCTTTTTAATCGCATAGTTTCCATTCAGGATGATCAAGGAAGAACTCTTACACAGCAGACGCAGATCCAAGAAGAAATGGTAAATTACTTTCGAAACATATTCTCTTCTAATCAATCTCATATTTCTCCAGATCTTTTGCAAGGTATTCCTGCCACAATTACAGAAGAAATTAATGAAGATCTCACAAAGCCCATCACAGAGGAGGAGATAAAATGAGTCGTCTTTAATCTCAATACAGATAAAGCTCCTGGACCGGATGGACTTAATGCAGGTTTCTACAGACACCACTGGGATACAATCATGGCAAGTGTGATTCAATATGTTAATTTATTCTTTGAGCAAGGATACTTAGATCCCCTGCTGAATCACACTCATATATGTCTCATTCCTAAAGTCATTTCTCCGACTACTGTTAAAGATTATAGACCAATTAGCCTTAGCAATGTCGCTTATAAAATTATATCTAAGATATTAGCGGAGAGGTTGAAGCAGTGGTTACATTTGATTATATATAAACACCAATCTGCTTTTATTCCTGGAAGACTCATTACTGATAATGTGTTGATCGCACACGAGTTACTCCACTCGCTACATACCAAGAAAAGGATTCAACCAGTCATGGCAATGAAGCTGGATATCTCAAAAGCATTTGACAAAGTGGAATGGGATTTCTTAGATACAATTATGGAGAAAATGGGATTCAATAATAAATGGAGGCAATGGATCATGAAATGCGTCACTAGTGTAAGCTATTCTATACTGGTTATTGGTCATCCGACAAAGATAATTAAGCCGCAACGAGGTATTAGACAAGGAGATCCAATTTCTCCTTATCTATACCTAATCTGTACAGAAGGCTTATCAAGACTTCTTGCTAGGTCTACTAACATGAAACAAATTCATGGATTTAAAGCATCTAAGAGTGGACCAGAATTTCTCATCTTTTATTTGCTGATGACTCTCTTTTATTTTGCAAGGCGTCAATGGACGAGATCCATCATCTGCTTCATCTACTGAGAATGTATCAGCAAGCCTCAGGTCAAGAAATTAATTATCAGAAATCGGCCATCACTTTTAGTAAAGGTACGCCAATTGAGCTTCAAAACTCTATTATAAAAGCTACAGGAATTACGAAGAAAAAAGGATTTGGTTGATATTTAGGATTGCCTGATTATATTGGAAAGAACCATGTTGATACATTCTCATACATAACTCAAAGAATTCAAAATAAAATTGAAGGGTGGTCAGCAAAACTCTTATCTCAAGCAGGGAAAGAAGTCTTAATTAAAGCGGTGGCGACGTCTTTGCCAACGTACACTATAGGCGTGATTGTAAACACTTTTTTTGACACGTTGTGGTATAACTTAGTGGGACTTAACCCAATCAGCTGTTAAAGAAAATGGTGTCACACGTGTGGTACCTTCTCCACTTTTTATGTAACTTCTTTAACGTTACAACGCACGATAATGAGGAGTTTGCCTCAACCATAATATCAAAAAAAAGATTTAACATTTTTTAAAAACTTATTTCTAGAAAAGCTCATTATTCTGCGTTGGAGTTTGCCTATTATTATTCAAATATACTATAATACAAATTTGAACTTTTAAAAAGGATAACTGATTTTTAGGCATACACAATTATTGTTCAAATATTATTAAGATTTTATAAAATTTTCAGTTTATAGATATTATCTTTAATTAAAAATATTATAAATAGAAAAGCTAATAAATATCAGCATCTAACGTTAACAACTCGTCATTTTTAACAATTGAGTTATTCAGAAATTCAAAGAAAAGCTTGTATGCCTAGTGGTGATGCATATATGGCTGGTATTCGGAATAACATTCGAGAGAGTATATGGAGAACTCGTAGATAGGTTACTTTTTAAATTTCAAGTTTTTTTTTAGTTTTACTAGATTTTATTATAAATTTTTTTCAGTTAATATTTTTAAATAAATTAATTTTGCAGTTTTTTTGAAAAAAAAATTTTTTTTTAGCCCTCCGCTCACAACTTTTTCTTCCCATTCTACTTTCGATTCCCCATTCCAGCTACCACTCTCGACTCCCACTACCGCTTACAGTTGCCGCTACAGCTGCTTTCAGCTACACCTTCCCTCTCCACTTTGCCAATCAAGCCTTATGTCGTGCTTCATGCTGCCAACAAAGCTCCTTAATAAGATCACTTCTATGATAAGAAATTATTGGTGGTCTTCAAATGAAATGCAAAAGAAAATATCATGGGTGGCTTGGGACAAAATTACTAGTCCGAAAAATCAAGGAGGGCTGGGTATAAGAGACTTCAAAGACTTTAATATAGCGTTGTTAGCGAAACAAGGATGGAGATTATTAACATCTCCTCAATCTCTCCTTGCAAGGGTTTATCAAGCTAAATACTATCGGGGAGTGAATTTCCTGGAAGCTCAATCAACCCAAAAAGCTAGCTATGTTGGAAAAGTATATTGTATGGTCAACAACTTCTCAAGAAAGGGGTGCGCTGGATTGTTGGAAATGGGGAGCAAATAAATGTATGGAATGATAATTGGCTCCCATTAACTCCACCCAGATCAGCTTCTGGACCTGGATTACTCACACATCCTAATCTCAGAGTGTTTGATCTCATGTATCAAGGAACAAGATATTGGGATCGAAACAAGCTAGTGCGATATCTCAACCATATTCAAAGAATTCGACCTTCAATAACCAATGTAAGTGATCACATTTCCTGGCATTTCACAAAAGATGGAGAATATAGTGTAAAGTCAGGATACTATGTTCAGCACTCTATGTCTCACGAAGGGAGAGTACTTAATAATCAAGGCAGCATAAATGATCCGCAACTAAAAAGCATATATAAAGCTGTATGGAAGATGTCAGTACCACCAAAGTTAAAGTTATTTTGGTGGAGAGTGGTACATAACGGTTTACCGGTTGCGGATGCACTACTGAAGCGAAGGATTAATTGCAGTATGGATTGTCTTCTCTGTGGAGAACAGATTTGAAACACTAAATCATTTGCTCTTCCAATGTAGAGTGGCGAAGGAAGTATGGGAACTGGCTCCTGTGCTTACTCCACCTCATGACGTTATGTGCCTCAACTCGCTTCATCAGAATATAGCCTCTCTATTTCTCTCCTCAACAAGAGAAAAAATGACAGATTCTCTAATTCCTTTTATTGGTTGGAGACTATGGAAAATGAGGAACAAGCTACTATATGAAGGCAAGAGAGAATCTATCCCACAAGTGATAAATAATGCCATTCTTGATCTTCAAATATGGAAAGAATCAAAAGTATGGAATGAAGTGATAACACCTACGAGTCCAACTAGTAGGAGTCAAGTGAATACCCAGGATATTTCAGTATATTTACAAGGTGGAAGAGGTTACTACTGTATGATTGATGCTTCCTGGATAAATGCAGAGCAAAATGTTGGTGTTGCTTGGTCTTTATACATAGAAGATGGTACTTGGATCATTCAAGGTAAAGCTTCAGTCCATCCCACCTATTCTCCTTTAGAAGCGGAAGCTGTAGCTTTATTGATGGCAGTTCAAGAACTTAGGAAGTTGAATTATAAAAATATCAACTTCATAGGAGACTGCAAGAATCTCTTTGATGATATAAACAATCTATTGAAGAACAGAGGTAACAGAGTATGGATCAGATCTTCTGTTGCAACTTTTATCAAAGACATAATTGCTCTTTCCTCTGGAACGTATAAGTATATGTTTACTAAAGTTAATAGAACAATGGTCGATCATGTAGACAAATTAGCAAAACTAGCTCGAAGAAGCAATTCTCAATATGTAATAACATGGAACGATGTATAATATTTAGCTAATAAAATGTTATTGCTGAAAATTTTTTTTGTAATTTTATTAAATTTATAAAAAGGTTACATAATAATTTATGTTTTCTTCTTTGTTTGTAGGTTTAACTAATTAAGCATCACAAAATTTGGGAATTATCTCCGATAAAATTACCGCGAGATCATTTCAATCCAAGAAACCCTCTTTCTTATTATGTCCAACAGCTTTTAGATACAAATAGACTTTATATAGAAAAAAAAATCAGCTCTTCCTTGTTATAGGATGACGTATCTGGAAAACTAGAAATAATCTACTATTTTATGGTAAGAAATGACGTATCTGTGATATTATCCATCAATTCTTTCTTGATTACAAAATGTGGCATGAAGCATCCTCTGCTTCAATCCACAATGCACAGCAACATCACTGGACTAAGAAGGTGAATCCAAATACTTTTGAAGCAGTTTTATCTCATTGCCTTGTCTTATGTTGTTGTACATATGCCTTTTGGGTTAACTCTCATTCTAAAGGTGGTATCAGCTGTATACTTTTCAATTTTCAAGGAAACTTCATTCTCAAGGGGTCATCTTCAATTGATCTTGTAGATTCTCTCGTAGAAGCACAAGCAATCTCTCTTCGTGAAGTCTTATCTAATTGGAGATTCTGATCTTCTCTTTGCATTCATGAAGACTTTATCTAATTGCCATATAGGACTCTCGCCTCATCGACAACTGACAGTTCCCTCATACTTTTTCTTACTAATAGACAGAGTGACAAATCTCAAAGTCAAATGATTGTTTCCATCACAAACCTTCCATTTGAAGAATTGAGAATACAACTAGTTTTTTCCATACTTTTTTTTTCTTTTTCCAACTAGTTTTTGGTCTGCACATTAGTGCCTAGATGTGAAAAAAGAAGACAAATTTTTGAAAGTTTGGATACATGGTTTAAAGATAAATTGTAGCTTTAAGTATTAGTAATTTGATTTTTCTTCCTTGTTTGCAAGTTTAAGCACCACAAGATCTAGAACAATAAATATGAATTTTTAAAATTTAAAATTTGGAATCAAACTGAGGAAAGTTTTGACTTTCAATCAATTTGGAGTGAAAATCTCAACATACAATGTTAAAAAAATTCTGAATATCAACAATAAGTAGTGAAGCTTTGGTATTTATTATTGGATACCCACTACAAGAAAACGTTGAAATTCCGATGGAAATTCCGAGGGAAAATGAGTTCGTCGGAATTTTCCGACGAAAAACCGAGGAAACTCCGAGAAGTGTGTTTTCCTCGGAATTTCGTCGGAAATTTCCGAGGACATCATGTTTCCTCGGAATATTCCGACGACATTCCGAGGAAATGATGTCCGTGGGAAATTTCCGACGGATATTTGTAAGATACCGAGGAAAGTTTTGACCCGTTAGAGACCCGTTGGGAGAGCCGTTGGGATATTTCCAGAATTCCGAGGAAATAGCGAGGAAAAGTTGTTTTTCCTCAGAATTTCCTCGGAATTTCCTCAGTATGTCGGAGCCGTTAGAGACCCGTTAGGAGAGCCGTTGGGATATTTCAAGAATTCCGAGGAAAAACCGAGGAATTGATTTTTCCTCGGAATTTCCTAGGAATTTCGTCAGTATCTCGGGAGGATTTATCTATAAATACATCCACCTCTTCCTCCTCATTCACTCCATTTCATCTTCTTTCCTCCCTCTATCTTTACACACGATTTTGTTTTAAAAAAATGTCTTCGTCAAATTATTATCGATCTTGGATGGATCGACCTCATTTGGATCCGAAGACGAAATTGCTTACGAAAGAATACGAACGAGGTGTGAAGGAATTCATGGGGTTAGTTAAACGACAACCGGGAGCCGAAACAGGTAAGTTAAGATGTCCTTGCTCTAATTGTAAAAATAGAAAGGTTATTAAAGAGTTGGATGTTTGGACACATATATTTTAAATGGGTTTACACGAAGTTACAAAATTTGGTATCATCACGGGGAAACCGGATATGAACCTGGTAGTACTAGCGAACCTCGGCCGGCGGTTAGATTAGAAGAACCAATTAGAACGGATTTAGAGTATGGTGTAGGTATTGAGCAGATGGTAAATGATCATTTTAGAGGGGAAGATTTACCCAATGCAGAAGCTAGGAGATTTTATGATATGTTGGATGCTGGAAAGAAACCTTTGTATGAAGGTTGCAGAGATGGTCATTCAGCTTTATCATATGCTACAAGACTGATGTCCATTAAAACAGATTATAACTTGGCTGAAGACTGTGTGGATGCGATAGCTGAATTTGTAAAAGGTATTCTACCTGAGGATAATGTAGCTCCAGGTTCATACTACGAGGTTCAGAAACTTGTATCTGGTGTTAGTTTACCGTATGAGGTAATAGATGTATGCAGCGATAACTGCATGATTTATTGGAGGGCGGATGACCAGCGGATTACATGCAAATTTTGTGGGAAGCCTCGTTACAAAGATACGAGTGGAAGAGTTAGAGTGCCATATAAAAGGATGTGGTATTTGCCTTTAAAGGACAGGTTGCAGAGGTTGTATCTTTCAGAAAGGACAGCGCAACGAATGAGATGGCATGCGGAGCACTCAACAGATGGTGAGATTAGACATCCTTCAGATGCAAAAGCGTGGAAGCATTTCCAATCAAAGTATCCTGGCTTTGCATATGAGAGAAGAAATGTCTACCTTGGATTATGTACCGATGGTTTCAGCCCGTATGGAAAGAGTGGAAGACAATATTCTCTATGGCCAGTCATTGTTACACCATATAACTTACCCCCAAACTTGTGCTTGCGACGAGAGTTTTTGTTTCTTTCCATTCTCGTTCCCGGACCAGAGCATCCTAAGAGATCACTTGATGTGTTTCTTCAGCCACTAATATATGAGTTGCAACAACTATGGGCTGAAGGTGCTGAAACATACGACATTTCGTGTAAAGAAAACTTTCAAATGCGGGCAGTACTAATGTGGACAATAAGTGATTTTCCAGCATATGGTATGTTATGGATGGACAACGCATGGGAGGCTATCATGTCCATATTGTCAAGATGACACAGATGCTTTCCAACTAAAGAACGGAAGAAAAAACGTGTTGGTTTGACTGTCACAGACGATTCCTACCACATGATCATCCATACCGTCGGAGTAAGAATTTCTTTAGGAAGAACAAACAGGTGTTTGATGGTCCACCTGAGGAAGTTAGTGGGAAAGTTTTGAAGACACAACTAAGAGATTTTGGTGCAGAAAGGACGCCAGACGTCGGTGGACATGAGAATTTTCCTGTAGATGCTGTTGGAGAACTACATAACTGGCACAAGAAAAGTATTTTCTTTGATTTGCCATACTGGGAGGATCATCTGCTAAGGCATAATTTAGATGTCATGCATATTGAGAAGAACTTTTTTGACAATCTCATGAACACGATCCTTAACGTTAAAGGTAAAACAAAGGATAATTTGAAGTCAAGACTGGATTTAGTCGATATATGTGCTCGTCCAGAACTTCATGTTGATGAGAATGGTAGGGCTCCTTTTCCCATATACCGGCTTGATGCAGAGGGGAAAAACGCGTTCTTTGATTGGATTTCAAACGATGTGGAGTTTCCAGATGGCTACGCATCTAATTTGCGAAACTGTATCGACAGAAAGGAAGGAAAGTTCACAGGCTTGAAAAGTCACGATTGCCATGTGATGATGCAGCGCCTCCTTCCGTTTGCCTTCAAGGAACTATTACCACGAAAAGTTCATGAAGCTGTTGCAGGGATAAGTGCTTTTTTCCGCGATTTATGCAGCAGATCAGTGACTCTTGAAGGTATTACAAATTTGAAGACTAACATTGCCGTGATTCAGTGCAACCTTGAGAAGATATTTCCTCCCTCATTTTTTGATGTTATGGAGCATCTTGCTATTCACCTTGCAAGAGAATTGGAACTTGGTGGTCCTGTGCAGTATAGATGGATGTATCTTTATGAGCGGTATATGTTCCATTTGAAGAAGAAGGTGAAAAATTTAAGTAGGGTGGAAGGTTCTATAGTCGCACAGATGATCAATGAAGAAATTTCAAACTTTGCGGAGCACTACTTTCCAGCAGAAGTTCAGACCAAAAACAGAAGATCTGCTCGGCATGATGATAGAGGTCAACGGGCAACATATCATGTTAAGGTTCCAGACATTTTCACAGATGTTGGACGACTTAGCGGAAAACCAAAGGACCGTCGACTTACTGAGCACGAGCGAAGTCATTTGCAGACATATTTGCTGACGAACTGCGAAGACGTTCTTCCATATGAGAGGTAAGTTTATTATCTTACAAAATTCTACTTTAAAAATTGACATTTTAATCTAAATAGTTATATTATTGACATCATATGTACAGGATTTTCATGGCAGCGAAGCGGTTGGAATATAGATACGCCACAGAGGCGGAACTAGAAGAAATGAAGCAGAGAGAATTTGCTGGATGGATGTTTACCTATGTGAGTGCCTTAAACAAATAAAAAGTACATTTACCATATATTTATTCTAATTCATTTATTGATATAACCTACATTTGTGCTATTAATAGGTGTCTGCTGGTTTGGACAGAGGTGAAACATTTGACGATTGGATACGCGAGATGGTGGTTGGCCCAAACTGTGTTGTAAAGTCATATCCGAGATTCTGTACTCGAGGATATGCATTCGCAACTGAGAAGAGGAGACATTCGCGTACGACCTACGATGCTGGCGTTTGTTCTTCATCAGGTGATGATGTATACTACGGACACATACAAGAGATTTTGGAAATCAAGTATTTGGGCTTGGTTGGATTGCGCTGTACTGTTTTCTATTGTGATTGGCACGACAACACTCCAGATCGAGGTGTGAGAACAGATGCATTTGGTGTTACATCAGTACATTCGAGGCGAAAGCTGCAATATTATGATCCTTTCATTCTTGCTTCTCAGGCCGATCAGGTAAGTTAATGTTGTACGAATTCCAAAATGATTCACCAAATTTCATACTTTTACTAATATTTTTTAAAATGTTACAGGTTTCTTATATCAAGTACCCACGGGTAAGGAACAGAGATGATCCATGGGTTACGGTTACAAGAGTCAACCCGAGAGGCCGAGTTCAGGGAACTTCAGAGCTTGAAGACCCGCTGCAACCAATCACATCCGGCAACTTAAGTGCAGCTGAAGATGTAGGTGAAGGTGGCCTTGTAGTCGATTTGACAGACTTCGCGGAGGACGCCGTCGTTTACGCAGAAGAAGAACCAGTTATTGGAGAGTTTCACCAAGATCCAGATTCCGATTCATCTGGTGACAATGAGTCAGAATCAGAGTAGAATTTTTTTTTTTTTTTTTTTTACCAAAAATTCCGACGGATTTCCGAGGGCATTTAGGGTTTCCTCGGAATTTCCTCGAAATTAAAAAATTTACCGAGGAAAATATAATTTCTATGGACATTCCTCGGAATTTCCTCGGAAATTTCCGAGGAATTCCGAGGAAATTCCGAGGAATGAGATAAATTTTTTAGTTTCTCGGAATTCCTCGGAAATTTGAAATTTCCGAGGAAATTCCGAGGAAATAGGGTTTCATAACCTAAGAACGACGTTTTGCTGATCGAATAACACAGATATAACCTTCATTGAGTGTCTTAAATAGCTTATGTAGTCATACCTAGTGTTTTACACCGTAACTTACATTTTTAAGATTGCTCGAACAAAAATCACACAACATAAGATAAACACTTATACACTTTAACAAACGTTAACCGAATTACTTACAATTATTTTTGAATTTTTTTATTTCATGGTTTATGATCATCCACACAAATTATCCTCAATTGAATGAATGCATTTGTACTAAAAATGAAATACGGGAAAAAATTGGGACTTTCAAACCCTAAACCACGTTTCCTCGGTATTTCGTCGGAAATTTCCGAGGAAATTCCGAGGAAAGATGGATTTTCCTCGGTATTTCCTCGGAAATTTCCGACAAAATACCGAGGAAACGTGTTTCCGTCGGAAAGTTCGTACCGGGAAACCAAAAATCTTGAATTAATTCGAGAACCGCGTGTTAGGTATGATTTTAATTTATCCGACGGAATTCCGACGGAAAAACGTCCGTCGGAAATAGTAAATATAATACCTATCCTCCTTCTTCTTCTTCTCCGCCGCTTCGAACATATCGAAGGATCTCTTATCTCTCTACTCTATCTCCTCTCGATCTCCTCTATCATCTCGCCGCCGGTGTCCTCTCTGTCCTCTCTCTATCTCGATCTCCTCTATCATCTCGCCGCGGTTCTCCTCTCTCTCCTCTCTCTAAAACGCCGAATCATGTAAGAATAATTCAAACTTCATATTTTTGTGATTCCAAACTTCATATTTTCGTGTGAGATCGAATATTGAGATCGAATATTGTGGATTTTAGGTTGTTAGAAGGATAGTTTCGGATTTTAGGTTGTTAGATTGATAGTTTAGGATTGAATTTCGGATTTTAGGTTATTTTTTTAGTTATCTATGGAATTATTTTTAGTTTTAAAAACGTTTTTCGATTTTTAAAAACGTTTTTGATTTTTAAAATTTTTTCCCTATTTTTAAAAACGTTTTTTGATTTTTTATAACGTTTTTTTAGTTTTAAAAACGTTTTTGATTTTAAAAAAAGTTTTACTTTAGTTTTAAAATTTTTTCTTATATTTATTTATAAAAACGTTTTTGCTTTTAAAAAACGTTGTCAATGAATTTGAAAAACGTTTTTACTCTTTTATAAGTCTTTTTCAGATATAAAAACCAAAAATTTTAAAACTATTTTTATAACTATTACAACATTTTTTATAACTATTAAAACATTTTTTGATTTGTAAAAACATTTATATGATTAAAAAAAGTTTTTTCTATTTTTAAAAAGGTTTAGGAAGTTTCTAAAACGTTTTTTTTCTCATATTACAAATATTTTTTAAGTATTACAATATTTTTTGATTTTTTTAAAACATGTATATGATTTTAAAACTATTTTTATATCTTTTAAAACTAAAATCACTTATTTTTAAAAAGGTTTTCGATTTTAAATAACTAAAATCACTATTTTCCAAATTCCAAAGAATTTAAAAAACGTTTTTCAATGATTTTTACAATTGTTTATGTTATTAAAACTATTTTTTCTGATATTAAAACTATTTTATTAAGTATTAAAACATTTTTTTATTTGTAAAAACGTGTATATGAATTAAATATTACTAACACATTATAACTTTTTTTGGATTTTTATATCTTTAAACTACAGGTCTTACGATGATCAGACCCCGCCTCCTCGACATCGTCGTGCTCGTGGTCGTGGCTCGGGGAGCCACTCCGTTCAGGATTCCCGCAGCTCCCACGATACATCTCCCTCTCCATATCCCGACGCTCCTTCTGGCTCTGATGCTGTACCCGTTATTCCTCCGAACTATCAGGCTCCTGCGGAACTGGCGAGGGTTGCAGCGTTTGTTCGACAGCCTGGTCGTCACCATCTTCCGTTTCTCACTCCCCATCCATCTGGACCGGGTCAGACATGGTTTGATCGATCCTCGAACGGGATCAGCGCATGGATCAACCGTATGATGTATCTGTGCTTGGACGTGGGACATCCTACTTTCACCGACTTTCCTATAAGCAAACAAGTTCTGTGGTTTGAACAGTTTGCGGTAAGTATTCTTTATTTTTTCAATTTAAATTTTTTCAATATAATTTTCTACTAATTGTTTTTTTTTTTTCAGCAAGAATTCAACTGGAATCCCGACTATACGGCGTTTGTCTATTACCACTTCGTCCACAAAGTTATGACCAACTATGGTTATCAAATTTACGAGTGGAAGAAGAAGTGGCAAAAGAACAAGGTTTGCTTTTTAATTTTTAAACCTTTTTAAAATTTATTACATTATATTTTAATTAATCTAACAATTTTTTTTTTCAAAAAGGTCCCAAAGTTAATGAACCTCGAGGTCTGGGCACAGTTGATTGAGCATTGGAGTAAAGACGAGACGAAATCGACTTCTTCCACCAACTCCACCAACCGCAAGAGCGATCGTAAAGGAAAGGGCGTCTACAAGCACAACTTGGGTGCTCAGTCCCAAGCCACTCTGAGAGATCGCATGGTAACTTCAATCGCTTTTTATTCTATTTAATAATTTTATAATTTTTGAAATTAAAATTCCAAATTTTCTTCTAATTACAAATATTTATATTGATATCAAGGTGGAAGCAAATGATGGTGAGCCGGTTGATGATTTCGCGCTAATGAAGAAGGCGTATACGAACAAGCAGACCGGCGAGATCGATGACGTTGTCGTGAAGGGTGTCGTCGACCTCATCAACAGTCAGTTGGAAGAAGCATCGTCTCAGCTTCCAATCGAAGACGAAGATTCAACGGGTTTCCATTGCCTCGGGATCAGATCAACGAAATCGTTCAAAAGGTAAGTTTCATTTCATCTTAATTATTATTTACTTTTTTTTTATTTTTCTATTTCAACGGTTCCAATCTTATTATTATTTACATTTTGGTTATTTTCTATTTCAGTCGGTTCCGAAGAAGAAGGGCAGAATGGTGGGTTTGGCTCGTCCGTCACAGGCGGTTGCGTCTTCTGCTGCAGCCCCGCCCTTTGTTGATCCCGAAGCACTTATGGGTCAGCTGCAAGACAAGGACCAACGCATTTCTGCGTTGGAGACTCAGATGGCGACCCAACAGGCGAGCTTCGAGGCACAGAGGAAGCTGAACGAGCAGATGATGGAAATGATGAGGAGGTTGCACCCGAACGTCGATTTTTCGACCTTCCAAGACCCGAACACCCAAAACCAGTAGTTTTTTTTTTTCAAAAACTTGAAATGTTTTTTTTTATTTGTAAGACTTTCAATTTTATATATTTCATTTTATATTTTCAAATTTAATTTTCTAATATCTTTTCTTTTAAGAAATAATTTTTTTAAAAAAAATTTAATTTTTTTAAAATTATTTTCAAAATTATTTTTAAAATATTTCCGACGAACTCTTCCTCGGAAAATTCTGACGGACTTCCATCGGTAATTTCCGACGGAACGTCTCCGTCGGAATTGTCCGACGGAAGGTCTCCGTCGGAATTGTCCGACGGAAGGTCTCCGTCGGAATTTTCCGACGGATATCTCCGTCAGAATATTCCGACGGAAAGTTCCGTCGGAAATTTCCGACGAGCATTCCGACGACTCGTCTTCCTCGCTTTTTCCTCGGAATTTTCGTTCCTCGGAATTCCGTCGGAAATTTCCGAGGAAATTCCGACGAAATACAAAATTCCGACGACTTTTTTCCGACGGAAGAGTTCCTCAATTTGCCGTCGGAATACCCTAATTCCGACGGAATTCTGAGGAATTTATCCGTGGGAAATTGCTTGTTTTCTTGTAGTGACCTAGTAATACTTACAGATCAATTTCAAAGCCAACTACACATTATCATCCAAGTCACAACTTTTTAGGAAAGACTCTTGATTTGATGAGATATTCGTTTAACTAGTCTTAGTTACAAACACATAATAAACCATAATTAGTATAGAAGGATATTGAATCCATGAAGAATGGAAGACATTACAAACTATAAAAACAAAATCAAGCTAAAATAAAACATTTAAGGGCTTTTTTGTTAGCAGGAAAAAGTAAATAACAAGACAATTGAAATCAAGTTTTTACACTATCAGAGAATATATTAGGTTTTCCAAAAAATTGCATGAAACATACGAAGATATGCAGCTAGGGTTCATTATGAATCTACAGCACATAACACAGTTGTCAAAATTTTCCACTTTTGTATCTCCAACTATTATGCTTAACAAATTAATAGACCAGTTTTGTTGATTGTTATGAGATATAAACATGGATGAATTGATTAGGTTCTGATAAAGTTCTCAATATTCCACAATTCAGTTTTTGTGGTTACAACATATTATTCATCAAATACTATGTTCGAATATTAAATGCAGCATTTTCGATGTTGTAACTATCTAAGATAACATTGCTAGAGTGTAGACTACAACAACTTATCAACTTATAGTTTTCCAATAATGAACAAGCTTTATGAGATTCAGAAATCAAGACACTGGCAGTAGTATTAATGTTTTTGACTCCTTGAGAAACTGATCATTTCAAAAGAATTTTTTAATTGTTGCCACTACGTCCAAACCAATTATACTCCATGAAATGCGGTAGAACTCTACCGAATAGCCATTTAAGTTTACACTTTTGTTGAGTGGCATGACAAAGAGTGTCTCTTTGATTTCTTCCTTGGAAATGTTTATGAAAATCTAGAAATTGAGATTCTGAGCAGAAAAATGACAAAATCTCTTTCAAGGTTTGAAGAGAGCAAAGAGCTAGCCAAACAACATGCCATGGAGAAATACTCAACAATAACATGAGTCGTTAAGCATGATGTCATGGTGATCTTTCTGCCACATTGGCTCCTTTTTGCATGATGTATTGTCATTTGGTGGAAGAAACCAATCTCGCGATTCATAAGTTGCATGCATTATAAACTAGACTTTTGCTGGAAAAGTGTTTCCTATGTCTAGATCAGCGTGATCCAATTTTTCCTTGTTGTGTTCTTCTCAGGCCACCAAAGAAGTGGGGTTAGTGAGAAGTGATTTCTGCAGCTTAACTTTCTCAATGGCTTACTCACGGACTATGATAGAGATGTCATTACAACTGTTTTTGTTTGGAGCATGTATAGCTAGTTTTAGAGGCTTCAGAGACCAAAACAGCTTGTACTATCTTAAGCCATGTAACAAATATGTAAAGTATTCGCAATAGTGTATGTGTACTGATATATCACATGGTGAAAGACCATGAAAGGTTTGTAAGCTATTCTACAAAGAAAAGGGATTCAAAAGACAAAGAGCATGATCTGATTGAAATGGCTCTAAAATCTCAGCAAAACATAAAGAAATATGGCCACCCAATATTCTTTTATGAGAGCAAGATCTATCCGATTGGATATTGAACTGCTGTATTAGTTGTTCTACCAAACAAAAGGAAGCACCTTATTTAGTTTGAGTTTTTTAAAAAATTGCATCCTGCAAAGCGAGAATGAAACATGTTATTCATATCAATTTTTTTGTTTGGATAACGTGAATGCTGTGAATTATGAAGAAAATCTCCAACCATAGTTTTCGGGATGCCTAGTGGAGTTAAAAAATGAAGTTTAGATCATCTAACTTCGTCCAAAGCTCCACACGCTGCTTCAACAAGTAAAAACCATAAGCCACAAAGACTCAAGAAATTCATATTATCAAAACTTTTTTTTTGTCAACATATTTATATTGTCAATTAAATGTATAAATGCGGCAAGTAATAAGGTGCAACAAAGCCGAGTTAACTTCTACTACAACCCTTGAATTCCGAAAACCCCAATTCTAGCTGTAACATAATGTTCAGAATTACCAAAAACTTACATATCACAAAATCTGCTCTCGTAATTCTTCTTGAATTTGTAGCTCATACATACATTTAGATTCTATATGAAAGATTCATATGAAATATTTTAAGTATTGAATAATAGATTTTACCATAACTTACAAAAATTTAGATTATATTTTTGGAATCTTCTTATTCACTGAACGATTATTTCTCCAAGTTTTTAGATAATCAAAATTAATATTTGATTTTTTAATTGTGTTTCAGAATTCTTTTTATTTTTAATATATAAAACACAGTTTTTTTAGATAACTAAACACGAGTTCTAATTTAGATTCTAATTACATAATAATCACATTGCATGAGTTAATAATAATTACATTAGAACATAACATCTCTTAACACTTTTTAATGGGTTTCTCGTATAAATAATACAAAGACAGATAAATAAGTACGAAGTATGGGTATTCTCTCACCATTTACTATTCACATAAATTTTGTACTTTTGATTTGGATATATAAAGTGGTTTAGGAATTTACTAACAAATAAATAGTTTTTAGAATCTAAACTTTATTTTACTTCGTAAAGTCTCTATAATTTTTAATTATAATTTATAAAAATTTGTTTTAGATAATTGAATATGAATTTTTCTAAAATTTATATGTACAGATTATAAACACGAATTTTAAATTTAAATATTTTAATTTGTTTGCTTATTATACCCTATATACCAATCCAAATATCTAATATTTAGGTATAAGTAGTGAAAAAGAAACAATGGTTTAGGTAATTAATTAAGAGAAGGGTATTAAAAACCTAAGAGTGAAACCGGAAGCTAAATGGAACAGGCATTACTTGTATCGGTAAGAATCCGTCGTGTCTGATTTTCGGGTTTTGGGAGGTTACTTCTCTTTCGAAACAGATCCCAACAAATTCAAGGTTCGTCTCCTTCTCTCTCTCTTCTCTCTCTCACTCTTCTCTGCTTCACTTAGCTCAAATCTTCAACAACGCCTTTCTCAAAAACGTTAACTTTCTTTTATGCCTCTTCTCAATTTTCTTCTCCTTTCTCCCAATTTTCTGTTGGACAATTTGAGGTTGAAAATGTCGGGAAATTTTCAATCTTTTCATGAATTGGAAGAATGAATTGTTAGTGCGAGTTCGGATACTCGCATTCGGAAACTCAAAGTTCATTTTTTTCTTCTTCTTTCTGGGTATTTTAGTTAGGGTTTGCTTAAGCTTCTTCGATCTTCCGCTTGTGTTTTTTTTTTGTTTCAAATTCTATTGGAATTAAGTTAAAAGATAGGTAAATCTAGTTGCTTCCCTTTCTATTGTTCAATCTAACCCTTAGATCGATTATTCGAGGTAGAATTGTAAAGTCTTAGATTCAGAATCGAACTCAATTGTGGAATGTTGAATTCAGTTAGTAGAAACCCTAATTCAACAGCTTGCAAACTCTCCAAAACCAGCCCTGACCTCATTGTTATGTTATGTATGTCGTTGATCCACTTTTGAGCTTATTGATGGGGACCTTGTTTGTGTGCAGAGAAAAATGAGTAGCTTAGTGGAGAGGCTTCGTATACGATCAGACAGGAAACCAGTTTATAACCTAGATGACTCTGATGATGATGACTTTGTTCCCAAAAAAGATCGGACACTTGAGCAAGTTGAGGCTATTGTCAGAACCGACGCGGTTTGTTGTCTCTCCTCTTAGTTAATTCAGCGTTTTAGATTGCATTTGGAGTTTCTGTCTGTTTTATTCTTTCGTTGCTGTTTCTCTGAGTGCACAGAAAGAAAATGCATGTCAAGCTTGTGGGGAAAGTGCAAATCTTGTAAGCTGCAATACATGTACTTATGCTTACCATCCTAAATGCCTTGTCCCACCTCTTAAAGATGCTTCTGTTGAGAACTGGAGATGCCCAGAATGCGTAAGATTTTAAATTTACCGTTCATTATTGTGTTTAGCATGCTTACATGGAACTCACTGAGAATTGTTTTTTTTGTTTTTTTTTATGTTTGCAGGTTAGTCCTCTGAATGAGATAGATAAGATATTGGACTGTGAATTGCGTCCTACGATATCTAATGAACAAGATTCCTCCGATGCGGCACCAAAGCAAGTTTGTGTGAAGCAGTATCTCGTCAAGTGGAAGGGGTTATCATACCTTCACTGCTCTTGGTACTGTGTATATGTTTTGTCTTGTTCTTTGTTCTTCTGTTTTGTTCTCACTGTTTCTGGTGGCTTATTTTGTACAAATAATATCTCTTTTCAGGGTGCCTGAGAAAGAATTCGTGAAGGCTTATAAATCCAATCATCGTTTAAAAACCAGGGTGAACAACTTTCACCGCCTGAAATTGGATTCATCCAATAATAACGAAGATGATTTTGTCGCCATTCGTCCTGAGTGGACCACTGTTGATCGGATTCTTGCCTACAGGTTTAGTGATGGAAATTTTTTCTTTCTTTATTTATTTGCCAACTCTCTTATAAAAGCCTATCTCTGGTAGAGTTGCTTCTTCATCATAATAAATTTAGACGTTTTTGTCTATTGAATTTCTGTTGCATGTTTTCTTCTATGATATAGAGAAGAGGATGGCGAGGAGCAATATCTTGTAAAATATAAAGAACTTTCCTATGATGAGTGTTATTGGGAATCAGAATCAGACATCTCGACTTTCCAGAATGAAATTCAAAGGTTCAAAGATATAAATTCTAGGACTCGCAGAGGTAATAAAGATGTCGACCATAGAAGAAATCCCAAAGACTTTCAACAGTTTGATCATACTCCTGAGTTCCTCAAAGGTATTTGGATCACCTTTAACTCATATATGTACTTTATCTGCAGTGCTATTGTACAATGTTTCCCATCTTTGGTACTGATAGATGCTTTCTGCTATTGAAGGCTTGTTGCATCCGTACCAGCTTGAGGGACTTAATTTCTTGCGGTTCTCATGGTCAAAGCAGACACATGTTATCCTTGCTGATGAAATGGGGCTAGGTTAGTGATTTTTTCATCTATTGCGAGAGGCTTTTGTTTTTCTTCCTTCCTGTAATGTTGTGAGTTTTTTTCTTGTTTTTAGGCAAAACGATTCAAAGCATTGCCCTATTAGCTTCACTTTTTGAGGAGAATCTCATTCCACATTTGGTGATCGCTCCTCTGTCGACTCTGCGGAACTGGGAGAGAGAGTTTGCCACATGGGCCCCACAGATGAATGTGGTATGTAGGCATTTTCACACACGCACCATTTGTGCCTTTGTGGTATTTTTTTTTTGTTTGTTGATAAAATGATCTTCATGGTCATTTGACGGTCAGGTTATGTATTTTGGCACTTCGCAAGCTCGAGCCGTTATTAGAGAACACGAGTTTTACTATCCTAAAGGTCAGCAAAAGATCAAGAAAAAGAAATCTGGACAAGGCAGTAGTGAAAACAAGCAAAAAAGAATCAAGTTTGATGTCCTCCTCACATCGTATGAGATGATCAACCTAGACACAGCAGTTCTGAAACCAATTAAGTGGGAGTGCATGGTAACTCTTGTAGCCTATGAGACATTATTATTCTCTCAGCCGTCTCGCTTCTCTCTTTCATATGTAGCTGAAGTATGGATTTTCTTGGTCAGATTGTTGATGAAGGCCATCGACTGAAAAATAAGGATTCAAAGCTGTTCTCTTCATTGACACAGTATTCAAGTAACCATCGTATTCTTCTGACAGGAACACCACTTCAGGTTTGTCACTTGATTTTGATTCTTTGAATTTTTTTTTTCTATAGTTGTATCTGAGCATAGTAGCTACTGGTCTGCAATGAGAATTGTTTTATATTTTCCTGCTCTAGTGTCTTACCTGATTAGCTGTAATCTTTGAACTTTGTCCAATATAAGTTAGGTTTTGTTTATTTTTTTTTTTCGTGTATAAAGATTTAATACTAATGTATTGGCCTCTTTATTAATTATTCTTATACGATATTGTTTTTTCTTCATGCGACTCTTTTTTTGGACTAACGAAGATCGCAATTTTAATAGGCATTCTTAGCAATCTTAAAACGAGTGGGGATAGTAGTTGAAAGGATTAAATGTTACAGAGATTCATCAATAATAGAACAAACCATCTTAAGAGAGGAATCTTTTCTTAGGTTAAAGTCATTACTTTTGACGGTGGTGAAACTAACAATTCTGAGTCGAAGAAATGTTTTAAAGAATCCATTTTAGTGGCTTAGCTTCTATACATCGTCCATGATCTATAAAGGACTCAATTTTGTGTCTGGCATTTATTTGATTTTATATGGCCAAATAGTATATGTGACTAATTTATTACATGGTGCCTTTTCAGAACAACTTGGATGAACTTTTCATGCTCATGCATTTTCTTGACGCGGGAAAGGTAGCCGAAGGATAAGCACATATATACTTTCGAGAATTTTATGTAGCTAACAGTTATTTTATTGCGCTTTTATACTTGCAGTTTGGCAGTTTAGAGGAGTTCCAGGAGGAGTTTAAAGATATTAATCAAGAGGAGCAGATTTCAAGACTCCACAAAATGTTGGCTCCACATTTGCTCAGAAGTATAAACCAAAAAAATTTCTTCATTTTTTCTGAATGTGCATTTGTCTTTCAAAAATTTGAATCACTGGGATAGTAGTAATCTTTTTATGTTAACTGTGGTGTGTAATATTTTGATTGCTTTTGCAGGGGTCAAGAAAGACGTAATGAAAGACATGCCCCCTAAGAAGGAGCTCATTTTGCGAGTTGATTTAAGCAGCCAGCAAAAAGAATATTACAAGGCTATTTTTACCCGTAACTATCAACTATTGACCAAAAAAGGAGGTGCTCAAGTAAGTTTTTCTTTTTACTTTATCAGATCCATATACCTCATAGTTGGAGAAGGAACCAGTTCTACTGTAATTTGTTTGGTGATTGTGTGTTGGTCTAATTCTGTTTCAGATTTCTCTTAATAACATAATGATGGAATTGCGAAAAGTTTGCTGCCATCCTTATATGCTGGAAGGTGTTGAGCCAGTTATTCACGACGCAAATGAAGCTTTCAAGTAACTATTCATTTCCCTAAATGGACTATAAAATTTGATACGGATTGGTTTATAGATATGTATTGAAGTCTTGTGCTAACCTTTGCATTTACCTCTTCTTAACTGTATCATAGAAAACTTGTGGAATCTTGTGGAAAGCTGCAACTTTTAGACAAAATGATGGTCAAGCTGAAAGAGCAAGGACACCGAGTTCTCATCTACACACAGTTTCAGCACATGCTTGACTTACTTGAAGACTACTGTTCCTATAAGGTATGTGAACTTGTTTCCTGTACATTCTATTTCGGTAGGTTATCATTCTTGATTGTTCTGTGGAATACCGTTTTGACAACTATAGAATCAGCTCATCTTTTTCTTCTGATTAGTGTTGTTGGGCGCCATTATGGATATGCAAGTTGGTAACTTTCTCTGTCGGCAATATAACTTCTTTATCCCCTCGAAGATTAAATTTGTATTTTTTGAAATGCCATTATTATTACCATTGCTATCGCTAACTCGCTGATACATGCACTGAATATTACTTGTTTGTATCACTCTCTATCACATTTATTTAGAATGCAGTTAAGGAAAATATTTCATATCATTTGAGCTGTTCCTTTACTCGTCTTTGTCAGGAATGGATCTATGAGCGAATCGATGGAAAGGTTGGCGGAGCTGAGCGGCAAATACGTATAGATCGGTTTAATGCCAAAAACTCCAACAGATTCTGCTTTTTGCTCTCCACAAGAGCTGGTGGCTTAGGAATTAATCTTGCAACCGCCGATACAGTAATCATATATGACAGGTTTGAATTTCATCTTCTCTCAGGGGCATCTTTTGGCTTTCCATAATTATTGTGTCAAGCATTTGGAGGAGCTACTTGGTTTAATTGCATGAGAATTTGGAACTACAATGTTCATTTTGAAGCGAGTTGGCTATATAATGATAAACATTTTGTTGAACATGTAAGTTCTAAGACAACGGGAAGATCAGGCTATGCTTGGATGACAGTTTGTTTAGGTTTACATCTGTTCACATTTTCATACATATAGTTGACGTGTTTTTCTGCTTCTGTAGTGACTGGAATCCTCATGCTGATCTCCAGGCTATGGCTAGAGCGCATCGACTTGGCCAAACAAATAAGGTTTTAACTTTTTTCCCCCAGTGCTGTCAACTTCCACTTTCAGTATTTCTTTTGTTTCGCTAACTAAGCCTTATATTCGCCTCTAGGTTATGATTTACAGACTCATAAATCGAGGCACCATTGAAGAAAGGATGATGCAGTTGACTAAAAAGAAGATGGTTCTTGAGCATCTTGTTGTCGGGAAACTGAAAACACAGAACATTAATCAGGTATAATTTTTTTTGCTTAAAGATACAAAATTTCTCAACAGATTGGTGTTAGAAGGTAGCAACATCAAGAAGAATACCTTTTGTTATTTGCGTGAAACTAAAAGAAGAAAACACCAGCGAAGAGTCCATATTTGTTTAATTGTTTTTCACTAAGTTTCTTGTTTGTTTTATTTTCCTGACTGCAATTTAGGAAGAGTTAGATGACATCATCAGATATGGTTCAAAGGAGCTATTTGCTAGTGAAGATGACGAAGCAGGGAAGTCTGGAAAAATTCATTATGACGATGCGGCTATAGACAAGTAATATACTCTTTCCTCGCCTTCCTGTGGTTCGAATGAAGCTGTTGCGATCAATTTTTTTCTTCATTTTCTGTTCCGTAGGTTGCTTGATCGTGATATCGTAGATGCTGAGGAGGTCGCAGTGGATGATGAAGAGGAGAACGGATTCTTAAAAGCTTTCAAGGTTCATTTTTCCCGCTTACTTTTCTTCCTCTTCTATTAGTATTATCTTGATCATTTCATTGTAAACTGATTTTGATACTCTATTGGAAATTATATAATTGTGTTCCTATATTCCATGGCATTCAGTTCCTGAGTGGCTATCGAAATCTCTTCTGATATGCACAATCTTTTCTCATATTATTAACTTGCGAAGTTTTGAAAATCTATATTCTTCCTGTATTTTAGGTTGCAAATTTTGAGTATATAGATGAAAATGAGGCGGCAGCATTAGAGGCACAAAGAGTTGCTGCCGAAAGCAAATCTTCAGCAGGCGACAGGGCAAGTTATTGGGAAGAGTTGTTAAAAGACAAATTTGAGGTGCAGCAGGCTGAGGAACTTAATGCTCTTGGAAAGAGGAAAAGAAGTCGCAAGCAGGTTTGGTCTCTTCTTGATCTCCCTTGACCAATCGTAGCATCAAATTGATATCCGGATTTTCACCTTTCATATCCTCTTCATTCCGTTCTACGTAATAAATTTGTTTCACGTTGTCTCATTCCTCGCTTTTGAATTCCTCACGTAGCTCAATTCGGAGAGTAATATTTGAGTTGACTGTATTTAATAACTATCAGCTGGTGTATAATATGGAAATAAGAACTTGAGTTTACTCATTAATTGGGGTTGATATAGGCCCAAGTATTTATAGTCTTTTGTTTCCATATCTGATCTATTACTGACGGTTTACGTTGATTTGGTCAGCCATCTTCGTTTCATAGCTTTCAGGAACGCTGTTCTAATTCTTCTATTGGCTTTTTTTCCTAGTTGGTATCTGTTGAGGAAGATGATCTTGCTGGTTTGGAAGATGTGAGCTCTGATGGAGATGAAAGTTACGAAGCCGAGTCAACGGATGGTGAAGCACCAGGACAAGGAAATCAGACGGGTAGAAGGCCGTACAGAAGAAGGGGACGAGGTATTGCAACGTTTCTGAGTTTCTTTAAATTGTAGTGAAGCTAAAATGAGTGATATTAAGAGTGTATGCAGTTTACTAAAAGTTATTTCCTTAGATAACTCGGAGCCAACTCCGTTGATGGAAGGCGAGGGGAGATCTTTCAGAGTACTCGGTTTCAACCAGAGTCAAAGGGCCATTTTTGTACAGACGTTGATGAGGTATCTTCTTACCGATAAGGCCTTTAGACACAAGAAACTATACTGTTTAGATTTTACATTTTTGTCTCCTGATGCATCAATATATCGTCAGTCTTGTGCCGTACATGGTTTTCATGTTTTTGTCGTCTGGCCATAACATTTTGCAGGTACGGAGTTGGCAATTACGATTGGAAGGAGTTTGTTCCTCGCTTGAAGCAGAAGACCTATGATGAAATAAAAGAGTATTAACTCAGTTCTCTTCAGCTTCTTTACCAAAAACGCATCATTGTAAAAAGGCGTTCTGGTTGACAAATGCCGTTTCATCAACTGATTGTTTGATGATTGTTTCTCAGATATGGAGTACTCTTCTTGAAGCACATTGCTGAAGATATTGACGAGAACTCCCCAACCTTTTCAGGTGACTGATAAGTCATCTTTTCACTGTTTGTCAAAATGTGATTGTTGCTTCTCCTGTTAACCTGTTAAATATATAACTGCAATGGGCTTTGTCTGTAGATGGTGTGCCCAAGGAAGGACTTAGAATTGAAGATGTTTTAGTCAGAATTGCTGTTCTGATGCTAGTACAGGAAAAGGTGAGTCTATCGACTGTAATCCTCTAATATGCTTTCCTCTTTTATTTCTGAGTTGTCGTCTGAGAACCAATGCACAGTGTTGCCATATGGTGATTGGGGTTTCTCTATTTGTGTTTTACTGTTATTGTGTACATTACTTAGATGATGCAAGATGAATGTAGCACTGTTTTTGTATCTGTTGCTTCTAGGCAATAGTTTGATCTGTACCAATATTTTTTATTCAGTGTAATTCAGTCTTTAATCATAAAACCTATGTAATAAGCAGGATCTAAAATGACTCGGTGCACTCCTGTGGTAGAACGTTTTGTTCTGTTCTGCTTCATTTTCTATGTTTCCAGTCACTTTGTACAGAACTAGAGGAAGCTGCCGTTTCCAGTCTTCTTCTTTCATAAGCTTATCGCCCTGAAGATTTGATTCTGAGTTGCTCATATTTGTTTAACTCTCAGTATTTTTTGTTGCTTCTGCCTGCCAGGCGAAGCTTGTAGAAGATCATCCAGCAAAACCTGTTTTCCCTAACCGCATCCTTGAAAGATTCCCAGGACTGAGAAGTGGAAAAGTCTGGAAGGAGGAACATGACAAGATTATGATACGTGCCGTTTTAAAGTATGAAACCTTGAAAAGTGTTCTCACCATATGGTTTTATTGTATCATCACTTTCTACTACTTGCTCACGGTTTCTTTTCCTTCTCTTGAAATCTAAATCTTTAGGCATGGGTACGGACGATGGCAAGCTATTGTTGATGACAAAGAGTTGGGGATCCAAGAGCTTATCTGCAAAGAATTGAACTTTCCTCACGTTAGTTTGTCTGCTGCTGAACAAGCTGGCTTGCAAGCGCAGAATGGTAGTGGAAGCTCTAATCTGGGAGCACAGAATAGCCAGAATCATGGAAGCGGTATTACAGGGAACAGTAATGCTTCTGCTGATGCGGGCCAAGTAAACTCGATGTTCTACTACCGGGACATGCAGAGAAGACTTGTTGAGTTTGTGAAAAAGCGAGTTCTGCTTCTGGAGAAGGCGTTAAATTATGAATATGCAGAGGATTATTATGTACGTTGTGTCCACTTGCAGTGTCCATACTTATTCTCATGTCTTGTGCTTGCGTTGTTCAACATTTTAGTGAATCTTTGGTTGCAGGGACTTGGTGGCTCATCATCTGTGCCTAATGAAGAGCCAGAAGCTGAAGCAAAGGTCACTGACACAGTGGGAGCGAGCTTTATTGAGGTCGACGATGAGATGCTTGAGGCACTTCCTAAGACTGAGCCCATTAGTAAGTTTCACTACAAGTTTTTCTAGTTAACGAGTTGTTGGTTTCTAATATGAGCTCTCTGAATCTCGCTGCAGCTACAGAAGAAATTATGGTGGCTGCTGGTGACAACAACCAAGAGCGGGTTGAAGTATCTCAACTTTATAACGAGGTAAAGCTTCGTTTTAAATCTTTAGTGAAAGGCTAATGTCTAGAATCATTACCACACTAATCTCTCTGTTCTTATCCAGATGTGCAAAATTGTTGATGAGAACGCTCGTGAATCTGTTCAAACATATGTGAACAAGAAACCGTCTTATATCAGTGAGAGCCTCCGTTTAATCGAATCTATCAGTCGTGACATTTGCAGAAAACTTTCGGCTCCATCTGATCAATCCAAGTCACATGAAGACACCAAACCAAACCTAAACAATGTTGAGATGAAGGACTCGGTCGAAGAAACAAAACCCTTAAGCGTCGATCTGAATGTGTTGGAGGGAGAGGAGAACATTGCAGAAGCTAGTGGAAGTGTTGATGTGAAAATGGAAGAAGCCAAAGAAGAAGAGAAGCTTCAGTGTCTTTGATTGACAAATTAGTATATATCTATAAGATTTAAGACCAAAGGGGTCATTAAGTTATGATGTTATAGACTTACTATTATTCCTTATGTAAGACTCGGATCCTAAGCTCTGCTTTCTCTTTATACAATATTTGGGAACATTTAGGCTAACTTATCTTACATCAATGAACACTTGAAAAACACTTTTACTAACAGAAAATTTTAATTAACTTCGATAAATTTCCCATGGGTTGGTTTAAGGGAAATTTATTGAACTCGAGCCGGTTCTATTTCGGTTTTCCTTTGCTAGGTTTTGAGTTTGACTTTTGAGTCTTTTGACAGAAAATTTTACAGATAACTACAATTTTTACAGACAGGTCTCTCCAGAAGCACTCCGTTCTGCTTCGTCCCATGTGTCCGAATCACAATCAGATATTGTAGTTAAATATAATCCGAAAATCTGATACAATACCCACTTGAGTTGACTTTAAATATAATTTGGCTCGAGTGGCGAGTACAATGGAATCTCTGTTGCTTTTTACTCATCATCACTTTATTTGGAATAATAATTGACTCTTTTTCAAACTTGGAGTATTCTTTTCTGGATTTTTTCATAATTCGTGGTCTCTTTATAGGCTTTTTCTATAGGTTGTCTGTGACCTGTTTCTTCATAGGCTTAGTCTTTAATTATTTCGGACCGTGTTTGATTTTGGAGACGTGAATTTTGGTTATCTTTTTGTAGATACAAAAACTCTAGAACAAGACAGAAAGAGAAATTACTAAAACAAGTACAAGTTTATTTATGAATTCTTTTTTTTTATTAGTTCTTTGGAGTCCTAAGTTGCTATAACCAGTGGGAAAGTAAAAAAAAGAAAAAATTAGTTTACATTTTCATTACAGAGAGAAAAAAAAATGAGAAAAAAGAGAGAAAGCAATCATAAAGATGGTTTTTGATTTATGTCTAAATGTTCCTTCTCTCATATGCATGTTCTGAGTGAGCTAAAGCCTCCATATCCCAAATCTCCTCCAGACAAATCCCCTTGGCTCTGTTCCTGTCATTTACAATGAAATTAAAGAAAAACAAAAAAAAACTCACAATATCAGAGATTATTATAATATATCTTCAAATCAAGAAATGCTTCTCTGGGCAAAAAAAAAAAAAAAAAAACTTAATAATGTCACACCTGCTTCATGGTGGAGTTGACTATATCATCTAAAGAACCAGCTTCTGCTCCCATGAATCCACTCTGTAACTTATGTTGCCCCACGGTGAATCTTTCCTTAGTGTTACCACTCAACATAGCATCCGTGGTTGGACCGTAGTTTCCTGATTGTCTCATCTGCAATGAATCATAGAAGCCTACACCAGGTTGCGTATTTGCATTAGCATCGAACTCCGTGGTTCTGTAATAAGCTCGGGGATTTGCATCCAAGGCTGGACTCAATGGAGTCGTAGAGTCACAGAATGGGATAGAATAGCTTGATGAGCTATTGTGTGTGTTCCATTCCAAAGAGTCAGGTTTAGAATGTGGTAATGGTGAGACATCGAACTGATGACGGATGCTGTTATTACTGTTTTGAGCAGGAGGAGGAATGGTCGAGGACGATGATGATACAGCGTTTGACCAATGTTCCAAACGTTTATTGATCTGGTGGTGTCCAGGGAAGGTTGTAGGAGATGCTTGTGGATGTCCTTCAAGAACCAAGAGATTGTTGTTAGGAAGGGAGCTTTCTTGTGTAGGGAAGCTAGGAAAAGCCATTGAGTTCTTGTTGTTATTGTTCATGTTTCTCATGTTGTTGTTTGTCTGAAGCTGGTCGAACTCTAGAGGCATTGGTAAGCCTTGGAGTATGTTTCCTCCATCACTGTGGTTAAGAGGAAGTGATGAGACATGGTGAAACTTTGCAAGATCGTTTGGGTTTTGCAAGAACATTCCTGAAGTAGGAGAAGAAAGGCTTCGGACACCGATCCCTGAAGGAGTGTTGAGCCGGCCAAGAATCCCATTTGGAGGGAAAGGTCTCATCGCGGTGGCTCCACCGTGGAACTGACCGGTTCCAACAGGGATTGGTCGGTGGTGGAAACCGTCAAGTCCATTGTTCATTTGCAAGAAATGTAAGTCAGAGTTTGCCATAATAGCTTGTTGATTACCACTGATCCTCTTCAAGTAAAGGCGAAATTTCTGCAGCCACAAAGAACAAAAGTTCAAAAACAAAGCTTCGGTTGCGTAATGAGAAACACATGAAAGTTTCTTTGGAGACCTGAAGATGACTAGCGACGTTTTCTCTAGTGAGCTTCTCAACATTCATCAAATCAAGAATCTTTTTAGGCATTGCCTCTGCAAATCAAAACAAATGTTAAAAAACCACACAGAGGAGTGTTTTGATAACAACTCTTAAGTGACATTTAAACAAAACTTACTCTCAAATCCCAATTGGTTAACCGCTGCTACAAATTTCTTGTGCAGCTCGACAGTCCAAACAACACGAGGCTTCTTCTGAGATGAAGGATCATCGTTGTCTTCTCTTTCCTCTTCTTCATCCTCATTATACTGATCTTTACGTTTTCTATTCGCTCTCCCATTGTTCTGATCAGAATTTGCAACACCTTCATTGCCTGAACCATCTCTCTTGTCACCGTTATTATTACTCCCACGGTTCTTGTCAAATCTGCTCCTCACGACATGTTGCCATATGTTTTTCAGCTCCTCAATACGAACCGGTTTCAGTAGATAGTCACAAGCTCCATGAGTAACTCCTTTCATCACATACTTTGGATCGCTATGCGCTGATAACACTGAAGAGTTCAACAAGAAGAAAATCATCATAAAAACCAAACCAAGAATCAAAGTCTAAAATATCAAAAACTTTTCAACAATCTTTGAAGAAAAGAGATGAAACGTTTTGATTAAAAATAATGGAAAAAATTAGTTGACTTACTTATGACAGGTAGGTCCATCTCAAGACCAACAAGCTCAAGCAGTTTGAAACCGTCCATGTCAGGCATGTCAACATCGCTAATAACCAGATCAAACTTGTTCTTGTTCTCTCTTAATAACTCTAGAGCCTTCTGTGCCTGGTTCGTCGTTGTAACTGCAACCATAAAGTCTCTTGTTCTTTTAATATTTAATTTCCAGTAAAAGAAGCAAAACTCAATTCAACAATGAGCTCTCTGACACATGTAATTATTACAACTGTGTAGATCAGAACAAATAAAATGTAAAATTGGAGGTGATTGAAAAATGTGAATCTTATAAATTGAATCCTGAAAATTGATTTATGTTGTTGGAAAGATCCAATCAGAAACTAAAATTCATAGGATTTCTACATGAAGTTAGGTAGATAAATATGTGAATCCTTTTATTTCAAAGATTCCACATATGTAGACAAAATATTAAAAAGATCCAAAACACTCAGATCAAGAAAATAAATCCAACTGAATCTCAAAACACCCATTTGGAGAAATTCATCAACAGATCCCATAACATGAAAAATGGTCGAATCAAGAAAAGCAAAGAGAGGGAGAGAGAGAGAGGAACCATGGTATTGGCAACGATGAAGCAAGGATTCGAGGATTCTAAGACAAGTCTGGTCATCATCAACGGCAAGAACTCTCATTCCGACAGGAAACTGGTCCAAAGCTACACAATCTTGTTCAACAGTCATCTTCTTGAACAGACCAAGAAATAAATAAAAAAAAATTATTTTTTCTTCTTTTGCTTGTTCTTGCAAGTGTCTCGGACAAAAAAAGCTAAGAGAGAAGAGAGAGAGAGAAAGTGGAGTTTTGATGTGCAGGAACGTCGACGGAAAAAAGAGATTTATTGGATTAAATATGAATGGGTCTAGAGAGAGAGAGAGTGATTTAGAGAGTATATAATATTTAGATTTAGAGAGAGAGACAAAAGATTTTCAAGGCAGAGTTAAAAAGTTTCCTCTCTGGCGAGAGAAGAAAAAAAAAAAGAAAAAAAGGAATCTTAGTTATCTATCTATATATGGATACTCTGAACTGTGTGTGATGATCGTCAAGACTCGCAATTACTTTATTCTGCAAAAATTTAGTTTCTCTATTTTTACCATTTTTGGTTTCTACTTTGAATCTTTTCCTAATCTTCACTTTCTTTTCCACTAGAGGACAAGAAAAAAAAAACACATTATCCGAGGAGACTAATAATTTTTGAAACATAACCAAAGAAGAAATTAGCTGATAAAAAAAAAAACGCGGTAAGAAAATAGCTGTTATATGAGAGAGGCTTTTAAATGAAATATCGTTAGAGATGAGGAAAGTCTTTTAAGTAGAAGATTTGGTTTACTATATAATGTATCATCATTATTTTTGGAGATATATTTTGATTCTGGTTCAATCTAGTACTGCACAACTGTTACATAGAAAAACAAAAAAATTAATTGTTTCCTTAATTTCAATCATTATTAAATACTTCCCATACAATTTGTTTCCAGTGTAAATGGAGTGTACTAAAAACGAGTGGCGGTGTTACAAACGTTCTAAAATGTACCTCATTTGATTATTTCTTGTATTATCAATAATTCAATATACATGTCATTTTTGAAATATATTTAAGTGTGTGTGTATCATTTGAATTAGGTGGTCGATACGAAGTTTGTTTCCATATTTTGTATTAGTATGCTAGTAGTGCTAAAACTTTTTATTTAAAATGGCCGTGTTAGATACTTTATTTTCTCATTGAGATGCACTTTTTCGTGGTTATCTTTACCTGTATTAAACTAACTAGGGTCAGACCCACACCCTACGGGTGTTTTTTTTTGTTTTTTTTTTTTTTTTAAATTGTTTTGAATAATGTTTACTTATTGGACAAAAGAAGAAAGAGTCTAGTTTAGAAAATATTTTTTATTATTTTCATAAATAGTAATAGATACATATAATTATTTTGAATGTACAATTTTATATATAAAATATAAAAATTAATATATATATATATCGTGATTAATGATTATTCTACATAACTCTCAAATTTATACTTAAATTAAACATAATACACAAAAACAAATTATTGTGAATGTCAATAGTTTGTAGTTGTTAATATAATAAATGATATGTTATAAAATATATATGTAACAATTATAAATTTTCGATTGTGTGTATATTTTCTAAATACTTTTTACATTTCGTTTCAAAATTAGATTAATTTGAATTAATTAAAAATTATATTATCGCTTTACAATTACAGAATTCATACAATTTTAAATTTAAAAATAATTCTTTTGATTTTTTATATTATAAATGGCGACAATAAATCAGCCGATTATCATAATATTTCTCTTTTTGTCTTCTTCTTCGTTGCCACTACCGTTCACAATTCTCTCCTTTGATCGTTTTATTTGTTATTTGTTTATTCCATGCTTCCCGTAACGACGAATCTCTGATCTTGCGTGACCACATTCACTTTTGTTTTAATGTGATAATTAAAAATTTCTGCTGCTTCAACTCCCTGATTCTCCTCGGACCTCGTGTGACCGCACCCTTGATCACCCATGGGTCGTGCGAAATGAAACATGGGCCTAGCTCCCCCCTTCCAAAAAAAAAATTTAGCTTACCAATATCAAAAATAACTATTTGATTTTTTCCTTAATAAGAACTCCCTTCTAAACTTTTAAAACTCTTAAATGTTTTTTTACTTTTTAAGAAAAATATATATCTGCAAATCCTCCAATACTTTTTTTCTTCGACCCTTTAAATTTCAAGTCGGCCATCACCGGACTCACTTCTACTCTATCAAAAATAAATATTTGATTTTCTTCTTCAATAAGAGCTCCTCTTCTAAACTTCTAAAGTTTTAACATTTGTTCTTATTTTTTGTAAATATATATCTAAAAGTCCTCCAAATTTTGTGTTTTTCTTGTTTGGGTCCCTTAAATTCTCGGGTCGGTCACCATATTCATTTTTATCTACCGCCACAGCTACAAAAATCTGCCGTTCAACTCCTTGATCATCTCTCTGTTTTGTCTCTTTCTCTATATCACTTGTCTTTGACATATACTTGGTAGAATATCTCACTTATGCTTAGTTAAAATTAAATTCAACTATTTTTTAGTACTTTTTAGATATTTTGGGTATCCGAATCCGGAACCGAACCGAATTGACCCAGGTATTAAAATATATCTGAACGGGTTTTATATTCCTAAACCGAAGACCCGAAAAATCCAAAAATCCGAACTATTCAAATCAAATCCGAACGTCCAAACCTAACCGAATATATCCAACCAATTTAATGTTATGAATCACATTAAAAATCTAATATGTGTAATGTTTTATTTTGATTTGTTTTTAAAGTTTTTAAAAATTTAATTATGTATTAATCTTATGTGTATTTATGTTTTGTTTTAATTGGTTGTAATAAAATTTCATTAATTGAGATGTTATGCTCTTAGAGCACAAAAATGCTGATGTGTCAACCCATAAAGAGTGTTTAGCACTTTCATATAGTAGATTTGTACTTTTCATAGAGGTGTGTTTGTTGAAAATATTGTTTTTTTAACTTAATTTCATAAAATATACTTAAAAATATGTGGTGATTGTAAGATTAGTTGATTTTCTTTCTTCTTATGTTAGCATACAATTAAACTTATGTGGTTAGCTCAGTTGTCAACTCCGGATTGAACCAATCATTTATTCATATAATAAATTATTTTCACTCGTGATGATTGAATTCACCAAAATAAATGTTAAATCAAGTAGATTAATTTCTCGAAACATTAAATATGATTTCGAGTTATAAAAATAATATAAAAGATATCAGACCCCGAAAGAGCATTCTCTAAACACACATTCAATATAATTCTCTATTAAAATGTTCTTGTATTTTCATTCTACAAAATCATCAATACTAAAAACTATTTATACCCATTTTGTTTTTATTATCGGTCTCAATTTAATAAGGGCAATTCTCAAAAATATCATATTTTTATGTTTTTGTGACAAAAATACCACCAAGATGAAAATGACAAAAATAACATTTATTGGAGAAAAAAAACTATTATACATTTATTTTCATATGTTTCATAATAAAAATATGGTATTTGAGGGTATTTCTCTTTACCTTTTCTTTTTTTTCGTTTCAAAGAATATATATTTTTCTTGAATATCTCACAAAAAATAACAAAATAGTGATTTAAATTTAGTGAGTATCTCAAATGTTGAAAAATTAACTCAGAAATAATTCAAATGATATATTTTAATATTTTGAGATACTCATTTAATTATTATTTTATTTTAATTAATTTTTGGATACTCTAAATAAGATTTTTTTTAATAAAAATGATCAAAAGACGAATATCCAAACTACTTTTTTTAATATTTTTTATCTTAATTTTTCACTCTTTCGCGGTTCATATGTTTTCTTATTTTGTTGGGTCATTTTTTATTTTTTTGGTATCATTTGTTGGGTCATTTTGTTGAATGTATGATGTATCCTACTTTCATAATCTAAACACACTTCTTTTGTAATAAACATTACCTTTTTTTGTTTTTTTCATTTCTTATTGTTTTGTTTCCTTTTTGTGTTGTAGGTGACTTATAACATCACATGTGAATGGGTCAACATATCTCAAATCACCGACTTGCTTCATGTCAATGCTAATCTTTGAACCTTGACTTAATTTATAGGATTTATAATGATATCATCTCCATTGGTTTCAAATACAACTTTCGACATATATATTCGAAAGAAATATATTGTGAAATTGTTTTGACTAGTTAGTTGACAACCAAAATGTTCTGAATTATATATAAGAAGGGCAGGCTTTAGAGAGAGCATGCTCGGGTTGGGAAGTGCGTTACACGCGTGAGCGTGCATCAAAACTCTCTCTTTCGTACAGTTGCAGACTGAATTCAATATTTATAGTTTAAGAAAAGAGATCCTTATTTTATTTTGACCTTTTTCCCTCTTTTTTTATTCTTTTTTTCTTCTTTTACGGTTTTAGCTTAAAAGTTTAAAATTTTCAGGTTTCCTCATTTTTAGGCGATAATTTTTTTTTTATATATAGCCTAAAACAGACGTTTACAGATTCTTGAACTTAAGATAATCAAGAAAATAAAAAGTTGGATGAAAATGATATCTTGCTTTGACAAAAGAAGAACGTAAATAAATTGATAAATATCATTAAAATGATACGTTAACACTTAATAAATCATATAACATGACTAACCTGTTAATAAAAGTTTTAAAATAATATAGCTTACCTCTCGGCAAAATATAATGACAATATAATCTATACTATTAAGGGAGGAAACACCTGCTTATAAAATGTTATTTTGACATATTCATTAGCTAATAATTTTTTTTGTTTTACCTAATATTATGAAAACTAACATTATCTCTAGTAAATAAGTATCTAAACAATATAAAATAATGGATCTCACTTTCATACTAATTAAAAACGAAAATAAAATAAAATCATACATATTAAATTATTAAATCAAATAATAAATATAAGTAAATAATATAACACATCAGTTATTTTTATAAATCACAAATCAAAATAAATAAATATGCTTTTGAACATACTTCAAATTATTAAAAAATAAAAACATAGATAAATAATTATAATATAATATTAATAAAATATAACTTATAAAATATAAACTTTTAACTTGGAAAATAAAATTCTTAAATTAGATTGATATATTTTAACTTGATAAAATGAAAATATTAAAACTAAGACTATAGATATATTAGATTATTCAATAATATAGTGAGACAAGTTAAATTTTATATATATATAATTACAGGGTTTTTATAGTTTTTATTATTAAAATATTTTAAATAACAATAATATGAGTTAAGATATTTAATTACTCTGTTTTGATTCTATGACATTAAAAATAACTAATGAATTATCGGGTTACCAAACTTTTTTTATAAATGTGAAATTACATTCAAATCTACATATAATGGGTATGTCAATTTTCTCAAACTATAATATTCATATATTAAAATAGTTAAAACTATATATATATATGTATAAATCGATAGATATATTATATAATCATACTATAAATATGAAATTAATATGAATTATATTATTGTACTCAATTCAAAATAAAATTAGCAACACTTCTCAAATTATGACTTAAAAATATATCTTTATCCAAAATAGAAAATATAAAAACAAAAAAAACAAAATATCTTTATCCATGTTTTATATTACATGTAATGCCACTGAATATTAGTTATTTTGAAAAATTTCATTAACGGTAATTATGGATTATGAAAATTAACATTATCTCTATTAAATAAGTATCCAAACAATATAAAAGAATGAGTCTCACTTTCCTTACAAATCAAAAACGAAATAAAATAAAATAAAAACATACAATAAATTTTTAAATCAAATAATAAATATAAGTAAATAATATAACACATCAACTATTTTTATAAATCACAAAATCAAATAAATAAATATGGTTTTGAAAATACTTCAATTATTAAAACATAAAATCATACATAAATAATTCAAATATAATATTAATAAATATAAACTTTTAACTTTTAAAATAAAATTCTTAAATTAGATTGATATATTTTAACTTGATAAAATGAAAATATTAAAACTAAGTCTATATATAAATTAGATTATTCAATGATATAGTGAGACACGTTAATTATATATATATATATTTAATTATAGGATTTTTATAGTTTCTATTATTAAAATATTTAAATAACAATAATATGGGTTAAGATATTTAATTAATCTGTTTTGATTCTATGACATTAAAACTAACTAATAAATTAACGGGTTAACATATTTTTTTTATATAAAAGTGAAATTACATTCAAATCTATATATAATGGGTCTGTCAATATTCTCAAATTATAATATTCATATATTAATATAGTTAAAACTATATATATATAAATCGATAGATATATTATATAATCATACTATAAATATGAAATTAATATAAATTATATATTATTGTAGTCTATGCTATTAAAGAAGGAAACAAAATTGAAATAAACTTTTATCCATGTGTTATATTATATGTAATGACACTGAATATTAGTTATTTTGTAAAATTTCATTAAGAGTAATTATGGATTATGGAAATTAACATTATCTCTATTAAATAAGTATCCAAACAATATAAAATAATGAGTCCCTCTTTCCAAATATAAATATACTAAGCTAAACATTTTTATAAATATTAGTATCTTAAATTTTCTATTTTTAAATTAACTTTGACTTGTCTCTTATTCACATTGATGTAAGTCATAATTTTTTGCATTGTAAAACTACTTTCTTTCTCTAAATTTCTAATCGAGCCATAAAAAAAACTCACAAAATAATACACACCCCAACTTTATGTAATTGTTTACTTTTAATAATTTTATAAATTCTAATTATATCACAAAAGTGGAATTTTTTAATATAAAATTGTGTATTTCATTGCAAAAATATTAATCATATCATGCGGGCTGACGCGCGGGTCCGGGTCTAGTTTATAAATTAATCGACTATGAGAGCTAGAAATCCATGCAGAGGTTTTCTCAATCACATTTTGAAAAAGTGTGTTGACCTTGGTGTTGAGATTAAAGCAGGATCTTGTGCAAAGAAGGGGTTAACACTTAGTCGTACAAAGAAGACTAGAAGTCTCTCTTGAAAGACTAGAAGATAAAAGTTTCTCATGGAAGACTAAAAGACTAGAAGTCTCTCATTGAAGACTACCTCAACTAATAGTCTCTTATGTACGACTAGGTTATATGTCTGAAGTACTGTTCACCCTTTATTCTCTTACTTTAGTTTGAATTTTGAATTATACAGGTTGTATCCCACTAATATGGATCTGGGAAACCTACAAGCCTTATCCTATATATTTGTAATTTTGAATAATTTTACCTAATGAGGCAGTTTGTATTCTCTCTACACATTCATCATCAATGGCATTTCTTTATCATTTTCTGTGTTCATCTTCTCTAATCTCTCACTAATCTCACTCAAATCTCATAATACTCTCTCAAATCTCACATAGTATCAGAGCAATAGATCCAAATCTCTATTTCCCATTCTCTAAATCTTCATTTATCTTGTTTTTTTTCTCTTGTTTCTTCATCAGCACAGTGTTCTTCAGTCCTTTGTCAACTGTATCCCTAAAGCTCACACCTTTAGGAGTGTTCCTTGACAAAGTCTGTTCATCCCTTCTTGTTCATCATCACTTACTTGCAGCCGGAACCTCTCAAGCTGATTTTGTTCAGCCGTTTCACTAAAGCTGTGTTCTTTTGTCCATTTCAAGCTCCAAGATCCATCCTTGAAGCCGGATTCACCTTAATGTCTCCATTTTGCACTAAAAGGAAGGACCTTTCTCAAGCTTCAAGATTCAAACTTGTAGCTAGCCTTTTTACCAAGCGATGGAGTCCACAAATGATGCAACCAATAATACCAACAACTTGAAGAAAGCTTTGCCGTTCACGATAAAAGGGGGGGGGGGAGCAATTAGCTTCTATGGGAAAGGACCACAAAGGCTGTGTTGTGTGGTCGTGGTGTATGGTCTCATGTAGGGGAACCTGAAGATGATGAGATCTCCTCTGACGATGAGAATGAAATCAAACCGGTTTCAAAGAAGAAATGGTTCAAGACCGACCAAGCGGTTCTGGCCATTCTCCAAAGCTTCCTTGATACACCAGTCCTTGAAGCATACTCCTACTGTGTAACAGCCAAGGAACTGTGGGATACTCTCAAAAATGTCTTTGGGAATGTATCAAATCTCACAAGGGTGTTTGAGGTGAAGAGGGCAATCAACAATCTCAGCCAAGCTGATATGGATTTCATTGCTTTCTTTGGAAAATTCAGATCTTTGAGGGCTGAGTTTGAAATGTTAAGGTCAGCCACCATTAATCCCCTTGTGCTGAATGAAAGAAGGGAGCAAGACAAGGTCTTTGCGTTTTTTATGTGTCTCAACACATCTTACCAAGATCTCATTAAGCACATGCTCAGGGAAAGCAAACTCCCAAGCCTTGATGAAGTTTGTTACCAAATCCAAAAAGAGAAGGATCGATTAGGCTGTTTGGTACTAAGGAGAGCTGATCATTGCCAACAAAAGCTCATTCAAGCCAGATGACAAGAAGATAATCACTTGTGACCATTGCAAGAAGAATGGCCACCCCAAAGAGAAGTGTTGGATTCTCCGTCCCCACCTCAAACCAGCCAAGTTCAAAGAGGCCAAAGCTCATTTCACAGAGGCGGTTGATACTCATGCTCAGACCGAGGAAAATCAAGGATCTCAAAGGAATAATAATGGAAATGCATTGGCTATGGTTGCATACAATGGAGCTGGTGGGAGCTATGGTGGGGCGAGTTCAAGCAATGATGTGGTGAGGAAATCATACTTGGAGGTCCTCATCAAATCCATTGCTTCACTCAAGGAACATGGTATCTCCTTTCTCTCCTCTAGGCCTAAGAAATTGATTCTAATTGATTAAGGAGCTTCTCATCATATGATTAGTAATCATGATCTTCTTAGTAATATTAGGCCTGCCTTTGGTAGTGTAGAGATAGCAAATGGTGATAAGATATCAGTTAGTGGAATTGGGGATCTGAAATTGTTTAATAAGAATTCAAATGCTTTATACATGCCTAAATTCACATCAAATCTGTTACTTGTCAAAAGAGCACCACTGATCTTAATTGCTATGCTATCTTTGGGCCTAACCATGTTTCATTTCAGGATATTGAAAGTATGAAGTTGCTTGCCAAAGGAGGATCTAAGGATGACATATATGTAGTAGAAGACACTTCTCCAAGCAATGACCTATCTATCTCAGTTGCTTCTTATTTTTCTGTTGAATTGAATAAGTTATGGCATGCTAGGCTAGGTCATCCTCATTTGAGAGTCCTTCAGTTGATGTTGTCTAAAGTTCCTTTTGACAATTCTAAATGTGAAGCTTGTATCTAAGCAAACTTTGTAGAACTGTTTTTCCTAAGTCTCAAAGTCTTTAATGGAATTGCTTTGATCTAGTGCATAGTGATGTTTATACCTCACCTTGTCAATCTAGGGATAAAAACAAATATTTTGTCACCTTTATTGATGAAATATCTAAGTACACATTCATCATCAATGACATTTACTTATCATTTTTTTGTGTTCATCTTCTCTAATCTCTCACTAATCTCACTCAAATCTCATAATACTCTCTCAAATCTCACAAAGTGTTCAGCCCAATAAATCTAAACCGATCTAAACTAGCTAGCTCGACAAAAAAAAAAAAACCCCGATCTAAACTAGCTGGTGGGAGCTATGGTGGGGCGAGTTCAAGCAATGATGTGGTGAGGAAATCATACTTGGAGGTCCTCATCAAATCCATTAACATGGTATCTCCTTTCTCTCCTCTAGGCCCAAGAAATCGATTCTAATTGATTCACGAGCTTCCCATCATATGATTAGTAATCCTGATCTGCTTAGTAATATTAGGCCTGTCTTTAGTAGTGTAGAGATAGCAAATGGTGATAAGATATCAGTTTGTGGAATTGATGATCTGAAATTGTTTAATAAGCATTCAAAGGCTTTATACATGCCTAAATTCACATCAAATCTGTTATCTGTCAAAAGAGCCACCACTGATCTTAATTGCTATGCTATCTTTGGGCCTAACCATGTTCCATTTCAGGATATTGAAAGTATGAAGCTGCTTGGCAAATGAGGAACTAAGGATGACCTATATGTTTTAGAAGACACTTCTCCAAGCAATGACCTATCTATCTCAATTGCTTCTTGTTTTTCTGTTGAATTGAATAAGTTATGGCATGCTAGGCTAGGTCATCCTCATTTGAGAGTCCTTCAGTTGATGTTGCCTGAAGTTCCTTTTGAAAATTCTAAATGTGAAGCTTATATCCTAAGCAAACATTGTAGAACTATTTTTCCTAAGTCTCAAACTCTTTATGCGAATTGCTTTGATCTAGTGTATAGTGATGTTTGGACCTCACCTTGTCAAAGGGGGTTATTGCATTCTATTAAATCTATAATTGATATTTAGAAAGAAAAAAATAAAAAATTTAGTTTAGCTTTTTCTTGTACAAGTTATATGAACGTGTTTGTGATTAAAATCCATTCATATTCTTTATAACTAACTTATGAAGTCGAACTTTTTAGTCAATGACACAAAAACACTGAATTTCAATTATATAGAAACTAGCTAGGTTCTTTTTCTGGCATGATATCCCCTATATATTATTTGAGAATCATTTTTAAAGATAAACCTTACTCTCATGTGTTATTTACAAGTGTGTCATGATGGTGTGTCATCACCATATACATTCTCATAAAAAAATTATAAATAGATTTAAATTACTATATTAATTACAATGTATCACACTCAATGATTCATACATATTGTATATCCTAATCTTAATTATATATTTGACCAATATAACTAAATAACTTTACAAAAATTATATATTTCATATTTATTAAAAAAATTATACATCAAATACATATTTTATATTTAACTACTCCCTATGTATTTGAAAGAATGATTTTTTGGTGTTGGTTTTGTTTTTAAAAGATTGATTTTCTACTTTTTCATTTAATGTTTTTTCATTTAACAAAGCAAATTAATTGGAAAGGTGCCAATAGTAGTGTGCAGTTGACATTATATGTATTAGGAAACATAAAAAGAAAATAGAATTAAGAAAATAAATAACCAACAAAAGCTAATAATTATGATGTCTTAATATGTGTGCAAAACCTAAAAAATCATTCTAATAAATACAGAGGGAGTATATGATTATTCTTCAACTTCATAATTATTAATTACATTAAAAATTTAATCATTTCATGACAATTTATCAATATAACTTTATATATTACATATTTTATAATATATTCCGTTATTCACATATAAAATGTAATATAATATAAATGTTTTATTAAGTAAAACATATGTTTATATAACAATAATATTAGAAACTATTTTAAAAATCCAGCTTAAGGTAATTATGGTATATAATCTTTAGTATGATTATTAATATTAATTTACAAATCATTATTAATATTAATATACAATATCAAATATATAATCAAATCATCATTTAATGAGATTCAAATTAGATAAAATAAGTTTTTAGAAAATGGTAATACACAAATATCAAATTTTTTTTTCTTAGACTTTTATTGACTGAGCTCTTTAATTTATATCTTATTATTCTAAACATTTTATTAATTTTGACTCACATACACATCAAATTTTAAACAATGCCTACTATATAATTGTATTTTAAATAGTTCAAAAATCATAAAATTTGAATTCTTTTAAATTTTTTTTATGATTCATAATATAATTTTGAAATCAAACTAATTGAATAATTAATATATTTATTTTACCCTGCGCAGGGCGCAGGTTATTACCTAGTGTCATATAAATTGGACTTGGATACATGAAAATGAAGTGTTTAAAGGCACAAAATGATTCTGATAAAAAAATTGATACACGTTGATATTTATACTAAAAATAGACATAAACATCACATTATTTTCAAAAATACATAAATTTAAAATAAAGATTTACTATCAGTTTAGATTCTAAAAAATTTCAATTTGGATTTTGTTCTATATCCAAATTAGAAACGCAAGTTTCCATCACATTTCAAATAATTGTTTTCTTTTTGTATGTGATTTTGCGACTTCTGAGAGTTTTGATCCCACAACATGAATTAGCTCTCTAACTCAATATATAGCTTCCATGTATTCTATCTTGTATATGCATATACGTATTGTTTGAGACATAATCATGGATGTTTTATACTGATAATCTCAATGTCGGTCAGGCGTATTGTTGTTGGATGGAGGAATAGCTGAACTTAGAATAAGTATTTGTTCTCTAAGGAGGAGGAGTGAGGTATGTTCTCTAGAATTACCAAAAAAACATTTAGAACAAAAAATAAAGAGTTTTCTGTAACAATCCACTTTTGAAATATTTTTAATTTGATTCTTAATTGATCAAGGAAAAGTAGTACATATGTATTCGGAAATAGTATATTACACGAAAATTTATATAAGACAGTCACATGATAGGTTCTATTTGAAGAGTAATTTTTCCCATCAGAAATAGAATAACTTTTTTTCACCTTCAATTTGTCAATCAGAAAGGGCGAGAGGATTTTTTGTTTTTCACGATAGGAAAAGTGAAAACCCAAAGTAAAAGGTGAATACTTTTTCGGAATTTTCTTTTTACTTTTTTAAAAATCACCAATCAAATACTCAAATATTTTGTAAATGTTTTAGACACTCCAGTATTGTTGATTTATTAACTTAAATCTTAAACTTATATTGATCAAGCCAAATTAGTTTCACCGTTAAGTTGTTTAATAGATGGATTTAACCCGTTAATACTTGGTTGGTGGTAGCCCTGAAAATATTATCCGGATCCGTGTCTTTTAAATATAATATATTTTTCTATATTATTAACTAATTTTTAAGTATATTAAGATTTATACATAAAAAATAAACTTAAAATATTTTATAAAATATTTTTATAATAATCTAATTCTGTTTTTTAATATTATATTATATATTTTTATTATATATATTTTTTTTAAAAAATATAAATATAAGTATTAATTTAATGTTATTTTAATATTTTAATATATTTTTTACCGATCCGGATCCGGATATCCGCGGATATCTTGATATTTAGGCGGATATCCAAAATCCGGATATCCGGAAGCCCCGGATCCGGATCCGGATAGTGAAAACATGGATCCGACCGGATCCGGATACTTCAAAAAATCCCCTAAAGTGGAATATAAAGGGGGTTATTAACGGCGTTTAACGGGAATTTCTTCAACTTTTTTGAAATCACCAATCAAATACTCAAATATTTTGTACACATTTTAAACACGCAAATATTGTTGACTTATTCACTTAAATCTTAAACTTATATTGATCAAGCCAAATTAGTCTCGTCGATAAGTTGTTTAACAGATGGATTTAACCGTTAATACTTGGATGGTGCTTTCTTAAAATGAGGTATAAAGGGGTTTATTAACGGTATTTAACGGGATTAAATCCATATGTTAAACAATTTAACGATGAGATAATTTGGTTTGGTCAACATAAGGTTTAAGTTAATAAGTCCATAATACTTGAGTGTTTAAAATATTTACGAAATAGTTGAGTATTTGGTTGGTGATTTCGGAACAGTTGAAGAATTTTTTAGCAATTTTCTCCTACTTTTTATACCTCCTAAATTATGTGATCGTATTAGCTTTTTTTTTCTTCTCTTATTAGTTTTTTCTAACCAGTCACACGTGAAAGAACGACGATATTAACAAAGTCAAATAGACTACAAATCTCACCTGTTATAAAACATTAAAAGTAATTTCTCTTCACATATCAATTATACAAAACAAGTATTTGCAAAATTAATATGCAGATAAATTTTAAGAAAAAACAGAAGTATACAAAGAAAGCTAGAAACAGAAAAAGGCCAACAACTATTGCAAGTATATCTTTAAACAAATTATGGTTTTATATCATATGAAAAACAAATGATTTAGTCATTGGATGTCACTTGTCATCTGCGGCTGTTCACATTTTAGATACTATTATCATTATATCAAAATATTAAATACACGAAAAAGATAACATGACAGAGCAGCGAAATTTCGGTATAGCTTTAAAAAACATTTAAAAGTAATGAAATTTATAATAATAATAATATGCATAATAATAAGAAAAATTGCAAATAATACTAAACTGAGCGAACCTTGTCTCCCACAAGGGCTAACCTCGATACTCATCATTATGCTTTCTGTTCGGTAGCTTCCTAATCGTTTCCTACCTTTGTTTTTCTCTCCTGAATGAAATTGATTAATTGAAGATGTATAATTCATTTATCATAAAGGAAATATGTATTAATTATTCTGAACTCTTGTGCTTGACACGTCATTTATTATTTTTGTAAGATGTATTTATAGGATATAGTTAGCAGTTGCTGTCAAGAAAAAAAACAAAACAATTATAGTTATCAGGTTCTAATTTCGTTGTAGACTGATTGGGTAAGCTATGAGTGTATGACCTACATTCTGTGACGACTAGTTATATTAAAAGATGTAATGTAAACATGGTTATCAGTTTGTAATTAGATATAGACTAATAGGTTAAGGTTATGACCTATAGAGATGATGTAATCACTATGATTAGTTCATTATGATCTCTATTAAATTCTTATAGTGATAGTAAAACAAGCCGTGCATTACAAATATATAGTACTAAACAAACATAAGTGTGTGATTAATATAATGGAAAAGAATATTCAGAACAAACGCAGCGTAGAACAAGTAGAAAACTTTGAATAATGACCGTGATAAAATATGGTACAAAAATTTTGTTCTGATGAATTTTTTTTTTCAAAAATACCACTTCATAATATGTATTTTCAACCCTACACAGCTACACCCACTTAAATTTCTTGTAAAAATACACTTATTTTTAATAAGGATAAAATGACTCCCTTACATTTAATAAATTAATCACAAAAACATAAATTCCTAAATCATTTCTTCTTTTCTGATCATCCTCTTTCAAGTTGAAGTTGTCAGATTTTGAATAAAATTCAAATTTATCAGATTTATAAACTTTATAATAGTTTTATAAATTTTCAAGAAATAATTTTAGAAACACTTATCAATGATTTATAACCCCTTATAATATAGATAATAAACTCTTATAAATTTCAAAAGTACATAATATTAAGTTATGCAGTTTTATATGATTTATAAACTATTACACATGTACGTTTATACGATTTTAAAAGTGTATTACAAAATCCTATACAATACTATGTGATTAATAGGAATTTCATATTCAGTTTTTATTTTATTTTATATGGCTTTATAAAATTTATAATCCAATTTAAAAGATTTTAATACATATGTTTATAAAAAGTTTAAAGGTTTTATAAGGCTTTGTAAACCGTATAAACGATTGATTAACTCATATAAATAATTTAAATATATTTATAAACACCTATAAATCCTTATAAAATGCAAAAAAAGTTCTTATTACCAGATTGAAAACCCAAAACCCTTATAAATTCACGAAATAAAAAAACTTGAGATCTATTGAAAAGAGAAAGCGATCATCAGTAACAAAAAAAGAAAAAAATTATCAAAGTTATTTCAGTCATGAACCATTAAAACAAAGTTTAAAATTATAAATGCACTCCTTTAAAGTGTATGTTTGAAAGGTGGTACTATAAAAATGGTAGTTTTGAATTCTCCCAAAATATATTTGAAATATGTTTTTTTTTTGTTGAAATTTTAAATTTATTGAATGATCTAGAATAAACAAACGATTGATTTACAGAGGATATAACAAGCTAGATATGCAGTAAATGTAGCAGAAAGATGGAAGAGCATTAAGAATACACCGATAGGAGCCACCGACGCATGAGACCTTCGAACTTGTGAGGAGCCTTGTATTTCAGTGATAGAATGCGATTTCTCATCATCCTATCAATGGTTTGGGTAATGTGAGCAACGTTGATTGAACCGCCTTGGTTACGTCTTGAGTTTCTCTCCCTCCAGAGATGATAAATTGTTGTTTGAAAGACCAATCGAAGAAGGATATTATCTAATTTCGGTGCACCAGATTCCGATAGCATAGCTACCATTCCTGTCCATTCCGGATCTGCTGGTTTCCGGAGCAATCGATGAGAAAGATTACTCCAAACTGTAAAAGTGTATGGACAAGCAAAAAATAGGTGATCTCGAGTTTCATCTCTCTCCCCACAGAACACGCAGCATTGTTGGTATCCCCATTTCCTCATACGATCACGCGTTGATAAAGGTTTAAAAAAGCCAACCAAGCAATGAAAGTGAACCTAGGCACCGCTTGAGAGAACCAAATGAGATTTGACCAGTCCACTCTGTTTCTACGTAACCGTATCTGTTCCCACGTTGCAGCAGAAGAGAATGTGTTAGAGTACTTATCTGTCGATTGCTTCCAAAGAGTGAGATCTGCACCTTGAGCAGTTGTGGGAGACGGTTCCTGAAGTATAGTTGCAATGAGTTCAGTGTGATGTCGTTGACTTTGTGTGCCAACTTTCCACTCACCATCACGTGCTGCATCCGATACTTTCGCTGAGGCAGGGATGCCCAGGTAGGATGGTCCTGAAACGCCAGTATTGTCTAAAAGCTTTCCCTTACGAAGCCAATCATCATACCAGAAGAATGTGGTTTCTCCATTTCTGACCTCTTTTCGAATGAAGGTATAAGCTATAGGACGCATTTTCAAGAGTTTGCGCCATATCCATGATCCCAATTGAGTTTCCTTGATCTCCCAAAAAGAACGTCCACAGAGAAGATTCCTGTTCACCCATGCCACCCAAAGAGAACCAGAGAGAGTGAACAATCGCCAGATGAGTGATAGTGCAAATACTTTGGAAGTGTCTCTCATTCGACGAATTCCTAGTCCTCCTTCATGCTTCGGCAAACATATGTCCTCCCAAGAGACTTTAGCTTTATGGTGTTGTGTAGGTGAGCCAGACCAAAGAAAAGCGTTGCATAGACTCTCTAGTTTTTAAGGCAACTCACAAGCAGAATATAAGCAGAACTCCAGAAGTTTATAGTGCTAACAATAACCGATTGAATTAATTGTAACCTACCAGCGTAGGAAATTCTTCTGTTGGACCAACTAAGGAACTTTGTTCTGATCTTGTCGATAAGCGGCTCATAATCCACGACAGTAAGAGTTTTTGTTTTCAAAGGTAAGCCTAAATAGCGGATTGGAAGGTTGCCAATGTTGATGCCCATTTCACCTGCCACTGTTTGAAGATTATGAGCACTCTTCCCTGCCGCATATAGAGAAGATTTCCCTACATTGATAAACAGTCCCGACATGTCAGCAAATTTTCTCATTACATCCATAACCCCCTTCAGTGATGCCGTTGTGCCATTGGTAAATATGATGATGTCATCCGCAAAACACAGATGCGTAAGCTCAATCTCTCAACAGGATGGATGGTATCCAAATAGACTAGATGCCGCAGCTTCGTTTAGAGTTTTTGATAGCACATTGTTGAGTATTACGTATAAGTATGGAGATAAGGAGCAGCCTTGCCTGATCCCATGGGCGCTTGTGAAAAAACCCTCTAGTTCCCCATTTACTGCAACCGAGAATGAAGCTGTCGATATACACGTCTGAATCCACTTAATGAACTGGGAAGGCAGACCCATCGTGTCAAGGACCCTCACAATAAACGACCACCTAACTGTGTCAAAAGCCTTAGAGATGTCCAGTTTAATGGTGCTTTTATCTGAGATTGCAGCCTTATGATATCCATTGACCAACTCTGATGCTAGTATCACATTTTCCAGCAAAAGACGTCCCTTTATGAATGCACTTTGGTTGGGCTCAATTGCAGTGGACAGTATTTTCTTCAGTCTTCTAGCCAGGACTTTAGAAATGACTTTATACAGCATGTTGCAGCAAGCAATTGGCCTGTAATCTTTCATACTTTGAGCCGCTATTGTCTTTGGTATAAGAGCGAGGATCGTGGCATTAACTCCTGTGGGCAGAAATCCAAATAAGAAGAAAGACTGAACGGCGATGATAAAATCTTTTCCAACAATTGACCAAGCAGCAATGAAGAATTCTTTTGTGTAACCATCTGGGCCTGAAACCTTTTCATTCAGTAAAGCAAGCAGTGCATCTATAATCTCCTTTGATGTTACCGGTTTGATTAGCTCTGAAGCGGTCTCCGTAGGGCATCGATAAGTCACAATTCGCTGAAGATCATCCATGGAGTTTACGGAATCGGGCTGTGTTTGCATCTGTAAAAACCGTTGAAAATGTGAAGCCGCCTCTTGTTTAATCGCAGTAGCGTATGTCAGTATTTCACCATTTTCAGTAGCCAGAGAACGGATAGCATTACGAGATGTTCTCTGTTGACAGGATTGATGGAAGAAAGCAGTGTTTCTATCCCCCGCCTTTAATCTTCTGATACATGATTTTTGCCTCTAGAATTTTTCCTCTACCCCAACCAAAGTGTTCCAACGAGTAAGAGCGACATCAGCCTCTTGGAAAGAGCTTTCTCCCGGATTAAGTAGAGCTTCATTTTGCTTAGCGCACATATGGTCATAGGCCTCCTTAGTGCGAGTGGGTAGATTTCCATACTGTGTGCGGTTCAGTCCTCGCATTTCATATTTCAGAGACTTGAGTTTTCTGTGGAAAAGCTGCAGAGCTGAACGAGAATGGTAGAGAGGCTGAGAAGTATCCCAAACCCTGGCAACCGTGGGTAGAAACATTGCGTGATCAGTCAGATAATTAAAAAATCGGAACGGCTTGCGAGTTGTCGACAGGGTAGTATCAATGTTTATTGAACAGCGGGCATGATCTGAAACTCCCCCAGCTTCAAAGAGAGACGATGATGAAGGGAAATACCTCAACCAGTTGATGTTGTTTATTTGAAATATGTTGTTTTCTTATTTTTGTGTTTATGACATTATTGATTTTGTTAAGTAAAATAATAATAAATTAAAAATATTTGCCAGAAATATAATTCTAACGATAACAGTTTTCAAAAATTCAACTAAACAAATAATTTGCAAACTGCAACATTTTTAACACACATAATTATTTTTATACCCTGAATGAATCTCAATTTTGTTTCTTTTTTCTCCAAAATAGCTTATCTCGAGGCATAAGTACAACGTAATATTTCTGAGACCACGACCTTTCCAATGAGTGCACGAGCTAATCTCTTCAGCTACAATCTAATTTTTCTAGCGATTGAGATTCACTGACCTCATTTCTCATGGATCATGGAAAATATTTATACTGAATCTAGTGTTTTCTATAGGCGAAGCTAACATGATTTATGATTCTTCTCTCGGTTCGGACTGCTGTAGTTGAGAAAATGAAGAATATAAGGCCATCTCCAACAATAGGTTTTAGATGGGTTCTAAACAATTTATCATTTAAAAGAAAAATAAAAAAATAGAAGAGAGAGACAGCATCATCTCTAAAAAAAGAGTTTTTAGAACAAAGTTTATAACCTTACAACACACATGTCCTTTTACAATTGGTTTAATATTAAAAAGATTAAAATAATAACATAAAATTTATTAGAACCTTAATTTAAGCATTTTACTGAGATGACCTAAGAGCATCATTATTGTGATATTTAGAAAGGTTATAACTTTTTAAAATAAAGAAAAAAGGAAAAAAAAAATGAAGTGGCCATTCCAAAATAAAGAGGCGCTTCTGAAGGAAAGATGCGTCCCAGAAGGTTCTGCTCTCCACATGCCTTATTGTGATTTGTTCACTGATTTTTTTTTTAATCCAAAATCTTGTTTCTCTTTCAACTCAAAAAAAAAAGATCGAACATGCAAATTTCGGCGGCGGAAGAATCCAGATCGAATCAAGACAGCGGGGGAGATCGGAGCCGTCGTCGAACAAAGATGAGATTTTGAGAAAGCTTGCAACGGTGGAGAAGGATCGGAGCAGTCATCGTTGAACATAGAGAAATATCTCATGAGATAAGTCAAAGTCGCCGAAACAGAGTCGAATTGTGTTCTTCTTGCGATGGGTGATGCTTCGATTTAATCGTTTTGCTTGTAACTTTATAATCTTTGTGGTGCTACTTGTTCTGTCTACTACAAGGTTTCACACGTTGCTTCTATTTTATGATTTTAATACCTTTCTGCTGTATATCTCCAGGTGAAAATCGCAATACAGTTTATGCGGAGAGCTATTCAGAAAAAAGCAAAGTTTGATATAATGGATCTGAACACCACTAAGGTTGTGTTCTCTGCTAATTTCCCCCTTTTATCCACTTGATTGCATAGATGCTCTGATATATACAACAGCATTATTGCTTGTCATGATCATCCTGCTGGTTGGGAATGTTTTTTTATTGGAACATATATCAACTTAAATTGTTTATCTTTCAGCAATTCTTTTAAAAACTGCACAACAATCCCTTCTTACATGACTGAGTAAGTATCTACAGACCTTTCAGAATCTATCAAACCCGAATGCATGTGGAAGAATTCTCTGAATGCATATTGACTGTCTTCTTCACACATAGTCTATGCAGTGTTAAGGTTAGTTAGGTTAGTTGTGAGATAAATGAACTCACATACATAAATCGCAATTATGTGAAATGAGCTCAACCACCTAACTAAATACATAACTCATGTTTTTTGGAACTGAACTTGTAATTTTTTTATGTTAACTAATATATGTATTAATTTATATTATTATGTAAAACATTTATGGATTTCTGTAATTTATATTAAATTACTCTTAATAGTTTGATTATATTTCATTTCTTTTAAATTTACAACAATTTCAAAAAACAAAAAATTTAAGAACCTTAAAGAAACTCTCCATTGTATGTCTCAAAAAAAAAAAAAATTGAAACTGTAAACTCAAATTAATCATATATTTATTTATAAAATATAATTTAGAAGCTTTGCTTGGTCTCACCAATAATGATGCTCTAAGATGTGTTCTCGTTGAGGAAGAGAGGAAGATACATAGAAAGTAAAAAAGGATATAAATTACAAACTTTACTTACAGACCTATAAATCATACAATTTCAGAAGAAAGGTTTCTTAAGCTAAACTTAAATAACCTTTGATTTTGTGTTGATAATATCGAGATTTTGAAATGATTGGTATCAATTAACTCATTACTCTTTTCTTTTATAGGTAGATGGCACACAGATTCAAGAAGAAGAGAAATACTCCCTCCGTTCCACCATGATGGAGTTTGAGTTTTTCACATATTTTAAGAACAAACTTAAAATACCAAATATAACCTCATTAAAGTATTATTGTTTTATTTGATTTGAAAACTGTTTTTGTAATTAACTTTAATTAATATAGATAGAATTGGAAAGAAAACTGTTTTTGTAATTAACTTTAATTAATATGGATAGACTTGGAAATCATGTGAAAAAGTTGTATTGAAAACACAAAACTTATATCTTTATGAAACAAATTAAAAACTCAAAATATCTACCTTAGTGGAGCGGAGGGAGTAACATTTTGTATATTAAGATTAGTTGAGCAACCAATGCAGCTGTTCTTAAATAAGTGAGTGATTCAGATTATAATTGATTCTTTTGGTTGATTATTTGTGCATATTGCTCTGTTATATCATCTATAACAGAATCTAAAAAAAAATCCCAGAATAACTTTCTAAATCAAACAGAATCTAAATTTCCTTTTAAGCATATTTTAAGTATTATATTGTAAATTTTATGTAATAAGATTTTATGCAATAATATTTGATTAAATATGTATATATATATGTGTGTATGTATATAATAGATTAGTAAATTTCACTATATAGTTAGTTTAAAAAATAAAGATTTAATACATAACAAATTAAATAAACGGATTATTTTCATAAATGTGAACTTACTTTCATTTAAAATAAAATAATTATTTTATACAAGATAAAATAGTGTACAAAAGAATACTACAACATATGATATACTAAAAACTATATATATATATATATATGTGCGTACATGTATACATATGATCTCAAAATAATGGGTCATTACTTTTTTTTTACTTAAATACAATTATTTCACAAAACAAATAATTTTTTTTTGGTTGTTTTGTTAGATTATAACTATCTGATTTGGACAGTAATTGACGGGTTAACCTATTTTTTTATAAATGTGAAATTAATTCTTCAAACTATCAATATGAATATATATATATATATTTGTAAATCGATAAGCATATTATATAATCATACTATAAGTACATGATTAATATAAATTATATAATATCATCATCTATTTCAAAATAAAATTATTAATATATTTTAAATTATGACTTCACAAATATATTTTTCATATAAAATTAAAATTTTATAAACAAAAAACAACTAAAAATATCGACAGTACTCCTAACATATTAAAATTATATATTTGCAAAAAAAAAATTTAGCATACTTTAAATTTCTAAAAATTTACAAATTTATATTATTAAAAATAAAAATAAATATAAAAATCCCGTCCTTAGGACGGCCCCTAATCTAGTTAGTTGTTAATATCATCACCACCTTGTTGTTTATATTCCCATTTGAAGCCTTTTAGATTTTTGGTTGCACAAATTTCTCAGAACTAACAAAACTCTGTTTTAGTAAAATCGAGTTTCCGTAAATAAAACTAAGCAGATTTTCATTCTTCTAACAGTTATTAGATGTTCGATTTTTGGGTTCTTACAGCTCAATCAACTAAATTTCATAGTCATCTCAAAATTTTGACACAAATTTGTTGTGTAGTGGAAAATTATGAATTACGATTTCTACAAATCTAGTATGAGACTAATGATATATAAAACATTAATAATTTGATATATTTTTGGGCGAATCCTAATTTCAACATCAAGACCTCAAAAATTTTCATCTCTACTTGATCGTAAATTTTGTTCATATCTGATTTTTAGTCGTTAATTTAGATTTGCACATAAAATTGGTACGAAAGACATCAAATATTTTGGATAGCAGAATGTTATTTGTAATTAACCGACGAGCCATAAAAATTGATTGAGTATCCAATATTAAATTCAGAAATATTCTTTTTATTTTTTTCACAAAAGTTTAGAGATTATCTTATAGCTCATATTATGTAGGCTGATTGGTTTAAATTCTAATATTCCGAATGGTCAATAAAGAAAATATTAATCTGATTGAGTTGTGGATCAAATCTGTTGATAACAAAAAAATGATTAACCAACCATATTATATCCCGCCTATTATTTTCCTCTCTAAATTTTCGCCTATTTTATCTACATTTTTCTTCAAACTAAATTATTATTTAAATGTTCAAAAAGTCATCTAATTTTTGTTTTACACAACATCATTTTTATTTATAAATTTAACAATTATACTTCGTAACGACCTTCAGTCAATAAAACTAATATTCACATAGAAAAATACTTACGTATCACGAAAATAAGCACGCTTCTCGCCACAATTAAATGATAATAAAGTCAAACTGTTAATTATGTTTCTTAACCCAATTTGTGCATCATCATCATAAGTTATTAGATTGTCATTTTCGTACTTAATTGTCGTATCTATTGTTAAAATTAAACACTCTTAATTAATAGTATAAAATCAGTCTGATAAAATTAGATGTTAACAAGTGAACAAATCTTTGCTAAATACTTGTCGTACTTGAAATAGTTAAAACAAATAGTAATAATTAGAAAATCTTTTGTAATACAAATTTATTACCATTCAGACCCGAAAATAAATGCAAATGTACTAGTGGTCACTGAAAAATAAAATATAAAAAATATCTTACCGTATATAAAATAAATACCAAATTCAGTGAATTAACAGAAACGGATGGTAAGTAAAGTCGAAAGAACATCTATCGACACAAGGGCATTAGAAACAGAACATAGAGACACGCTTTTGCTTTAGCAATATAGAACTCCCCACTTTCTCAGAAACTTCAGAGAAGAAGATGAAACGACGAAGAAACCATTAAAGTTCTCATCTTTGAATCCCGGATCTACCCACTTCGTTACCCTTCTCCGATATCTCCGGTTCCCGATCGGTGTCAGATGTATTGAGGCGGAGAGATGTTGTGCTGGAGCGGTTCGGTTAAGCGGAAGGAGAAGTCCGGTTCGGTTCCGGTTTATCTGAATGTCTACGATCTGACTCCTATGAATGCTTATGGTTACTGGCTTGGACTCGGTGTTTTTCATTCTGGTGTTGAAGGTGAGTTCTGTTCCTCTCTTTCTGAATTTTGGTTTCTGGGTTTGGCTTCTTCTCTTCGAATCTACTTGTTTGGTTAGTGATGGGTACTTCTCGGGACTTCTGGTTATTTGAAAACTAGATTTGTTGAGAACTTTTGGTTTGTTAAAGAGATATTGACTTTGTTCATCCCAAGTCAATTTGATTTTGATGATAAAGTATCTTTTTTTGTTTGGTGCTAAGAACATGAATTTGTTTGTTCATGGGATCTTCAAATCTTGCAGATTGACAAGAGATTGTTTTTATTGAGCAAAACCATTGTGATTTGTGATACTAAAAGTTAGAGTTTTTTTTACTTAAAAAGTTCAAATTCTGTTTGTGTATTTAGATGGTGTATTGCTTCAGTTGAGAGAATCTAGTTTGTAATGGACTCGTTTTCGAAATTTTTGGTTTAAATGTTATGTAGTTCATGGAGTTGAATATGCATTTGGAGCACATGAATCACCAAGCACAGGCATCTTTGAAGTGGAGCCAAAGAAGTGTCCTGGTTTCACGTTCAGGAAGTCGATTGTTGTTGGGAAAACAGACATGGGTGCTAAAGAAGTCCGAGTCTATATGGAGAAACTAGCTGAAGAGTATCGAGGGAACAAGTACAATCTCATCTCAAGGAACTGCAACCATTTTTGCAACGAAGTTTGTATTAAACTTACTCAGAAACCAATCCCTAGATGGGTCAATCGACTTGCTCGCTTAGGTAAACCAATCAACTGACTATTGTATTGTGTTTGGATATAAGACACATCATCAAGTCTTAACGTACTTGTGAACTGTGTAGGGGTTCTATGTAACTGCGTGTTACCACCACGCTTAAACGAGGCAAAAGTGAGACGTGTAGGAAAAGGAGAGCTTTCAGAAGGAGAGAAGAAGAAGATGAGAAACAGATCAAGATCAGGTCCTTTGCTTTCTACTTCTTCGACTTCTTCAACACCTGACAATCATCGTTCACACATTCGAGCAAAGTCAACTGGTAACCACTCTTCTTCTTCATCTTCTTCTGGTTCTAAGAAAAAACAAACACACTGTGCACCATCTACTACTGCACCTAGAGTTCAAGACAAGAAGTCGTCAAGCGTAAGCGTCAAGACTTGATTCTTATCATCATTATTTGGAACATTTAATATTGTTTACGAGAAAGGACAAGAGAACAGAGGAAAATGCCAAGCAAAGTATCAATCATACATGGGCATGCTCGTGCTTTGTTCTAAAGTTATTATTGACCATACTTGAAAAAAAAAAAAACTTTTGGGTGATCTTCTTGGTACATTCGCTTATAGAGGAGAGAAGTTCTCAATCTTGTACAAATACAAAATGAATCATATATAATGTGTGATTTTATCTCTCATTTGTATTTCTTTATTCTAAAGCTCTACATTTTCTTTTTGTATCCGAATGGATGACTAAAGCTTAGTCACTTAACTGATAATGAAATGTGTAAAGTTGGTTAAAATATATAAAATATTTTGTTAAACTTTAAACCATTCAACCATTCATATGATGGTGACAACCTTATAGATCGCAGAAGCAATTGATAAACTAATGAAGCTGGGAAAGAAGAAACACATGGCAGTATCACTCAAAAGTTTATAGATTGATTATCAACCCAAAGAACACAATTTGTAAGTCCAGGTTGAAAAGCGTCGTAGCATATGCATGATTGAATTCACAAAGGACCAAACAATCACGAGATTCACACACTAGAAATGCAAAATTAAAGTTAACTACTTGCGATTCGTTTTTTAAGGAGATTTTGAGTTGTTAAAAGCAATTTTTTTTTTTTTGGCATCGTACAATATCAATCGAAATATCTAAACTGACGCAAACAAATTAGGATGATGTCATAGCCACTGCGGTACCAGCCGGCCGACGAAGGAGAAAGGTAGGCTTCGGTGTCTGGATCATTTTGCTAAAGATCAGCCCGGACATTCTCAGAGCGAGAGATATCCCCTATATATTAATTGAGAAGACGGAGAGAGTTTCAGACACGTGTCTCACTGAGAGTAATTTGAGGAGAATCTAACCAATGAAATATTTAAATTCAGACATGTCAACAAAAAATTAATACACTTTTTAATATATGGAAATATAGATATTCCATCAAATTTTTTCTCTATTTTATGGTATTATTAAATTCAAACATTTATAAGCATATAATTAAGAGATTTAATGGCTTCTATGACATTTAAATATAGAAATTATATAAATACAAATTTTATCCCACATGGACTACAAAATGAAGAAGATGATATACATATTTCTTATAAATAATTAAATTTACTCAGAATTTTGAATTACATATATGAAGTATTTAATAAACACCAAAATTTTAAAAAAATTGTTTGATTTAATCAAGTTTTATTTGAACTACGTTATTAAATTGAATACAAAAATATTTATATACTTTTATTCGGTAGAAAATTAAATATTGTAACTTGATAAATTGTGAAGATATTATAATTATTTTATATTTATCAAAATTATAATATTATAATTATTTTATTTTGATAAAGTTATATTATATTGATAATATATTGTTATTGTTTATTAGATTAGATATTCTATTGAATATTAGATCTATTGATAATATATTAGCCATTAAAAACTTTGAATACTATAATATTATGATAACAGTTTATATAATTAGCAGATATATATTAAATATTATATCCGCACAAGGTGCGGGGTATCATCTAGTATATGATATAGAGAACTTATTGAACAAGTTCTATGTATTCTGTTTTAACGAAGCCCGGACTATAATGTATTAATTCTGTTTTAATATTATAGAAGTGAACAAATTTAGTCTTTTTTTTTTCATCTGGAATTTTATTAGAGCCAAAGTTGGAATACAAAGCCGGCGGAAAACAGAGAAATCCCCGGAAGCAAAGCCCAAAAAAGGGAAGCAAACACCCACATACGGGTAGAAAAGCCAGAGAAAACAAAGACATTCTCTGGAAGCACAACAAAGCAAACTACTAAAAAGCTAGAAGATGATAAGACCACACGAACAAGGGACAATCTAAACCAAAGGACTTCAAAGCACACATAACCGCTCCCATAGAACCTGAAGAAGTCGAAGGAAGACTGAGAGACAAATGCTCGAGCAACCCCAACAGAAGAGGCGAAACACTCCTAAGCACAACCAGCCAAACACCGAGCAGAGACACTTACAAGAGCATAAGAAGACCAGGGAAGAAACCACACCGCCAAACCAAACGAAAGGAACCGACACTGAAGAGAAAGGCCAAGCACAAGGTACACCGACCTTGACCACTGAAAGGGGAAAACACCAACTAAAACTAACAGGTCTTACACGCGGACACTCGCACATCCGTCCCAGCCATCTACCGACAAAAAACGGATCACCTCCTCGCAAGAGAAAACCTGAAAGAAAATACCACTGCGACGCGATAACTCATCTCCAAAACCAAAGGGAACTCAAAGAAGAGCAAGTTTGGTTCAGCTGCTCTGCTTTTCTTTCTTCAGCCTTCGGCGGTGTGAGTCTAGAAAAAATAATCATATTCTCTTTTTCAAATTCCCGAAACGATTTTTAAAGAATAAAAAACCATCTTATATATAATGAGGGAACTACTTTCCTCTCTTTTTTTTTTTTTGTCGGCTAAAACATTTTATATATCGATGTCATAATGTTAAAGTCATATAAGACTACAGAACGTAAATTATTACACAAGCAGTTATGTGCGCCATATTCTAAAAACAAATCGAAGAAATAAAATTCACGATGCGGTTTGATCAAAAATCAACAACGACTTACACGCTAACAAATAAACATATTTGTAATATTTCTCCGAATCTTTTGCTCCAATACGATTCACTCACCTTTCTTTAACCTGAGGCTGTCTTCTAATCATATCAGTAAAACTCATTACGTCTGGTACGAGTCCTGGAACTATGACAATCTGATGCCAATTAGTCCGCATCAGTGTCCTTGTAAATATCATAGACTTTAATCCTACTCCGATATACACCGCTAACATTAGCTTCCAATTGTACTTCCATGAATGTTTTCTTCTTGAGATCAACACAAATAAAGGTTCCAGCAATGATTCACTTCGTTTATGATGGGAAAATGAATGGCGATTGATGAAGATGATTGTTCCGGTGATACCATGATCAAAAACCCATATAGATACCTCCATACCAAAACGTAGAAGGACAAACACCGATTGATAACCGGACAATCCACCAGCGTACACCGGAAATAATTATTAAACAAAGAGTGGCAAACGGTTCCCCACGAAACACCGCTAAACGAACAGAAGAAGAAAGAGGACGGTTCCACATACCAACCGAATTTCCATATGCCAATTGTGCTGAATAAAACGTGTTGATCCTTGTTTTAATATGAGATTGAAACGCCTCTAATTGTGCCCGAGCCCAAGTAGACAGATCCAAAGACCTGTGTGATTGTAACGCTTGTGTGTACCCGTTTACAAACACCACCACGAGGGAAAGGGAGAAATTTCTAATGATCAATAAAATACCGACCCAAACAAACGCAAGGTTGATCGCATGGATAACTATCAACAATTTCAACAAAAATGGAGAAGAATCAAATGCGGTTGAAGAAGATATCAAATACGGGAGTAATTGATTGGCTGAGATGATCATAGAAGGGAAGGGATGAAACCAGAAACAGAAAATGCTGTTAAAAAACTGTAAAGAGCCACCGGCAAAAGCCGGCGGCTTAACGCCAGAGAAGAGAAAAGAAATGCAGAGACGACGGTTGGGGAGGGTTTCGTCTAGGAGAGAGAAGAGAGCGTTTTTTGTCCACGAACATTGGTTTTTGTGTCAAAACTACTATTTTCCTCTCTTTACACACCTGAATGCCACGGGGCGTTTTTGTTGAGTTTACGGAAAAAAACCGGCCTTTTGGGCCCTCTTAATGCTTTCTCGGCCTGGTCCAATAAGCTCGGTCATCTCTTTCGTTTCGTTAGGTTGAAACGAAACAGTGGCAACAGCCGCTCCTCTCATCTTCCTCATTCTGCCAAGCCTTTCTTGCAGTTTCCGTCTTCTTCTAAACCTAAACACTCCTAAGCTTTTCACTTCTTCTTCGCCCTCGCAAAATACGAATCTTCACCAACTCCGATTGCAAAGAACCCATCAAAACCCAATCTCGCCTCAAATACTGCATTTGAATGTCGGCTTCCCAGTTCAGACTACAAGAGGTCATATTAAGGATCTCATAGTAAGCATCCAAATCTCTGCAGCGAACTCTTGAATAGGTGCACTTTGATTGATTACTTGAAAATGTTGTGAATTGCATCCGTAATAGACCATGAATGTTTTTGTGATTCTGGATTGGCAGGATGATTAATGATTTACGCAGACGGAAACTTAAAGCCGTTCTCAAGTCATACGGAGATCTTTCTGTGTTCAGACAACACATCTGATTGTCAATTCAGTGTGTAGTCTCTCCACATGCATGTCAACTGGTTCAACTGAGGTTTCAATCAAACTCTGAAATCAGATAATTTACGAGAAGATAAGAGTATAAGTGAAGAAGAAGACGAAAGAAAATAGCAGGTCGACTTCTATTCGCCGTACAGAATCCTTCAGACTCTCGGCGACACACCAGATACCTGCAAAGCTTTCACAATGTATACTCCACTTCCCTCTCATGTTGCATTATACATCATACAAACACACTTTTTCAACATTTAAATCTATTTATTTTGCACATCTCTTATATAAGCAATATACTTTCAATCCTCTTATGCATGCTGGAGTCATTCGAAGATACATACACGCTTATAGTACCTGATCAAACAATCGGAACTTAATGAACTTCATATCCTGATGCAGGTTGATGAAGATCGTGGAAGTTATGAGGTTTGGCACAAGCTGAGAACTTGATCCTTATATTTACAAGGTATGAAACTCAACATAGTCATATCAGAAAATGTTTACATGGAGTTACATAATCAAACAGATTTATTTTGGAGGAGCTTGATAGCAAAGCAGCATATGACTGAACTTCGATTCTGTGGAGTTAAAAAACAGGATTTTACTGAAACGAAGAATAAATTCAGTAACGAATATTGAAGATGGACAAAACTTTGAACTTTTTTTAAGTAGAAAATTGGATTTGACATTTGATTCACTTGAGTCCACATTTAAAGTCGGTTGATTCCAGTAAAAAAAAAAAAAAACACATTACCCATGAATCTTTAGGTTGTAAACGAAGAATATGTTGCATTGTTAATAATTGTTAGTGAAGAGTATAGGTTCGAGCATATAGATATCCCATATTGACTGTATCAGTTCTGTGGTAAAAGTTAACTACTTATGAGCGCTTCTTCTGATATCATACATATGAGTCGCTTTGAAAAGTATATGTTAACGAATCAGATATGATGTCTTAGCTTAGTGATGTAGTCCAGAAATGTATACATGTCATTTGGTCACTACTCACTACTAATCTACAAGAGTCTTGGGCTTTCTAGCTTTGGTATATACGATGTATGCAGCGTAAGTACGATGCTAATATAACAACCACGACCTAGAGCACTCTGCCTGTTATTTGACAAAATGGGTTCTTCTTTATGCAGAGGAATATTCAACAGAGAGATGATACGGAAAATGAAGAAAGGCGTCTTGATAGTGAACAACGAAAGGGGAGCTATCATGGAAAGGCAAGTCGTGGTGGAGGCGGTGGAGAGTGGACACATTGGGGGATACAGCCGTGACGTGAGGGATCCGCAGCCGGCTCTTAAGGACCATCCATGGCGTTACATGCCTAACCAATCCATGACCCCTCACATCTCCGGCACCACCATTGATGCACATGTAATCTTCTTTTCCTTGAAAGTTAACTGATATCAGACATAGGAATCGCTTTGAAATATATATGTTAACGAATCAAATATGGTGTCTTAGTTTAGTGATGTAGTCCAGAAATGTGTACATGTCATTTGGTCACTACTCACTACTAATCTACAGATTCGTTTCTTTTTCCATATTCAAAACTTTGGTATATATTTACACTTTAACTAATCAACATAACAAATCAACTTTTCCATTGTATTTCTTTTGCAGGAACTTCAGCAAATAATATAGAGACAACAACCAAGCAGGAGCAAAGAAAACAACATGGCCCGTAAATGTTAGAGATAATAATCGTGCGTTCGTATTAGGATTTTTTAAAATATACTTTGGAACAATTAAGAACGAAAAAACACAAATAGACTATGATTACATTTTTCCCATTGTTCAGCACACGCATTAAAAAAGGGGGATTTTTTGAAAAATGCCTTATTTAAAAATTGATATTAGAAAAATATTCCAGTTTTTTTCTGGAATTTTAAAATACACTTTTTATATGTTAAAAGAGAATTTTGACCATATTTAAATTAAAACTTATTAGATAATTATAAATTAAAAACAATATTCGGAAAATAAAATTGTTAGGATTAATATTTTATTTTTGTTTCAGATAAATATATCTTAATTATTTAGAATTATTAATTTTATTTTGGTGAGAACATATTTTGTATTTTAAAATATACACATAAATTGTTAAATATGGAATATGAGTTACGACAACCGCATTAAACAGGACAATACAAAGGAAATGTGTCGAGTTCAATAACAAGCTGTGGTAATGAAACGAATCAAAGAAGATAAAGAGTTATTAAATTACAAAAAATATTTAAACGTAACGAACATAAAACATTCGTGTTTCTTATTGATAAATTACACACTATACACTGGAACCAAAAGACAACCGCCGAGCAGAAGACAAAAACAAATAATCAAGCGTTTGCAATGCCTTTTTCTTATAAACCATTAACAAATTATTTTAATTTATTTGTTTAATATTTCGCTTAGCTTTTTACAAATATTATGTTCAATTGGGGATTTTGCTAGAATACATATATAATAACGATATCCTAATTCTTAAAATATACATAAACAAAAAAAAATAAATATTATAATATTCTCGATTGTCTAATTTTATTGAAGCCAAATATAATATGAACAAAAAACATATAACCAACGAAACACCACTCCGCGTATGCGCGGGGTTAGTAGTTCTACTAGTGATGAGAATGGGAGAGGGTGACTGCTAGGAAATAAACTTCGGCTCATTAATTTATGTCTAACAAAAAATATTTGAGAGGTTTAAAAAATAAAGTACATAATACTATTGAAATGGAAAGACAAGAAAGAAAATGAAAAGAGTAATAATGTGTTTTTACTTATAACGGCAGAATCCAATGAAGTATTAGCCAATAAATATCAGATCAAGTGAGTAAATAGAGATGTTAAATATGATTTTGAGTCTTTTTAATTATCTTGTTTTTTATATCTCAAAATCATTTTTCTTTACCAAGGTGTTGGTAGCCTAATGGTAGTACAAGGGGATTGGTTTGGTTCTCTTGTGCCCCGGGTTCAAACCACCTTTAGCACGGATTGATATTCTTTACATAAGAATTTCCAAAGGCTGATTCCAGGTCTGAAAGAGACTATGAGCCAAAGGTCCAAAACTTCCACATATAACAAAAAAAAATGATTTTGAGATATAAAAACAAGATAATTGCCAGAAGATAGGGGACAAAAAAAATTAGTACATTCTTTTTTTTTGACATCGAAAGAGTTACAATCGAAATTAGACTGGAGCAAATAGGTTAGGACATGGTCCTAACCGATGCGGAACCAGCTGACCACAATACGAGAAGGGAGAATCGCGAGCTCGAGCTCCTTTAGCAAGCCAATCTGCGGATTTTCCGCCCGAGGTATGTATGAGATCGAGAAACTTTCAAATAGTTGCAACACCGAATAGAATTCTTCTAGTTCAGATTCAGCGGATGGCCATTCTTCTTCTCCATGAATAAGTTTAATCATCTGAGCACAATCTGAGAAAAACACACATCAAGTCTTCCTTGTCTGATCATGGATTGCATAGCCTAAAGTAATCCTTCAAATTCAGCATGGAGGGGGGAGCGATTATTTAGCTTAGCACACATACCTAAGGAGAGTCCGTTCAAGCCTATAGTCGCTACAAAACCAAAACCCACCACTTTAGCATCTCGTGTCCAAGAAGCATCAACTTGACAGCCAACCATAAGTGGTGTCGTAGTCTCTCGGGCACAAGATTGTGCCGGTTCTGGGAATTGTTCCAGGTTTTCTTCTGTTTTCTCCATAATCTGAGCTAATCTCCAGCTCTCTGCCTCCTGTGTTGCGATCTGGAATGTGTCCAAGGGGGAAATCTCCACTCCGTTGAAGACCTTCTCGTTTCTGGCCTTCCATATATACCAAATCAACCATGAGAAACTTGATAGTACATCCGTCTGTGTTCCTCCTTCTTTAGCTCTCCAAAAGAGAAAGTTTAGGTTGGTATATAGGGAATTACACGGGAATATACCCGGAGGGGAAGGGATAGAAGAGAGTGCCCAAACTTTTTTTGCCGGTGGGCACTCAAAGAGAAGGTGATTTATAGATTCCTCCTCTGCGCCACACCGCGGGCATCCTCTCTCATTACCATAATGTCGATCTGCTAAATTTTTTGTCGTTGCTACGCAACCCGACAAAGCCTACCATATAAAGTGCTTGATCTTTCTTGTGGATTTTAACTTCCAAACTTGTGTTTTAAGACACGTCGTACTCGGCTCCGAGTAGAAAAGTTCTGAGTGCTCTATAGCCAAATTTTCAGCAATTTTGTAACCTGACCTGACCGTATAATGTCCCGAAGGGGTGAAATCCCAGGTGTAACTGTCCCTACGATCAAATCGACTCGGTCTTATAATCAAAATTCTCGGAATATCCTTCGGATCAATGAAGGCATGGAGGAGTTCCATGTTCCATTGTTTTGTTTCAAGAATGATAAGATGATGCACCCTAAGATTTGGATCCTGGAAACATCCATTATCATATGCAGGGCATGCTGGTGTGGTCGGAATCCAATTCTCAGACCAGACTTTCGTTTCCGCTCATGTACCTATAGTTTTCCGCAGTCCCGTTTGAAGTAGTGGTTTTGCCGCCATCATGGTTCTCCATCGAAAAGATGGAGAATTCGCTTTTCCTGTCTCCATTGGGTTAGACTTGCGGTAGTACCGACCTTTTAGAACGCAGGCGATGAGGGAGTCCGGATATTTCATAAGTCTCCATAGCTGTTTCCCCAAGAGCGCTAAGTTGAAATCTCTGAGGTCTCTAAAACCCAATCCACCTGCGTCCAGGGAGTGACAAAGCTTCTTCCATGCGATCCAGTGCATACATCGAGAGTTATTCCGGGTGCTCCACCAGAACCGTGCAATCGCACTAGACAGTTTGTCAGTGACATCTTTTGGTAATAAAAAACACGACAATACATATGTCGGAATTGCTTGAGCTACAGACTTAATCTGGATCTCCTCCCCCCCTTCTTCGAAAGGAGTTTCGCTGACCATAGGTTAGTTCTCGCATTTAAACGATCCAGCACATAAGCAAAGACTTGCCTCTTTGAGCTGCTGATCTTCTCTGGGATCCCTAAATACGTACCCATTCCTCCCTCCTGGGAAATTCCCAAAGTCCTTTTTATGTCGCTCTTCTTTTTGGGTAAATCCTTTGTACCAAACATGATGGAGGATTTCGTCTTGTTTAGCTGTTGTCCTGATGCTTTACCGTACAGGTCTAGGATCTTTATTAATTCCTTACATTGTTTTACCTCTGCATTACAGAAAAAAAGGCTGTCATCTGGAAACAGGAGATTTGATATTGCTGGACTAGCTCTAGCAACTTTAATTCCGGTGATACGCTTCTCACTCTCTGCGCTGCAAATCTGCGAAATAAGTACTTCAGTGCAGAGAATAAAAAGGAATGTGGATAGTGAATCTCCTTGTCTCAGCCCTCTGCATGGCGCGATATGTCCTTTAGCCTCTCCATTAATTAGACCCTGGTAGGAGACAGAGGATACACATTTCATGATCCATTTGATCCATTTTCCATCGAACCCCATTTTAGACATAAGAGCGTCAAGGAAGCCCCATTCAACCCTGTCATACGCTTTGCTCATATCTGTTTTACTCGCTACGTACTTTGCTTTGCAACTTGGATTGGTGCGGAGTGCATGAAAGACCTCCTGTGCCACTAGGATATTATCCGTAATGAGTCTTCGGGCTACAAAAGCCGATTGTGTCCCTAAGATTAGAGAAGGGAGAATCCTTTTAAGCCGCTTTGCCAATATCTTCGATATAACCTTGTAACTTACATTACAGAGACTTATAGGACGAAACTCAGTCATCCGAGAGGGTCTCTCCGTCTTCGAGATCAAGCAGATGTTCGTTTGATTAAGACGCTCATCAAGTTCGTCTGTTTGAAAGAAAATATTCACCATTTTTATAATATCTTGCCTGATAATCTTCCAGTATTTATGATATAACAAGCTAGTCATTCCGTCCGGACCCGGAGCTTTGTCGGAGCTTATGGAAAAACTGCCTCTTTTATCTCTGCAGTTGATGGTGGTCGCGTGAGAGATTGATTCATCTCGGTAGAAATTTTCTCGGTCATGAACCGGAAGATCTCATCATTTTCCGTTGGGTTCTCAGAGGTGAAAATATTTTGAAAATAGCCTGTCGCGACATGCTCAATCCCTTCCTCTGTTTCAACCCAGTGATCGAGGTCGTTCCGAATCTTTATAATTCGGTTCCGTCTCCTCTGTTTGGTCGAGGCATGAAAAAACCTTTTCTTTCTGTCACCCTCTTTAAGCCATTTAACCAGACTTTTTTACTTCCAATAGATTTCTTTGTTTCTTTAAGCCTCGCATAATTGCCACTTCAGCTGAAACTCCTCCTCGCTTGATAAATTATCATCATCTTGCACTTGGTCGATCAGTTTTTTCAGATCCTCAATCATTTTGGCATTATTTGATGGGTTATCCCTTTTCCATCGTGATATGGATTTGCGACATTTGTCAATATTCTCATGAAAGCTGTTCGCCGGTTGTCTCGGGTCGTCACGCCAGCCGGAAATAATAGAGTCGAGAAAACCATCTTTCCATATCCATCTCTTGTCAAATTTGAAACTCTTTTTCACCTTGTTTTCGTTAGATTTAATACGCATTAGAACGGGACGGTGATCTGATCCCCATCTACGCAGATACTCGACCTCAGTGTGGGAAAAAATATGGTGCCAGTGTTCGTTTTCTACCGCGCGATCAAGACGGCATTGTATCCTTCCGGATTTTCTTCTTCTGGCCCATGAGAAGCTGTTACCTTTACACGGAAAAATTCAATCATCTCGCAGTTTGCGAGCATGGTCTTGAAAGGAATGAAGGATGACTCAGGGCGTCTTCTACCACCCTTTTTTTTGGCAGTACAGGTAATCTCGTTAAAATCGCCGACCATGAGCCATGCTCCTGTTCTCGTTATGCTAAATCTTGTCAGCCTTTCCCAAACTTGTTCACGGTACTCAACAATCGGATCTCCATACACAAAGGTAATAAACACTTTGTGTCCTTCAATGTATGCTTCAATATCAATCATTCTATTATTCGAAAACAGAATCCGCACATTAGAGGGAGAGGAATAATAAAGCGCAAGTTCACCGATCCTACCAACAGGATCAACGGTGAACAAGGAATCATAACCAAACTCAAACTTAAAATCATTCAGAAAAGAAAAGTTGTTTTTGTCTCCGAAAGAAAAGAAAAACTAGGAAAGAAAAAACTATGTAACTCCCGGAGATGCTTCTTGGTCAAGTAGGCTCCGGCCCCTTGACAATTTCACGCTATAGCGTTCATATCTTACAACTGGGTGGCTTCTGGGACACCACCTAACCGGATTTAGCAGCTTTGTTTTTGTGAGACATAGGCGGGATCACCTCCCTACGAGGGATATTTGTTTTGAGCGTCTCGGCTCTTGTCATAACTTGTTGCCGAGAAGGCCCTGACTTCTTCTTCGGGGAAGCTCTAGCACGAAATTGCTGAATCTTTTTTGATGCAAGGAGACTTTTTGGGCCTGGGCTTGGGCCAGTCTTCTTCCTACTCTTTGCTCCATGTGTGCTTGTCTTCTCCGATGCTTTGACGGTTACGTCACCTGCAATTAAATTAAGCTCGTCCACATTTTCAATAATGGTATTCTTTGACTGAGATGAAACGGGAAGCTGCGAGAGAGCCTCAATCCGAACTTCTCCTGGGTGAGCATCTTCGGTTAAGTCCTCATCTAGCAGATCATCACAATCTAGCATCTCATCATCCATCTCTAAGTCAGCATACTGGAGTAGCAAATTATCCATCTCCTTCTCGGTTTCCAGATCCTGCATTGTTTGATCCTTGGTTTTTTCATCATTCAATGCATTCCCAGGTAGAAGATCATCTTCCGTTGTCTCTTTAATTGGGCTGATAGTCATCATCGTTGCATCATTTTTATCTTTCTCAATTGGTTCATTACCAAAATTCAAGTCTGCTACCGCCGGTAAAATCAAAGCACCATCTAATGTTCCATCTTTATTCTCTGTTTCCGGCGGTTGAGAGTAAAAGAACTTACTTGAGCTGGGAGTCTCTGCCAAGGCCTTATCTGCCTCCTTCCTTCTCGTGACCGACGTTGCAGTAGTCACACGGTTGGTGTCCGGTTCTTCTATGGCCATGCCTTTTCCTTTGTCCCTTTTACGCTTCTCTGCTTCTGACACATTCTGGGTTTCCTCCGCATTTATACCTGAGCTCTGCGATTGTCGGACCGGTCTCCATTCCTGAACAACAGGTGGAGGGGAGTATCTGCTCCGTCGGAAGTTCCCCGTTCGTTCCACATTACGACGATAACCATACCTTTCTGATATCGTTCTTTGTGAATCCGAAGATCTTCCTGAGTTCCTGTTTTGAGCAGAGACGTGCTTTTGAGAGGACGAAAAGTGTTCATCAGCTTTCTTGTGTTCATCAGCTTTCTTGTCTCCCTGGTCTTTCCTTTTCCAGTAAGTAGGTGAAGTCTCTCTCCCCTGTTCAGAACCTCTGTCTCCTCTTTCGCGTACCAAGTATGGATGAAGTGGCAAGATCTACGATCCAGTACTTTTTGTAAATCCTCCTCACTGTCGAAGTCGAACTGAAATTTGCTGTTGTTCAGATTTGTGCCACAGACTCTGCCTTCCACATGCCAAATCCTTCTCTTTGGAAGTTGGGCAATCAGTGCATCCACACTACGACCTTCTCTGTGAAACATACGTCCCACCAAGGTACGCTTGTGGAGATCAATCAGATCTGAGTTGGCCAATGCAGGGATCCGGATTACCTCGCCATCATCAACGTGAAGACGGTGGCGAACCTGTTTTGAGGATTCCCCCAGGGGGCGAGAGATCAAAGACGAGCTCATGCTGTTATCACGTAAACAAAGAAGAAACTTAATACGCCCTATCAAAGGGGAGATTTAGACCAGGACTAGATCCGGATTCTTCAAAAACCACCACTCCACAAAGTACGCTTAAAACGGAAATACTTCAGAGATAGAGATCCCGGTAACGTAGCCCTCACGCTAGAGAAAATACAAGAGATCCCCAAAAGCAGATAACCAAACGTGAACACAGGGAAAGAGAAGTATATGCTAGTCTTCCTCCTTACCTACGTCTGTTTAAGATACTCCAGACACCGTTGCCGTCTCCGTCGTAAGCAGGTGAAGGTTAGATCTGAGAATCGCCTTCCCACTCGCCCGAAGCCCTAGCCGTCATTGGTTTTCCTATATTCAACTACTAGTCAAAAAAAAAAAAATTATTCAACATAATTCTTTACTAGATTTTATTTAATATTTTATATTGATCTTAATATTGATTTTTATTAAAAGAATTTAAGAAATCATCCATACTAAAATTTGTTTATTCTTACTTTTCTCTAGCTTCTTTCTCAAACTCTTGAATATCTGCTACAAGATTATTCACCTTTTCTTTTTATTCCCTGATGATCCAGATCCCCAAATTATTCATATTTTAAAAATTTGACAGTTATAGTTTCTATACGACGTCTGATATTCTGTTTATGAAATAGAAAATAAAATGAAACAGTTTTTGTTTGGTTTAATGCTTTTATAATTCTAAATTCAATTTTGTGTGTGGCAAATGTCATTTTAGGTTAAAGAATTCTTCAGGATCAAGGTTGCATTTGTTTGCTTTGCGTTTTCGAAATTTTTTTATAGATAACTAAAATTTGTTGTTTTTTTGTCTAAAACTAAATGTTTTTATATTTCTAAAATATTTGTATACAGTGAATGTTTTTTTTCATATGCAAACGCAAATGTATACTCAGTTAGCGTTTGGAACCCTTGTTAGGTTTGGACCGTTTGGTTTAGGTTACGGTAATTTTATGTATTGAAAATGTAATACCGATTGTTTTTTGTTTAAGTTTCGAATATCATTTTTTAACAAACTTGCTACTAAAACACAACTCATTTTCTGAAACACAAATTATTAAGACTTAAGGGGGGCTTATTGGAACAGTGATTTGATAAGAATTCATTTTCTTTATAAATCCTCCTTTATTAACATTTGTAAAAGTTTCTTAAAATTCCAGCTTATTGAAAATTTGGGATTTCATCAGTAAATTCCATCTGATAGAATTTGAAGGAATTTGAAAGACAATTTGTAGTTAAAAACGAATGAATACAAGAGGCGGTATTTGAAGTTTTTTTACAGAAAATTTTATTTTTAATAAAAAAGTAAATCAAAACTTTTGAAATGAGAGAAAGAAAAAATTTAGTTGAAAATTAAAAACTGAAACTTTCAAATATCATTTTTTCATTTTATAGAATTCAAAACTTGGCAAAAAATATTATATATCATCTTAAATAATTTTAAAAGTTGAAAATCCTATTTGTTCCAAATAAACCCAAATTGCAATTTTTTTTTACATTTTATATGAATAAGAAATATAAACCAAATAATTTTCATATTTTTAATCTCTTTAATTTATTATTATTAAATTACTTTTTTAAAATGAAATCCCATAAATTATTTTATATTTTTAAAATGAAATCTGAGATTCCTTAAAATTCTCTTGGATTATTAAATCAAATCTCAGATGTCATAAATTCTCCATGGATTCATATATTTTCAAATTCTCTCAATTCCTTAATCCAATAAGCCCTCCTAAGACTGCAGTGATCGATTACCTATCCATGTCAAACGATGGCGATTACAGCAGAACTAAAAATTCCCACCAAACGAGTCGTTGATGAATCGTTTAACCGTAACAAACGATGATCCTCCGTCCATCAAATCCTCCCTCGCAGCTTCCACCATCTTCTTCACTCTTCTCTTCTGCGTATCCTCACCATCCATTAGAGATCGTATCGCTCCCGCAATCTCCTCAGCTTCCACTATCTCTTTCTCTTATAGAGAATTGGGTTCAATACTACTCTACTGGGTCACAATTAAGTATTTAACATGTGAAACATGCAAACTAATAATCTAACATTCAGATTCAGAAGAGATAAATTTCTTTTATGCGTTCACTGCATATTTTTTTCCGGTAGATTGCAGGAGAGGTCTCCCATTCTTTATAATGAAGAAGAAAAAAAACTATGGCCGAACAAAACGAGGTCTAGCCAATCCAGCTCTATCATCCGACATAATCGAAACAACACTAACAGGGACAACATCAAACAAATGAAGTCCTAAAGGTAAAGAAAAGGCATGGTTCGGTAATCCATGTGCTAGATAATTAGCCTCCCGATGCACGTGAGAAATCTTGACTAACGAGTCTCGAGATAAGAAACCATAGCACAAACCTACTAGGAAAGACAAATGATGAAAATCACTGATCACTGTCCGCAGAAACCCCACCACGATCCTGAGTCCATCTCCAGTTCCAGACGTAGAATATGACGATCACATGCCACACACAAGCCATAATAGACACTCCAAAGCTCCGCCAAAGGTGCCGAGCATATGCTGATGTTCAGCGTTAAGCCACCGCGCCACAAACTATGCTCATCTCGCAACACGCCACCCGCTGCCGCAAGCCTAGGATTTCCTCGCGTAGCTCCATCCCGTATTCAGTTTCACCCATCCTTCGCTGCATATATCACTACATATAACTAACTATCTTTTAAAATAAGTAACTATATCCAGTAAATAGTCAAAATAAATATCACTGCAAATAACTAACTATCTTTTAAAATAAGTAACTATATACATCAAATAGTTAACTATTTAAAATAATTAATTATAGTATTATATAATGAAGTATGTTTCTAAATAGCTAAGTATGCAACAAGCTAACTAATTGACTAGGATACAAATTTAGAAATAGTTAAATATATAGTTAGCTATCACAATACCATAGTTAACTATGTTTATACCACCTTCACAAATAGTTAACTACAAACTATAATGTGTAACAATTTTTATATAATTGACTATTATCACTATTCTAAAATACTCCCTCCGGTTTTGATTAGTTGTCGTTTTAGATATTTTTTTGTTTGTTTTAAATTAGGTGACGTTTTCAAATTTCAATGCAAAATTTAATGATTTATAACTATTTGTATTCTGCAGAATATTATACTATTGGTTGAATTGTGTTTAAATATATTGATAATGGTGTTTTTGTTTTGAAAAACTAACAAATTAAGAATTTCCTTAATCTGTGTGCATCTTTTTAAAACGACAACTAATCAAAACCAGATGGAGTATGTAACTATAAAATATGATAAATAAATTTATTTAATAAATAATTGAATGTTATGACCAAAAGGTGATGACAGAAAATATGAAAAAAAAAAAAACCGGAACAAGAATTCATAAGATTGTGAATGAAGATGAGACTAGCTAATATAGACATTCAAATATATTGTAATAAATTGTGCTATAACCTTCCAAATTGCAACAACGCGCCTTGAACATTGATCAAGAGGGGGGTGAAGGTTCTTACTTGGGTTTACCAGAGTGTTTCAGTGTCTCTAAACGTAACCTCTTCTGTTTCTTACGTGAAAAGCTCCAAGGTCGCTTACAAGGTTGGTTCGCCAAGGCTCTATCGCAAGGGGGTAAGGACATTTTGCTCAAATCTATTAGTCTCAGTCTCCCAGTTTATGCCATGTCCTGTTTCAAATTACCTAAGGATGTCTGCGCCAAGCTCACTTGTGCAATGGTGGAATTCTGGTGGAGTAGTGGGGTACAAAAAAGAAAGATCTCCTGGGTTGCCTGGAAGAAGTTATGTAAATCAAAGAAAAAAGGAGGCTTAGGCTTTAAAGACATTGAAATGTTCAATCAAGCACTGTTGGGGAAGTTGGAGTGGAGGCTTTGGTCCAATCCCCACTCTCTTCTATCTCAAATTATACAGCATCGCTATTGCCGGAACCGTTCCTTCTTTGAAGCAAGTATTGGCACTCGGCCCTCATTCGCCTGGAGGAGTATCATTCACAGTCGTACCCTTCTGCAAACGGGTCTTCTTCGGTCAATCGGGAAAGGTGCAGAAACTAGAATTGGATAATTGGCTCCTTGATAAAACCCCCAGAAGCCCTCGTTATCGTGACAATGCCCTCGTAGACCTCACCTTATCAGTGTTTGACTTCATTGATCCACTCTTGGGTATCTGGAACAAACGGGCAATCTGGAACTTAATCTATGAGGACGATGTACCTTTAGTGCTGCAAACAAGGATTTTCCGTGGCGTCCAGGATGGCACTCATTGAGGGATCACGCAAGACAGCCTTTATTCTACTCGCAGTGGCTATGCTTTGTTGGAACTATCACAGAAAATAGAGCAGAACACGGTGAACTCCCCTGCCAGTGCTCATCAACTTCTGTGGTCGAAGCTCCGGAAATCGAAAACCTCTCCAAAGCTTCGGCATTTTCTTTGGCGATCTCTGTAAAATGCTCTTGCAGTCCGTGTTAACCTGTGTGCTAGAGGAATTCCGGTGGTGAGTTCGTGCCCTATTTTCCAGGCGGCTTATGAAACTGTCTGTCATATGCTTTTCCACTGTCCCCATGCTCGCCGTACCTGGGAATCCTCGCTCCTCCCTCCTTCTCCAGGTGTTTCTCTTCTTCTTCGATGGCTCTGAACCTCCAACATCTTCTCTCCTACAGCTACAATAAACGAATCCTGATTGCTCTACGCCTAGCCTTTCCCTGGATCCTTTAGCATATTTGGAAGTCCTGGAATCGGCTTATCTTTGAACAGCAACGACCTGACCATCTTGATACTCTGAATCGTGCTCTTTCCGAATCAGACTCATGGTTTCAGGTTCATGGTCAGTTATCTGAAGGTACAGTTGACCCCTTTCGTGCTAATGCGGGTAATGTTCCCTGGACAAAACCTCCCACTCATTTTCTGAAATGCAATATTGTCGTTGCGTGGTCGGGTTCAGATAGGATGAGTGGTGCTGCTTGGATCCTCCGCGATCATAATGGGAACAGGGTTTTGCATAGCCGCAGGGCTTACTCTCAGATTTTATTTCTCCCAGAAGCTGAACTTTCGAGTCTCCTTTGGGCTCTTAAGTCTATGCACTCCTTGCGGTTCAGGCATGTGTATTTTGAGGCCTCCTTTCTGTATGCGCATGACGTACTGCTCAACCTGACACTGTCACCATCTCTCTCTCCTGCTTTCTCGCATTTTCGCGTTGTTGTCGACTGGTGATTGGGGTTGTAAGAGCTTAATCGCCTAAAAAGAGTGCATCAGATCTCTGGATATTGATCAAGGTCATATCCCTTTTAGAGGCAGTAAGTTGACTGAAGTTCTCAGGCACTTAGCGGGTTAAATTACTGCTTAGTGCAATTACTAATAAGAAATGATCAAATGATCATATTCTCCAAAATCTTTGATTCTGGTAACTGTTTTTTGCCTTGATTATATCAAGAGAAGGACTACTAGGAACTGCTTAGTGTAGTTAGAGTGATCAAATTAAGAGTTCAATTTACGTTGCGTGTTGATGTGTTTTACAGATTCTCCAAGAATTTTGGTTCTGAATACTTTTCTTATCCTTGATTCTTTCAAGAGAAAGACTATGACGAATTGTTTTGTGTGGTTACTGTGATCATTTTAAGAACTCAACTTCGCTGCAGTGATTTCGTTTCACAAAACTCTTATTAATTTTGAATCTAATAGAAGAGTGTTTTCAAAGTTGTGTATGTTAACTTTGAGAAACTTTGATGATTATTAGGCTTTACTTACGATTCATATGCCTTTGCTTTGTGACTCCACTAAAATATAGATGTATCACTTGGAATCTTTGGAGAGACTACACTTGCCTCATTGAAATTTGAGAAGAGAACACGCAGGGGCGGATCCAGAAAAGAAATTTATATGGGGCACAAATACAATCCGATAATTTTATATTAAATAAGTTATTATTAAAATTTTATTTTATTTTTAGTTAAACTATAAAAGGATTAAATTAGTTTTTAAATATTTTTTTCAGCATTTTTTAAATACTAAATACCTTTTTTGGTGGTATTAACAAAATGTGTATTACATATAATAATTTATTATCTGTATTTTGTTGTCAATTGTTACTTTTATATAAAATTGAAAGAATAAATCAAAACTTAATTTAAATCAGGAGAAACAGAAAAAAAAAAGAAACTTGATTATAATCAATAAAAAAATCTACCTTGAGCAGAATATAATTTTATATTTTGGAGGAGGAAACAAATAGGAAAAAAAAACTATTTATGGAAACGAATAATTTTTTAAGCAAAATATGCAAAGATGGGATTTGAACACCCGTAGTTAAGAATATATTAATGCCTTCAAAACCGATTGAGCTAATGACTGGAATCATATTATACTTACATGCATGCTTTATTTACAGATTCAGTATGGGGCACTTGCCCCAGGTTTCATAACGTGCGTCCGCCCCTGAGAACACGTGGTGATGCTTTCATCAAGAGGCTTGAAGCTGAGATTAAGGATCTAAAAAGGTTGGTAACTTTTTTTCCTACACTGCTCCAATCCCTCTTATGTTTAAGACATTGCCTGAATTATTTTGTTCCAATTTATCTTTATGTTCGACAAAGAGAGGAATATACTAGAAGCACAAAAAAGATGCTCACATTGGTCAATGTACTATTAGAACCATAAGGTATTTTTAATCAGCTAATCTTAAAACATGGATCGTGGGGGATTTATCAACTTCATACATAAGTTCTTTATCATTAGTTTCAAAGGTTAGGTTAATAAAAACTCCATCTTAGGTATTTCTTGCAGTTAAATTTGGTAGACCAAGGTACCGGGTTACAAAGGAGTACGACTTCGTGTTAAAGCAGAGAACTTTTCTATTTTGGGTAAGCAAGAAATTAGTAAATATGAACTTCATCTTGGCATCATCCGAGACTTTTATGGTTAGTCTGCATTTGCTTTTTCTTTAGAATCAGTGGCTATACTGACTTATCTCTGCTTTTTTTTTTTTTTTGAACTATAGATCGTATTCCTCGAAGATCAGCTTTTCCAAAGATTGTTTACTCCATCACTTGCTCAGAGATACGAAGAACAATAACGTCAAAACGGTGTTAAGATACCAAGGTAAAAGGTTATTTGATTATCAGATTTTTTTGGTTATTTGATTATCAATCCACAATCAAATTTTGGGTTATTTGATTATCGAAAACTAAGGAAATTCACTATGAGTGTATTCTGTTTTTTGTTTATTCGTGCAGTTTACAGAAATCAAGATGGAGAAACATTTGGTCTCCGAGATTGTTGAGGAGGTAACATCTAAAATGACAAATCAGTGTCTTCATTTGATACTTATACGAATTGAATTTGTTGTGCTTTTTGTTCTCTCCAACTTTGTTTAACAGACTTAAAATCGCGAGATAGAGTACAATATAAACAAGCCACAAAAGCGTATGATATCTCTTAAGAGCAGGTGTGTATGTGGAGTTCTTATTAATGTTACTCATCATGTTTTTAGTTTTTCGACGTGGGGTGTTCCTTTGCTACCGATTTGCTGCTAATTTTTTTATGAATTCTCTTTCATGATTTTGTAGATAATATCAGATTCGATCATCTCACTTGAATTCTTGCGAGCATGTAACATCCAATGTTCCATCATTGGTGAACGGTTAGGTTTGAGCTTCAGGTGAATGAATCTTCAGTTTGATGATTACAAATTTACATTTGAATTGCATTTGATTGGGTACTAAAATAACATTCTCTCTGTAGATCGAACTGATGTGGTTGATTTAATTGTAATATATATGAGCTCTTTGTGCTGGTGAATTGGTTATCAAAGCTCAAATTAATGAAATATTAAACCTTATGTTGATTTATTGATACCATCTTCCTGAAAGTAACAGTTAGTCGCTCATTTGGTTTTGGACTGACTTGGTTGAATATTTTTAGATGTTATCTGCTTCTTATGCTGTTACGTTTTCAATTTCACTAGGAAGACTTGAGATCCTGTAGCAGCAGCCAATGATGATGACAATGAATTGGATCTACCAATACCAAGAATCTCTAACAGTCCCTGAATTAGGTTTAGATGTGTCAAAGACTGGGGAAAAAATAAGATGATCATCTTTAACAGGTTATCTTATGGTGTTTTTGGTTTTATTGAATTTCTGCAGAGATCTTATAATTGAACATTGTGTCATAAGTATGTATATTTAACCAACGTTACGTATATGGTATCCAGATGTCAAGTGGCTCTGCACCTAGAATGCTATGGAGTAAGCAAAACTTAGAACTTCGCCACTTGGGTGTGCAGAGCATGTGAAACCATAAAATATAATAGAAACACACAAAAAACATTTTATAAACATTCATCCAGACAAATACACAATTACAATGTATAAATTATAAAACAATTATGTAATATTTTACCTTATGCGGGTTAAGTTTTATGTTAGTTTTTTTGCTTATTCTCTACATTCATTGCTTTATTTGTTTTGGGTTTATTTTTGGGTTAAAATTAAACATGTTTATTTTTGGGTTAAAATTAAACATATGTCAATTTAATTCGAAAAAAATGAAAAGATGATTTTAACTATTTTCATATTTAAAAATAGTTATTTAATTATACAGAATTTCTTTTATTATATTTCAAAATCTATTAAACTGAAAAAACATATAATCAGAAAAATATTTATAATTTTTAATCTACTAAACCAACACAAAATATGATTCACACATAATACAATTCTTCAAACACCAATCAACACTATATATAATCTCACATAATACAATTCTTCTAACACTAACAAAAAAAATAAATCATACAACAAACAACTACAGATAATATAGTTGTCAAATTAAAAATTGACTACTATGATACAATGATAACAGTTTATATACTAATCAATTATATAACAAATAATTATCATTTGTTGTGATTATCGAATATTAACAAAAAACAGAAACCCCGCGCGTAGAGCGGGTAAAATGGTTCGGTTGAATATAATCTTCGTTTCGAGTTGTTGAATGATGAGTAAGATTTTTTTACGTTGTTATTTTTGAGTTTTACGCGATTGGTTAGATAGTGCAAGCATTGTGTGATCTGTTTAACTGTTTTATTATTATAGGAGGAATATTGTCATGCCGTGCACTGTCAATGGATCTTTGGCAAAGGAGTTTTATGATCGAGTCAAGAGCATCGAAAATGAGTCCATACTGTGCGCTCTGAGGTTTTGGAGTGTTGCTGATGGCAGAGGTATTTGTTTCGTATGTGCATCTGAATTGTTGTGTTGTCTCGGTTTAGCTGTCATTTGATTCATGTTTGTTCTCTCGATAGGTGTGGATAAGAACTCTGTTGTGCTCACTTATGTGACCATTTCAAATTTCGTTCTCAATCCAGACGATGAGGATGCTCGCGAGTTTCTCCACAGGTAATCTGTTTCCTTGGTTATGTGTGCTTGCTTATTGTTTGTTTTTAAACATGCGAGTCTGCTATATTGGTGATCTTTCTTTTCAGGTATCTTGGCAACTGAGGTGATGCGTGAATTGCATGGTGTGGCCGTTGACCGATCTTTGTTGTGCTTTTATATCCTCTGTTTTTGCTATATATGTTAAACTATGTCCCCTATTCTCTGTACTCTTTTAAATTTCTTTTTTTGTTAAACGTTGCACCGATGTTCGTACTATGTTTTGTTTTTATTTAAATTTTTTAAAATTTGTATGTTTTACCCAATTATATTTATAATATTTTCGTTACAATAGCCGATGCCTAGTATACTATAAAACGTGAAGGAGTATATTATAAAACGAGAAGAGGAAAAATATTGATATACACACTCATGTATGCTAATATGTAAGGTAAAGAGACAGGTTAAGCCGTTAAGGCATGAAAAAAAAAGATACATATCTTATACAAAGTCACGAGTTAAAACTTTATATACTAAAGCTTACATGTCCAATCAAATTCTGCAACATAATTTGTGCTTCAGGATTAAAAATTAATCAATAATACAAATTAAGTTTTACTCAGGTTAATGTTTCGTCGGCTATAAACTGTTCCTCCAAGATCTCCACCTTTTTCTCCAATTTAGGTAATTTCTCTTAAATGAATTTTAAAACCATTTCGTCAATAAATTTCTTTACAAACAGCTTTTTGTTCTCAACCTGCTAAACTGTTTATAACGTAAGTTCAATGAACTTTGAAATCATTTCACCTACAAATCAGTAAACCAATTTTCTTTTCTAATATTTCAATTTTCATCTCGACCGATTTCTTTATATCGTCTTTTTCTGAAAAAAATCGAAAAACTTTTAACAGTATGGCTTGAATTAATACTTCAAAATTCATGATCAAAATTTTTTTTAGATCAATACGGAATACAGTCGTCTTTGAACCTCTTGCAAAGCATCATTTGGATAGTTGCTATTGGAGTTTGAAATCGCTTTGCGAAGAGATTGATACTGGTACAATGATTCTAGAGAGGTTCGTTGAACCTTAAAGGTTTTGTTGCAAGTTTTCCAGAATTCGCAGGTATTTTGCAAAATCTGAGTAAGCTATAAAATTAAGCATCAACCATTTTTTTTTTTAGTTTTGAAACTATTTAGTTTGATGCATAGAATGAGAAATGAAAGCTGATTGAAGAAGAAGATATAGAAATCAAAGACAATTTTGGATGAGATATGTTCTGGAGTAAAGTCGGCGAAGGTTGAAGACGAGAGGAGTTAGATAGGTAAGATGCAAATTTTTTGACCATTCGAATTTCATATGGTTGAAAATAAATTTATTTACAATTTTTTTCCTTTTGAACATTTTAGTTTATTTTTTAGTTTACATGAAAAAAACAAAGGAAATTAGGACCTTAAATCTTTGTATGCTGTAAATTATTGTTTGACCGTTCAAGTTGTAAAATTTTCTTAGTCAAAATGTTTAATTATTTCTCTGTAATGAATTTTGAAATTTCTCAAGACTTTTTTACTAATGTTTTGGGTAATTTTAACAGATATCTAAAAGTAGAAAAAAACTAATATTATTAGATGAAACCAATATTTTTTTTTTTTCTAGAACCCTGGCTTAAATAATAATTCAAGCTAGAATTTTCAATTGTAATATTAAAAATCATACAAACTATCAAAATAAATGTGAGTCAATTAAACATGAAATGTCATAAATCATAATTTTTAAATTATAAATTTAATAAAAGGATTTTAAACAGTATCTAAATTTACCAGATACACCTTATCACATTTTCAAATTTATATTAAGTTAAGCCAAGTATATGTTAAATTGTACGTAGTACGGGAGGAATACTAGTGATATTTAAAAGAAAAAACAAATTCTAAACGACGTACTTTGGTAGTCGGGTCGAGTAAGCAATCATTATTTTCTTAAGATGCAATTCAGATTTTTTTTAGTCGGGTCGAGTAAGCAATCATTATTTTCTTAAGATGCATGCAATTCAGATTTTCTTTAGTTTGGAATTAGCCAGAGAAAATAAGTTTGGAGGGGTTTTCTGATTAAATTGATAATTTATGAGAAAATAGAAAGAACTTGACAGCATAGGAGAAAGCTGCGGAAGCAGCATTATAGAGGAAGTCTTACGCAGTCAATCCTTATGATATTTCTGCATGAAGAAAGGGTCCGATTTTTTTACTTTGATAATGTATAATAAATTACTCTTAGGTGTTAGTGAGAATTGGATTTTTAATGATATGTTAAAATTTTCAGATTCTATTGTTATTGGTTTATGAGTTTTGACATTTTTACTAAAATCTATTGTTATTGGTTTGATGATTCCTTAATTCCATCCAAAATCCACGGTTATTTAAAAAGTGTAGTTTTTAAAAATTCTATTGATTTCATCAAATCTTGTTTGATTGGGATTTGGATTTTAAACAGTTTAACTCATTAATCAAAACTTTGAGAATATCATCTATATACTTTAGATTTTTAAAATCATTATTATATATACAAAACGCTTTATAACTCTTTACAAATTTAACAAATCTCTTTAGATTTTTAATCTATTTCAATGTTTTTAATATTAATAATTTCGTAATTATTATTATAAATTGTTAAAAATTAGTTTTGAACAAATTTTAGTCTATAAAAAAACTCTTGTGATAGGTACATCTTATAATTAAATGGATATAAATAATTTAATTTCATAGAAAGTTAAAATATTAGAAATTAATCAATATTTATATATTAAATTAAAATAAAAAAGGAATGGATCTCACTTTCTTAATTAATTAAAAACTAAAATAAAACTAAAATAAAACTAAAATCATATATATTAAATTGTTAAATCAAATGACAGATGTGAATAAATAATATTTTAGGAGAATCATAAGTTAAATGATACATGTAAATTAAATGATAGATGCATGTGAATAAAATTTCGTCTATAAAAATATTTATTCCGCGTTCAGAGCGAGGTAGAATCTAGTATCTATGTAGATGAGAAAGATATGTTAAGAAAAGGTTATATTGGTGTAGAAATTCAGTTCACAATTGTGTATATATATATTAGTTAGGGTCTGATTGGGAGGTGCTCTAACTTTAGGTTTGTTTCTGTAAAATTAAGGTAATAAATATTTTTGATGTACTCGTAGATTTTTTGCTATACAATTTTAGTTGTATATAGCCTTGTAGGTTTGAAATCTTTTAATGATTTCAAAGCCAAAAATTGTTACTTAAGTATCTTTTTCCCTACAACAACAAAAAAAAAATGACAAAAAACAAAATTTGTACTTCAAAAAAAAAAAATTGTACACTTAAAAGATCTGCGTAGAGTGAAATGATCCCCCCCCCAAGAATTCCGCACTCTGAAGTTGGTAAAATAGGTAAGCCTTCATTCAACTGACATCGAACCCACGAAGAACAAGGAGATGTGGATTGAATGGTGACATAGAAGCTCCGGAAGAATTCTGATTTACCGGTAGATCAATTCTCTGGATATTATGCACCAAAGTGGATCGACAGCTTGCTGGATATGAGACACCAACAAGGAATGGATAGAGAGGTGGATCGAATGGTCGCACATGAGCTGCGGAAGACTCCTGATTTACCTCTCAATACTCTTAGATATTACTACCTAAAAGCATTGAGGATTTCTTTGGATATTACACACCAAAGATATGAACCTAACTTGAAAGGATTCTTGATAAAAACATAGGTTAATTTTGATCATGTTTTTGTGGTTCTTTATATGGAGAATTACAAATCTTTTTCGTCTATAAAAGTATCCTAACATGCAGCACAACTTGAGAGTTAGAATTCAAACTCTATTATGCATGTAAGAGAGGAAAACACACTTAATTAAATGCTATTCTGAGCCTGGACGAAAATCAGTCTTCATTCTATGGTTTTTGGCTGAATCCAATTTTATGGGCTTCATTCAAACTCTATTATGCATGTAAGAGAGAGAAACACATTTAATTAAATGTTATTTTGAACCTGGACGAAAATCTGTCTTCATTCGATGGTTTTTGGCTGAATCCAATTTTCTAGACTTATCTGATGGACCAAGATTGTAGAACAATTCCGAAACTCTATTATGCATGTAAGAGATAGAAACACACTTAATTAAATGTTATTTTGAACCTGGACGAAAATCTGTCTTCATTCGATGGTTTTTTGCTGAATCCAATTTTCTAGACTTCTCTCATGGACCAAGATTGTAGAACAATTCCGTTTGTAGCTTGATTCAATCAGGTCTGGTCGAAATCTATTTATGAATGCACACATGTCTGAATCGCGTAAACTGGAGATCACCTGAATTTTAAATTAAATAACTCCTGCGTCTGAACTCCGTTTGATTTTATTCTTCATCAAGGAGTTCTGTAATTGAGCTGAGCACATTTTCCAAGTAGTTTCACGCCTAGAAGCTTTGTGGTTGAGAAGATATGCCTCCAACAATGAACTTATATCTTTTATGCTTCTCATGATCATATAGCATGATTGAAATTGACGCGATTTTTTAGGAAAAAAAAAATTGGGTGGGGCGGATCCACAGCAGTTTAGGGTAGGGCACGAGTCTCATATTGATATTAAAATTTTGATAGTTGACACATATCTAATGATAAGCATATTAGGTTAATTGGTTAGTGGGTACTTGCATTGAAGTTTAGATTGAGGTGTTCGATGCACAACAACCGGTTGTAATACAAATTAGTGCTAGGTTTAATGTTTTTTTGTGAAAATTAACACTTTAAATATAATACAACGCAAAAAAAAAATATATATATATACATGTGACTAAATTATCATATTTATATCATTTAAAAAAAAAGAATTGCCCCACACAGAATTTTCTGGATCCCCTCCTATGGCCGTGCATGGAAAGAATTTATTTTTTTATTTTATTTTTTTTGCATGGAAAGAATTTACACACGTGACTTCTTTCAAGTTAAAAAAAAAAAACTTTTGGCTTTTAATTAGTAGTGTAGCTCGCTCCCTCTCATATTGCTCAAATACCAATGGCTCCAGGAACTTTGGCTGGTCTCGCCTGTGAAACTAAGCTCAATGAGTTAAGAGACGAAATTCCTGTGATATCTATCTCTGGAATCGACGATGTTGGTGGAAAAAGGGGAGAGACTTGCCGTCAGATCGTGGAGGCTTTCGAGAATTGGGGCATGTTCCAGGCGGTAGATCATGGTATCGATACCAACTTGATGACCGATATGACTCGCCTCGCTCGCGAGTTCTTCTCTTTAACTACTAAGGAGAAACTACGGTTCGATATGTCCGGCGGTAAGGGCGGCTTTGGTGTCTCTAGTCACCTCCAGGTAATTAACACAACCACAGTTCGAACTGTAGTTTTGTTCTTTCTTTATATAGGTTTTTTTCTTTTTTTTTTTGTAGGGAGAGGCTATGAAGGATTGGAGAGAGATAGTTCTTTTTTCCACGTACCCTGTGAGGAACAGAAGCTACTCACAATGGCCAGATAAGCCGGAGGGGTGGTTGAAAGTGACGGAGGAGTATAGCGAGAGGCTGATGGGTTTGGCTTATAAGGTCCTTGAGGTTTTGTCTGAAGCTATGGGACTTGAGAAAGATGCCCTAAAAAATGCATGCATTGATATGGACCAGAAAATTGTTGTTAATTATTTCTCTAAACGCCCTAAGCCTGACTTCGCACTCGGGATGCGTCACACTGACCATGGACTCATCACTGTGCTGCTCCAAGACCAAGTCAGTTGTTTGAAAGCTACAAGAGACAATGGCAAGTCATGGGTTACGGTTCCCTTAGTTGAAGGAGCGCTTGTCATCAATCTCGGTGACATTTGTCACGTTAGTACTTCCTCACTTTCTGTTTCATTGCATTTTCTTTTCTCGGCTTGTAATTTTGATTTGATCAAATATCACTTTCTCTTCAAGTATCTGAGCAATGGGAGGTTCATGACTTCCGACCATCAGGCGGTGGTGGACTCAAACTCGAGCAGAATGTTCATAAACACATTCTTGTTTCCCGCGCCGGAAGCCACCGTGTATCCGCTTAAAGTAAGAGAAGGAGAGAAGGCCATCATCGAGGAACCAATCAGTTTCGAAGAGATAACTATGAGAAAGCTGAAAGACCTCTAGCTGGCTCGCCTCAAGAAGAAAAACATCTCCACAAGGAAGTTGGCGTTCGGTTCGGTTCGGTTTTCTACGTTGGTACTGATAAACTATGCTATGTTCACCTGTAATCTTCGTATTGGGTACCGTTCAATCCAACGTTCTTATACGTTTACGTACGGTTTATCTGTAATAATTGTTGAATCTCAACAAATTGATTATAGTAGCTATGTTAAAATTATTAGAACTCTTATCAAAATTCCTATTAGTTTTTATCTTGTAATTTTGGTTTTCACGAATTATTCCACTTCCAAAACAAAGATAAATGTTACTGGAATTATTACTATGGCTTAAAAGGTGACAATCAATACAAATATTAACAAGAAAATAAGAGTCAATACAAATACAGTAATATGACTAACAAAGTTATAGTGAGGATTATAGTGCATATCATTGTTACTTTTTCAAATGAATTTCATTGTAACTGCATCTCTATATGTACATTAATTGTAATATATAAAAAAAAAAAAAACATAGAAGTCGGGGGCATATTAGCTCACTTTAGTGTTATGCTCTGTTGGTTGTTGTTAGGTTCGGTTTTCTACATTGGTACTGAAATATTATGCTATATATGTTCACCTATAATTGCGGTGCGAAGTACCTTTCTTATACGTTTATGGTTTATTGAATCCAACAAATTGATTATAATATTTATTAATATTGAAATCCTTGGAACACATTACTATTATTACGATTCTTATTAGTTTTTATATTATAATTTTGTGTTTTAGGAGTTATTTCAATTCCATCATAAAAAGTGATATATTACTATGCCTTAAAAGGTGTGCCAATCAGTACATATCTAAAATGATATAGCATATTTAATAGTAGATATAAGAACAAAAATGATAGCATACTCAATAGTAGACACTCAGTTAATATCTTAACAATAAAATATTGATATCTTTAATATTATTTATTTATGTATTTAAATTTATTCTAAAAGCAAAATTGATCATTTAAAAGGTGACAGGTGTATTCGTAGATTTTAATGATATTTAAGACTTTTTGTTTGATAAACGGCTCTCATATTTTCCTCCATCTTTCCTACTTTTTAAGATTATAATATTTTGTTGGTTTAGACACATGGGAAAAAACCCCAATAGAGGTGTCCTAAGAATCAATACAAATAATCATATGCATCACAATTATATGTAGTATTGTTACTTTTGGATGAATTATTCAGATAGTTAAACTACAATACATATTTTAATTCATATGAAATCATTAATAATCTCAGTTTCTTTTCTATTTTATATAAAAAAATATAAAATAAAGTATTCTTATAACTAGTCATCTTAACAATAAAAAAAAATTGCGTACATACTCAAAAGCATTTAGAAGTGTCCAAATTGGTCAATTATATCAACTCAGCTCATAAGTCATAACCTTAAGGGAATGAATGTTAATGGATAATTGAATCTATTTAATAAATGGGTTGGATTAACTCATAATCTATCAAATATAATGTTTTAGATAGTTTAATGGTTGATTCATAAATCTATTATCTCTTTTTCAAATTATTATGAACTAGGTAGTAACACACGCTTTGCGCGGAATGAAATGTTTATACAAATATTTATAACATATAATTTTATAGTTATTTATATAAATTATATAATTAATTATGTAATTTTAAAAAGTTCTAAATCTTTTAAAATTTTACACTAGTTAAAGTAAAATAACTAAATCATATATCCCCTATATATTAATTGAGAAGACGTTTCAGCCACATGTCTTACAGAGAGTAAATTAAAGAAAAATAATCAATCATATTCTTTCTTTTGTACATGTCATTAAAAAACTCATCCCAACACTAATGGGCTTCTGTATATAAAACTCAATCTAATATAGTCTGAATGAAGTTATAAACTTTTTTTATTTATAATTTGGTTATATATATCAATTTTTTTTACAAATAAAATAAAGAGATATTAAATTAACTATCATTTGTAAAAATAATTAAAATCCTACTACTTTTATAATTTTAAATATTTTTTGAAAATAGTTATAAAAAAAATTACAACCCATTTATATATCAGATTTTTTTTCTAATTCGTTTTGGATTAAATTTAGTGGGCTATATTTGTTTTAGGTCTATATTTTGGTGAAAATTAAAAATATGTCAATTTAATTTTTTTTTTAAATATGATTTTAAAGATTTCATATTTAAAAACAGTTATTCAACTATACATAATTTCTTTGATTATATTTAAAAAAAATATTAAACAAAAAAAATATAATCAACCAATATAAAAATATTTATAACTTTTAACTTACTAAACAAACACAAAATATAATACACACATAATACAATTATTCAAACACCAATCAACACAATATACAATCTCACATAATGCAATTTTTCTAACATCAACAAAAAAATTCATACAAAAACAACTACATATAGTATATTAGCCATAAATTTTTTTGACTACTATGATACTATAATAACAGTTTATACAATAATCAATTATATATCAAATATTATACCCGCACAGGATGCAGGATATCATCTAGTATTATATATATTTGTACACATGATAACTTTGTTAAATCAACTGTTTTTCTATCATTATTAAGTAAGTAGTAAATTATGATATGTTATTTATATCTTAATTTAGTACTAAATTGATATGAACATGCATAAAAATAATTATTATATGTTTATTTAGTTAAATGTGTGATTACTTAATTTAATTTTATATCATTAGTTAAGTTTAGAAAATGAATAATTTATATTTACCATAATTTTTTTCTGATTGATATTAATACAAATCAAATATTTTGATGTTGATTTACTTTAAAAGCCAATAACGACTTTCCATATATGAAATTTTTTTTAAATGAATAATAATTTTAAAATATCTTGATTTTAAATTATATGTTTGCTTTGATAAACAATTTTTTTAGCAAAAAAAAACATAAAAGCAAAAGTAAAATCATTTTAAAATTATTAGTATGATATAATTGGACATCAAATCTTTGTTATTCAATTTGATTGATTGATAACTATTTTTAAAATATGTAATAAATTCTGTAGCTTTCATATAAGGAAATATACATTTATATAGACTAATAATTAATTTTATGGTTAGTTTATTTGATTGTTATACCAAATTATGTGTGGTATGTCATGTAATTACTCTAGTAATTTAAACCTATTTTCAAAATGAATCTAAAAAGCATTGTGGTGATGACACATCATCATGACACACTTGTAATATAATACATGAATGCAATGTTATTTTTTAAAAATGATCCTCAAATAATATATAGAGGATATCTACTATATATTAAAAGAGAAGTATTTTAGTTAATTTTTGCTGATGTGACATATTTTCTCAGTTTTTTCTTTTTTATTTATCTAAACATGTTGCCAAACATCTAAAAATGAGTTGTGAAGATTTTAAATTCAATATATTAAATCTATAATGTTCCTATTAATATGGTTAAAAATCAAATGTTTATTATTAAATTAATCATAATATCAATTACAAAACTGAAAAAAAATAATCATAAAATCAATTACAATACTGAAAAAATGACCATTTTGTTATCCATATGTTATTTTATAAAAGTTTGTGGAGATTTATAAACCTAAAATTTAATATAAATTTTAAATATTATTAATCATGCGCATTAGTCGAGGTACCATCCTAGTAACTATATAAGCTTTAAGAATCTACTATATATTAAAGGATAAGTATTTTGGTTAATTTTTACTGATGTGGCAGCACCATATTTTTTCTTAGTTTTTCTTCTTTATTTATCTTTTATTCTTAAACTTGTTGCCAAACATCTAAAAATCAGTTATGAAGATTTTAAATTCAATGTATTAAATTTATAATGTTCACATTAATTTGGTTAAAAATAAAATGTTTATTATTAAATTAATCATAAAATCAATTACAAAACTGAAAAAAATAATCATAAAATCAATTACAAAACTGAAAAATGACTATTTTGTTATCCATATGTTATATTATAAAAGTTTGTGGAGATTTATAAACCTAAAATTTAATATAAATTTTAAATATTATTAATGATGCGCAATAGCAGAGGTACCATCCTAGTAACTATATAAACTTTAAGAATTTGTGTGAAATAAAATTTTTGACAGAAAATTTCAAAATCAGGTTTTTGACTTAAACATTTTGGAAACATATCTTTGAAAAAAAATGGGAAATCATGTTCATAAAGAGAAAGCATAGATCACGTTTTTGACAAAAAAAAAATGAATCACGTTAGAATCTTAATCTTAACTAATAAATAATTTTTTATATAAAATGCTGATTTGTCATGTTTTATTGATTATTTTGAATCTTAGATGGACAGTTTTGTATATAATTTCAACTTTTATATATTAATAGATGTAATACGATTTTTTTTTTTGAAAAGAATTCCACTAAATTTCACTAGAAAAAAAAACTGAATTTATGAATAAAATTTTAAAAAATTGTTCTTGTACTAATTATGAAAAGATAAACAAAATATTTTTTTATCACCGCTATTCTGCTAACTCTATTTTACTTTTTTTTTTTACTAGCTTCTATGCCAGGAAATTTGATATATATATTTTTTTTAACTTTATTCCAGCAAGGTAAGTAAAACACAACTCATTTTCTGAAACACATAAGACCGATCAGCGATCCATGTCAAACGACGCCGATTACAACAGAACTAAAAGTCCTCGCCGACCAAGTCGTCGATGAATCGTTTAACCGCAACAAACGAAGATCCTCCCTCCATCAAAGCCATCCTCGCCGCTTCCGCCATCTTCTTCACTCTTCTCCTCGGCGTATCCTCACCGTCCATTAGAGATCGTATCGCTCCCGCAATCTCATCAGCTTTCACTATTACTTTCTTCGCTGAGACGTAATCCAAACGCAGCTCCACGGATAAACCTAACTCCTTCACCATCTTGTACGCGTTTAGCTGTTGCTCAGCGTACAGTGGCCACGTGGCGATCGGAACATCGAACCACAAGCTTTCGAGGACAGAGTTCCAACCGCAGTGAGACACAAACCCTCCGACCGCCTTATGAGCCAGCACCTCCACCTGTGGGGCCCACCCGCACACTAGTCCCTTACTCACCGTCCGATCCATAAACCCTTCTGGCAAGAGATCGTACGGTGTAGCTTTCTCCGTACGGATTGACCAAAGAAACCTGTGGCTAGAGATCTCCAAGGCTCGAGCTATCTCTTCAATCTGCGGTTCCCCGAGGACACCGAAGCTCCCGAAGCAGAGGTACACGACAGACGACTCCGGCTGGTCGTCGAGCCACGTCATGACCCGACACTGATCCGATGTGTCAAGATCTGGGGACGGACGATCCTCCAAGCTAAGAACCGGTCCGACCGGGTAAACCGGTGGGAAGTTCTCAGGAAGACAAGCGAAGTAATCAAATGCGTTCTGCTCTAGACACGTGAAGGAATTTACAAGAATACCCTTGGCTTTAGGGAACTTCTGGGCAATCTCTATCCACGCTTCGTACGACTCTCTCACGAACTGACCCGACGGCAAAACCTTGGAAGGCACTGAGCTGACGAAACCGGGAATTGGATGATGTTCCTCACTTAGCTCGAGCTCGGAAGCGATCCTGCGATGTCTCTCAGGGAGATACTTGAGTATACCCAAGAAACCAGCGTTACACGTAAGGAAAATGTAAGAAGGGAGGTTGAATTCGTTTCCCACTTCGATGAGTGGGACACAGAAGAAATCAAGAACCAAACCGGCGACCCAAACCGGATCGGATCCGTCACGAGACGAAACTATAGTTGAGAGAGCCTCTCTGACGAGAGGAACTGTGCACTTGGTGAACTCTAGAACGTAAGCCTCCGTGGCTCTGAGGAAGAGCTCAAATGGCGGAGGGTTTGGGACATCAGGCAAGGTAAAGAGACGGATTCGAGGCTCCGAAGCGACGAGAGATTTCGCAAAGAGGTCGGCATGAGGAGCCAGAGGTAGTGTCCAATGGAGGATGGTGATGGTGTGAATGCGATTATCGCGTTTGATGAGATATTTAGCCAATTCAATGGTAACAAGAAGATGACCAGGGATTGGATAAGGAACGAAGATGATCTCTTGATTCCCCATCTTGATGTTTGTGTTTTTCTTTTTGGCTTCTACATTGATTTAGAAGCAAATCATATAAATAAGGAAACGAGTGACTGATGGCTGTAATATTAATTGTTGTGTCATAGCAATTATGGGTTCACACTGTAACTGCCATTTATAAATCTATTCAGGACTTTGGTAATATCGGTAAAAACAGATTTGGGACAAGTAGCGGTTCCAGAAGAAAATAGAAGACCGGAGACCAAAGTCCGAATGTATCAAATAAACTATACTGTTGTGGAACCGCTATAAACAGATTTGTTTATTTGATACATTTACTTCCAAGAAAATAAAAATACAAGCCCGAATGTACATATATGATAAAGATTAATTATATTTTAGTCATATATTTAAATGTATAGAATTTTCTTTTTCAACAAAAAAAAGAATATATTAATTTTCTCTGTTTCTAAACTCATGTACAGGCCTGCTCATATATGCTAATGTTTTAAGTATTATAGTTTGTAACAAAATTATTCATTTCATTCACACATCTTACAAGTTACAACTAATAATGGTAAAATTTATCCACTCATTGAGTGTTGGTTATTGCATGTTGGCTTGGTTTGCATTAAAAGTCCTTAAGTTTTTTTTTTTCTCGCTAGTATTCCTTTTTCTCTTGTTGATTTATGGTTCTAATTAATTTCTTTCTTTGTAAACTGTATTCTATTTCAAGAAAGCCTTTTACAAAAATAAAAGATATCATGGTAAAACTATAGATATATAATAATCTCATGAAAAATGAAACATAAATGAAATTTATTCTATGATAGAGTGTGGAAATTTTAAAATAACTGTTTGAGAGAAAATTCCAATATAAAAGTGTGGCAGAAATCTTTTAAATAGGAGAATAAAATATAAGTTTGGCTTTAATTTATTATACATAGGTTTGACTAGAAAGTGGGTTTATTGTTGAAGAATGAAGATGATGGTATTATTACAAAGAAAGAAGAAATTCAGGACAATAAAGAAGCTTCCACTTGTGATCATTTGGTTGAATATGAGGAGTTTGTGCTTCACATCCCTAAGGTAGGATTAATCGGTGTGGTTTGTCAAGCTCTCTGTGAAGGGCTTTAGAACTTTCCAACAATTGTCAATTCCATTTAGAAGAAGTCTTGTAGCGCAGGTTGTTAATAATAAATTAAGGTTATAAATAGCAGGTTGATGGATTCTTTAGAGGCTTGTGAGCTATATCATATTTTTTTTTTTAACACTACGAGCTTATATCATTTTAAAAGTAAAAAGGATGAGAATTCATCTAAGGAGTTTTAAGAGATAAACTTTTAAGATTTGTATTATCGTAAGAAGCTTGAGAAAGAGATTAGATAATTCTAAGGAATACTTGTAAGTTTCAAGATTTCTTGAAAGTTATTTTTAAAGGTAATCTAATCAAGTTCTAAAAGAAACTCTAATGCTATCTTTTACATCGCATTACAGAAACTTAGTTCCCACAATTTCAAGACTTTGCACCCTAGTTCTCGATTAGGTTTCTAAGCTGATTGAGCTAATTGTTTGTGCCTGTTCTACAGGTTACTCCGCAAATATATATATCTCTGGTCCGGTTTGAACAAAACAAAACAAAAAAAAGAATCTGATTCTTACACACTCCTTCACAACTAACGAATCCAATTCATTGCTCTATACAAAAAAAAAAAGGAAAAAACAAAAGAATTAACCCGCATGTGGTGGTTGATGATCCATGTCTCATGAAGTAACCTCGCAGAGGTTTTAGGTTCGATCAGCGTGTGGCCATTGGAATTTGGGCTTGGATCCAGATGCTTGTGTCCCAAGAAACTGTTGCTTAGGGCCTGCTCACCTCCGGTTTAGTTGGATTTCGCCCGGACATTAAGTGCCAATAAAAATCAAATGTCTTTTTTTTTACTTCCTCTCCAAGCGTAGACAATCAAAGAGAACCAACTCTTAGGTCCAAAGCTCCTTTCCTCGTCCTCCTCGCAAGTCGACCACTTCATTACAGAAGAGGAAAAGTGACTATATGAAGACGCCCAAAACGACAGCGTTGGAGAGTTCTCTTTCCTCAAAACGGCGTGGTCTCGCTCACGCTTTTTCATCATCAACACATCGTTTCCTTCCACATCTTGATTCTCAAACCGAAGTAAGAACACGGCGGGGACTTTATCCGGATTAACCTTATCCTTGTCACCAAACAGCCAGTTGTACACATCCCACGATATCTGTATAGTCACACCATCGATCACGACCTTAGCGTTTCCTCTGAATTTCCACTGAAGCTGCTTGATCTTCAAAACACTCTTATCGTCTACGCTTAACCTGAGATAAGCGTCGTCGTTAACCTTAACGTCTAAGCTAATCTCTCTGAGTTTCCCGTTGATCTTGATTTTCGTACGATACACTCTCTTTCCAAACAGATTCTCTCTTCTCGACTCCAAGATTTGCCTCTTCGGCTTCTGTTTCAGAGAATCTCCGACGAGAAGACCCACCTCGCCGGATACGAGGACAGCTAGATAAAAGCCGGATTCCGGGTCGGGTCCTGGTCCGAATCTTGCGTGAGTCAGGTCCCACATGACTCGAATATCAGGCTTTCTAGATATCTTCTTGGATCCATGTTTTCTCCAGAAGGTCAGAGGCTTGATCTCTAGTCGGAAAGTGAATGGAACGGAGTGACGGTAGCAATCAGGAGAGTGAAGATAACAACTTGTGGAGTTGCAGTAGTAGAAATGGAGGTGGAGAGAGCGGCGGAGGAAGGACTGAGACCAGGAGAGGAAGAAAACGCCCATATTAGTGTGGTAGTTGCAAGTGGTGGTTGGGTTTGGGAGGTCGCCGGAGAAATACGATGTAGTTGACGGCGATGGAACAGACGACGGTGTTTCGTCGTTGGTAACGGTGGATGAAGGGTGGAAACAGGCAGACAAGGGGGAGGAGCCACCGCGACTATGAGTAGAGAATCTCATTTTCTTTGTCTTCTTTATCTTCTCTGTTACCTTAGAATCTTACTATACAAACACACTTGAATATATATGGATATGTCATATGTTAGCTACACTTTTTTTATTTAACGTCTAAATTCTTTATCATTAACTCATAAACAGGTTTACATGATCTATACTGATTGTTGTGCCTATGTGTCTGAAAGTGAGTTGTCATGTTGTAAAATTCAAAATAGTGGGTCAAGTCAAAAAACAATTGAAAGCAACTTTGTGGATAGTAGACAGAAAAAGACATGCATTGATATTTTAAACCGGCTTTCACATTACGGCTATGTTACATTATCTTATAGTTGGAAGTCATTGGACTTTCGTTTCTTTCCTTAACCTTTTCTTCTATACTAGTTGTTATGTTTTTAGTCACAATGAAGACCGAGAGCTACCAAATTTTTAAAATGGTAAAGATAATTAGAACATCAGCCGAAATATAGACATACAATCAAATGTACTAACACAAGTTAGATGGTATCAAGTAGCTAGAGCCAAGTTGCATAAGTTTGTGGATTGATATAAATAAACCCACATCAGTTATAGGCTCGTATATATCACTCATTCTATATGTTAAAACATAGTAACATACTGTATTAAAAAAAAAAAAATGCAATGCTTGATTCGTTCTTTTTCCTTTGATTGGTTTGGTTTGATAAGTATTTATTAGTGGTTCCTTTTTGGGTTCCAGCTAGCGAAAGAAAAGGTTTGAAAATGTGTCACTGTAAATTAGATATGGAAACTATACACCAATTCATTGCGAGATTGGTGCATCACCCGCTGCTTTTTGTTTATACCAAAAGGTCCAAAACATGTGATGTCTGAGTTCTCTTTATCCAATCATTCAGAGAATAAATAACTATAAATTTTAATCTTTTCAGAATTCTTGATTGGCCAGATATATTCAAGCAAAGATTTTTTTTTTTTTGTGTTGTCAAAACATAGAAATATATTTTAAGAAAATTAATAACTAGCACAACAAGTCCATAAATTGGGACTTCCAGTAGGAGATCGGAGATCCAACTTTTTATTCCAGTTAAATTAGTTGGATATTAGTGTTGGGATGTAAATTCGATCCACTAATTTAAGTCTAATAATATTAATCTAAAAGTCTAGAAATAGAGTAAAAAAAATATTTAAGTGAAAAACGCGAAGCGAAATTAAACTGCGAATTCGGGTTCACGAAAAATGAATGATGTGGTTAAACTCAAGAGGTTAGACTAACTGTCAACACCGAAGTGAGCTGATGACTTATTCAAATGAATAATAAAGCGTTTTGATTTTTAGTGGCCTGATCCACCAAAATTAAAGTTTAAATATCAAGTTAGTCAGAGTAAAAGTAAACGTTAAATATGATGTTGAAGCTATAAGAACAAGATCACTGCTTCTCTAAATCAGCTTGAAATCAAGAATTCTCTAAGTTGGATCGGGATTTTCCCAAATCAACTTGGAAACTCAACGACCCAGACTAAGACTTCTCCAAACTCGAAGCAAGAGAATTTCTCTGATTAACGTGAAATCACATGAGACAAGGCAGAATCAAACTCGCCTCGAAGTTGGCTAATTCCTAAAAAAGAGACATAATATCTACCTCATGGGAAGATACTTGAGTTTGCAGCTTGGAAATCTCTTTTCTTATGATCATGTCTAGAGACGAAGTCCTAATTCCAACTGTCTACGTCAAAATTCTCAAGAAAAACACTGCACAAGAGGAGATCTGAAGAAATCTAAAGTCAAACAACAAGCAAGGATTTAAAAAACGGAGTAAAAAATACAAAGAAGAAAACAATCACTTGCATAAACGGAGTGAAACCCTAGTTCGAAAGCATGGTCAAATCCTGCAAAGTTTCTTCTGTGGATTGGTCTGTTCTTGGTTCTTAAATTCTTGGCATCAATTTGCTCCTCTTTGTTATAAAAAGTTGCAGGTGGATTGTTTCCTAAGTTTAGTTTTAGCATCCTCATATTTCTAGCACTTCAAATTTTATACTCTTCTTTAAACCTTTGTCTCCACGGTCCACGGGTCTCTGTTTTTTGTTGGCCAATGTTTCTCTTTTCTAGGCTTTTAGTTTCCGAGAATATTATGTTTTCGGCCGACCTAATTAAACACCTATGTATTCTATCATGCTTTAAGGGATAACCTAAAAGAACTTGATTCACACGTGCCGAAACGTATTTGTGCGGCGTTTTCTCGATTGATATCTAAATGGAATGAGATGAATCTTCTCTTATGAGATTTACTGGAATGCTAATCGATTAATATACGTAATTTAGTAAGCAATCGAGAAGCCTCGTTTGGTTTGCATGTATGTTCCTTGCTGTTTTTAATAGAAACCAGATGATTGCCCTCGTTACGCATGGAAAAGTTTCTACCTAGTGCATGAAAATATTTAATTTTTCTTTTAATTGACATGTAAATTATGTTTTTTTATCAATTTTTAAAACTTTGTTACAAATGTTTATAATTATTTTTATTTCATATGTTTATGTGTGTTGTTTTATATTGTTTTTTATTATAGATTATTACTAATGTGTTCTTTATTTGTTGATTGTGTTAATAAATTTAATGTTCAATATTTAATTGTAAACTAAACGCAAAGTTCGGAAACGCGCTAGGCGCTAGTCGGGCGGCCGACGTAGGCCTAGCGACTTAACAAAAAATCGGTGATTAATCGGGGAGTTCTCGGGGACTAGTTTTTAATACAATTTAATATATTTATAACATATTTAATATATTTTTATATATAATTTATATATAAAAATCTGTAAATCAAACATGAAAAAAATTTCCATTACACATCTATACAAAAAATTATAAAATAAATCTCAATTCATAGAATAAACAAAAAATACATTGTCTTGATCTTCATAACACACAAAAAAGCTAATTAAAAGGATTGCAAGTCTTCATCCTTTTTGTCATTAAAGATCAAGTAATCATCATGAATTGAAAAGATGTGTTAGGTCAACATGAATTGAAAAGATGTGTTAGGAATTAGCTCAGTTTGAAACATATGCCTGCAATGATCAAGTAACCAATAAGTTAGAAAGTAAAACAATAACAATAGAAGACCATATAACAAACAAAACACAAAAACAATAGAAGACCATATAACAAACAAGACACAAAAACGAGCCAGCGACTTCTCAGAAAAACCTACCCACTTCGACATGAGTGAACAATACAAACAAGAGAAACAAAAAGAACAAAACAAAGGAATTATATACAAAACAAACAAGCTAAATCAGAGAGAATTGAGAGAAGAATTGAGAAAAAAAAAGTTAAACCTTTCTACAGACAAAAGAAGACCTCTAATAGGTTCTGCTACTCTTATTACACCCAAAACTGTATATAAGAACGCAAGAAGAATCCTTTCTAAGCCAAAAAAAAATCACAAAAACAATCAACCGAGACATGTTCTTCAAATAAAAAAAAACTCCTTTTTACTCTTAAATCTATTTCTTCACAGATACAAATCCCAGACAAAAGTGAAATGCATTAATTAACAGAAGAGAAACAAAAAGAATCTTACCTTCGACCTTAGCACAGTACGAGGAGTGGAGAAGCAGAAGCCCACGAAGGCAATTCAGCTTCAGATCGTCTCAATTTCGAGAACCCAGAGTGAAGGAACCACACGAAGCTTCGATTAATCTCGAACTCTCAATCCCCTGTCGATTTCGTCTCCATCCCTCTGTCTCTTCTCTCTAAAATTTATGTGGTCAGTGTCTGTGTTAACGAAGGATTCTCGTTGAAGTCTAAAATCTAAATTAAAACACATGTTTGAAGTCTAAACCAAATAAAAATAGAATTTTGTTGGGCTCAAATCTCTTTTATTACGCCGGATTGTTTTGATTTTTGGACTGAATTATTAAAAAAAATTGGGCCGAATTGATCAATGCGACGACTATACGGAGTAACGCGGCGGCTAGGCGGATCCACGCGGCCTAAACGATTTGTTCACCGAATCAAAGCTAATCGGCACGGTGAGGGACTGCATAGCGACTAGGCGGCCGCCTAGGCGGCTAGGCGGCCGCGTTTTTGAACACAGACTAAACGGGCTTGAAATTGCATCTTTTAAATAATTTTTTTTTTAATCATCTTGGTCTCTTTCTCATGTTCTAAATTCTTTCTATTATTTCTTTCTTCTTTCTTTAAATTATTATGTGTTTTTTGCTTTGTATATATTTCATATATTCACTAAATTTTTCTTTTTTGAATTCAGAATGATAGTTTGAAAGAGATTGGATTAATGAAAATGATGAATTGAATATATAATAAAAGAAGAAGTTGTAGAGTTTTGTAACTCTTATAATTAAATAATAATAATTGTTATTTTTATTTTTTAAATAAAAGAAATAAAAGATACATGTTATTTTTTCCAATAACCATGTGGCAAGCAGCGGGAGAATTTATCAACTTTTAGATATAAGATTGGAAGAAAAAAAAAATCCGAAGTGTTTGGTTTTCCACTCTTGCACTTAAATCAACTTGCATGTGTTACGAAAGTAACGAAACACGTATTGAGTGAAAATGTTTAAAGTCTAAACCTTAGGATGAACATGTTAATATTCTTTTGATGAACCGCCCAAAATAGTTTAGTGACATAAAACTTAAAAGTCTTCTTCGGATCAATTATATGAACTTTTAAGTTTTACTAGGTAGTAATTCGCGCCATGCGCGGAGTAAAATATTTATATAAATATTAAATAAATATAATTTTATAGTCATTTATATAGATATATAATGTGATTTCAACATTTTCAAAATCTTTTAAAATTGTATATTAATAAATGCAAAACAATTAAATCATATATAGGATAACATTGCTAAAAAATCAGTTATTTTTCTATCATTATTGATCGAGTAGAAAATTATGGCATATTATTTAGATCTGAATTTATTTCTAAATTGATAAGAATATGCATAAATTCAACTACTATATGTTTATTTAATTAAATGTGTGGTTACTTATTTTAATCTATATTATTAATTAAGTTTAGAAACAGAATAATTTTTCATTACCATAGTTTTATTACTGATTGGTATCAATACAAATCAAATATTTTATGTTGATTTATTTTAGGAAATTTGAATTATGTTTAAATACAATGAAATTTATTATAGCTGTAGTTATATACTATAATAAATATATCTGATAATCATGGTAAGTACTAAGTTGATATAAATTAGTGATTTTTATTTATATATTAAAATTGTTTGTAAGTTGCTTTTTTAAAAAAAAATATATAATTTTTATTATATTATAATCTTTAAGAAAAATAATATATAATTTTTATTATATTACAAGATTATAATATAATATTAATAAAGTAAAAATATTTATAAGTTTTATATTAAATAAAGATTAAAGAATTATAAATATATATAATATAAGATTATGTAAATAAATTATTATTATGAAGTGATATAGTTATTATTGTAATTCATAAATATAAGTTAAAACGAATAACTATACTGAAATATAATATATTTTTTCAAGTAAAAGTTATTTAATAAACATGATATATATATTAATATAAAATTATTTGATTATATTCGTCAAATACATAATTAAAGTTATATATTTTATGAATGAATAAATAACATGTATTTTAATTAGAGTCTATGAGATATATCATAGTTTTTATTATGTAATAGTGATAATTAATATAAGTTATCAAATCATATAATAGCATTATATGTAATTAATATAAGTAAGGATGACACTCTTGTAATAAACACATGAAGTAAATGTTAGTCTTTTAAAAAGGATCCTCAGATAATATATAGGGGATAGGCCTGGGACGGATCCGGATATCCGGGTTTTTTTGAGGTATCCGGATCCGGATCCGGATCCGGCCGGATCCATATTTTCATTATCCGGATCCGGATTCGGGGTTCCCGGATATCCGGATTTCGGATATCCGCCTAAATATCAAGATATCCGCGGATATCCGGATCCGGATCCGGATCCGTTAAAAAATATATTAAATTTAAAAATAATATTAAATTAATTATTTATATACATTTAAAATAAATATATAATATAAGAAAATATAATATAATATTAAAAATAAAAATAGAATATTAGAAAAGTAATTTTAAATATATTTTTTATGTATAAATGTTAATATATTTAAAAATTTACTAATAAAATAAAAAATATAATATTTTTAAAAGATCCGGATCCGGATCCGGATATCCGGACTTGAAAAATTAGATATCCGGATCCGGATCCGGCTTAGACGGATCTGAAGTTTTATTATCCGGATCCGGATCCGGCCCTCCGGATATCCGGATTTTCGGAGCGGATACGGAGCGGATCCCGGATACGGAGCGGATCCCGGATCCGGATCCGGATCCCGGATAATATTCCCAGGGCTAATAGGGGATGTCACTAAATATAGTTGAATACTGTATCAACTATCAACTATCAACTATCAACTATCAACTATCCAGTATCAAGTTCTGTTTGCAAATTGAAGGCTAATCCATTTGACACGGTCTAAACGTAGCCGATTTACTTCTAAACGTAAGCCCTGAACAAATGGGCCTTCACGGCCCAGATAAAAAAACTCTCGTAACCCTAAAAAACAAACGTGTCCCCTTATAAAACCCACCGCCATCACTTTTCACAGACTTCTTCCTCAGATTTAGGGTTTCAAAATCGTTTCGGCTCCGTCCCAGAAGCAAGACCGCAGGGCTTCAAGATGGTACATCCTTTTTCTCCTCTCCTTCGATCTTTAATCTCCATTTGCACCTATTCTGAATCGTGCTTAGTTCGAAATGTTTACAAAAGGTTTGATCTTTATGTTGTTTTCAACAGCCGTCGCACAAGTCTTTCATGATAAAGAAGAAGCTCGCGAAGAAAATGAGGCAGAACAGGCCCATTCCCCACTGGATCCGTCTTCGCACTGACAATACCATCAGGTTCGTCGACTTCTGTTTCTTGTTTCTGTGGTTGTGTTCGATTGGGACAAAGTTGGTGAATCTTTTGTGGGTTTGTGTTCGATTAGGACAGAGTTAGTGAATCTTATGTGGGTTCTGTCTTTGGTTTGTTTCAGGTACAACGCAAAGCGTAGGCACTGGCGCAGAACCAAGCTTGGATTCTAAGAGGTTACGTTTTGCCTATTGTGAAAGCTCTCTTCTTTATAAGACTTTTTTGAGTGTTTTTTCTCAGTTTCGGTTGTGACAGTTACATTGTTCACATTTGTGTAAGACAATCTTTAATCGTTTATGTTTCCGACTTATCCCTTGTCCGAGAGCACTTATCTTAGCATTGAGTTGTTTTATGGAAATGACTTTTGGTTATCTTGTTTCCTTTCACTTGGTTTCATATCATTCATAACTTTGGGTAATTTGAGTTTAGGTAAATTTATGCTACCGTCGTTGTGTTAATTAGGTAATGGTAAGTGTAATGCTATCTTTCAAATTAACATAGCATGGTGAATATAGGAGTTGAAAGTTATGATTTTTGGTTACATAGTCGTCTCCCAAGGCATTGCTCTCGATAAGTAGAAAGTGTAGAACCGAGTGCAGCTGTATTTTTTTGGTGACTCTACATGTTTTAGCTTCTCGTTTTGGTTCGTGTGAGTAGTTGATACAAATCCTGAATGTAAATAGGCTTTACATGTGATCTTCGAGGCTTGAGAAAGTTTAGCATCATGCTATATATGCATCAATCTGCTATAGCATGATCAAAATTTGCTTCAGGAGGCAGAATTCTCTAAATTAATTACTCGTTTTATAGGTTTGCTATTTTACTAATTGGTTTTACGTATCTAAATATTAACGGTTTAGGTAGCACAATACTGGTTTAGGTTTTGATTGTTTCATAACTTAGCCGTTTGAATTATTTGATAACATTTTTTTGGCTTTTGTTAAGTAAATTATGTATAATGTAAACGCGAATTGCAAATGGATTTTGTTTGAAATAGTCAAAGTTGGCGTTAAAAGAAAAATAATGGTGTTACAGCAGGTCAATTGTCTTTCTTTTTTTTTTTGGGTTTAGGCATATAATTTCAAGCGAAGTGTAGACATTTGTTATTTTTGCCGGCTAAGTGCTTTTGTTGGTTATTCACTGATTGTCTGAATCAGTCAGATTGACTCTGATGCTTACAAGTTGCAACATTCTTCGTATTCTTTGTTGCATACCTAATGTTTGAGAAACCTAAAAAAAGAAGAAGATCAAACCAACCCACCCAAACGCAATAATAACGGCGAATAAACGCTTCTAATAATAATAATTGTACACAAAAGTTGAATACAAGACATTACACTCATGAATGTATAACAAGGAACAAGTCAAATATTATAAAAGCGTCATTTAAAGTTGACGAAAACTCAAATTTAGCATCATTCGATTTCATTTGGTTGTTTGACATTAACAAGAATACAAATCACGCATACATGTATATATAGAGATGGCCCTTTTGTTGTTAGAGTTCCATGAACTCTTTCTTCTTTCATTTTCATACTTTCCCTTTCTTACTCAAAATACATCCTTGGTGTTATACTTAAACACCTCCTTAATTAGCCACTAATTTTCTATTCAACTAAAGAATGTGGACGAGATTCATTACGGTCTTGTATCTTCTAGCTTTGGTCGGAAGGGGAACCTCGGGGAGACCGGTCATATGGAGGGATGATTTAGGACGATTGCACAGTTTACAAAACCAGCTTCAGCGAGGTCCGGTTCCTCCCTCACAACCTTCTCTATGCCACAATAAAGTAAACACTCTTTCTCATCAAGATGTTTACTCTTCCAAATCTTATGTTCTTTGCCCATGAAGCTGATGACATGAGCATGCTTGCTCAACGATGATTAACAACCTCCATTTTCTTGTTTTCGTTCTCTACGCCAAACATAGTTGTATCCAACTAATCCACAATCTCGAGTCATATGTTACATATAAACTTGTTTTTTTTGTTTGGTCGGAGACTTTGAGTGATATATATATCATTCTTGAAGAGAATAATCGTTCGACACATTTGAAAAATATGCCTTGAGCTGATGAGCAATTAATTAAAAAAATGATATGAGCGATGAAATACTATGAATGTAACAACCGGCCATCCAAAATGAAAAAGTTTTAAGATTACGAGTAGGTCTGAATATCGACGACAAAGAGGAAACAAAATTTAGAGTATGGTGGAAGTTTTTTTAGTTAAATCTATAACACATTTTTGTGCGTGTTTTTATTGCGCTATACTTGACAACAATTAATATTTATTGCCGACGAAAGAAGAAAAAGAAAATAGTGTGGCAGAGTAACAGAAGCGGAAAACACAATTCAACAAGAAAGTGGACGACGACTTAGATAACGTTAATTAGTCAAAGTAAACCATAATCTTAATTTGGCTTTTTTAATAACTTCAATACCAAATCATACTGGGAAACGGCGTCTACATTTTCTTATTTATGTAAAAGCTATATGTTTTGACAAAGAAATATTTCATGAAATTCACTAGCTAGATACATATCTTTTTTTTTGAACAGCAGCTAGATACATATCTAAGCCTAAGGATTATTAACATGATATATGATCTAAATATTATATGACATTTTCATACAAGTCTCTAATATTTTCTCCTAAGTTGGGTATGAAAATCTCCAATGCCCAATTTATGATGTAGATAAACAAATTGTTGTGTCCTAACACTTTTATGAAAATGTATGTTGGTTGTTTTGTTGCACGTACGTATATGAGAGCTAGTATACGGTCTTGAATATCATCCCTAACAAAGTGAAAATTCACTTAGTATATATTTTTTCCATTCATGGAACACGTGATTTGCTGCAATATGTAAAGCAGCCTTACCAGAATGTAATTGCATAAGATACGTTAAGAAACACCATGAGCCTAAAGTACGTAGTTGTTGATCCTATAATTCATGTGTAGTAAATCCCATCTTCATATATTCTGCCTCACTAGAAGAATCATACGCAATAGGAGAATCGTCTAACATGACAACATAACATGTGAGGCACTTGAGAGATATATGAGATGTTGCCCATCCGAATGGCAAAACACTGGAAGTTGTAAGTTGGAGTCTGCACTTAACAATATACCTTGACTAGCTCCGACATCCATTAAGATACCGAACCACCTGACTAGTTACATCCTAATACACTGTATGTGGGTGTTACATAACTGGGTCAAGATATGCATATATAGGAGAGTTCAGGTGGTGTATACATAAGATAATCAAACTCCTTAAAAGTCACTAATAACCTTTTGTATCAAAAGAACTCCTCTTCATTCATAGCTAACTTGTGATTTTATTGATTGGTGTAGCTATTGTCTTGTACTTCCTAACAAACTACACTCCACGATAATGTCAAAAGCATATTTTCTCCAATAACCCACGCATATGTGGTATAATGGTAGGGAAAGCTTTGGTGAATGGCGAAACTCCCATACCCGAGTTCGATCCTCCCTGGAAACAAAAATCACATTTGTGTGGGAAGTCTGTCAGTTGGGCCTTAGCCCAATTGGTTTACCTGGTAGTCAGCAATGCAGGCGGCCTGCCTATCTTCTAGCACTAGTCGAAAGGCACTCCAAACTCGGGACAGGCAGTGTGGTGGCCCACTTTGGATCTCATGGCCCCGTCCGTGGTGTGGTGTCCGTTGAACCGTTGAACCACGGGAGAAGTCCACTCTGTAGCACTTCGGTGCGTTCCTACCGGAACTGATCGGATCAGCCGATAGGATTTATCCAAAAAAAAAAAAAATTCTCCAATATAGATATAAAACCTTAAGGCGATCGAGTCAGTGCAATACCAAAAAATTAGTGCAATGGGCCTAAGTATTATGTTGAAGAATTATCTACGATATCCTTTTAAACTTCTGAACAGCTTAAGGATCAGATAAACAAATCAACAACATAGGTAAGAACACATACATGCATTGTTCCGCTCCTTAGTGTAAAAAAAATGAATAATCCAACTTCTTTTGAACAAAACCATACCCTTTCAAAGTTGTTGTAAGTTTATATAGAAAACTAGTAACAAGGTGCTTGGCGTAATCCAATAACGACTTCTTAAGTTTATTAACTTTTTCTTGTCATTTGATGCAAAATCATGGAGGCAATTCCAAATATCTTTATATATAATTAGAAAGTGACTTTCTTCTCTTTGCACCACAGAACGCCACATGTCATCATTTTTATTCCTCTCTGTCAAACCATTTTTTTTTGGGCATACATGCATACATAGTTTGATGTTTTTGCTAACTTTGTTTCTTTATTTTCTTCTTTCGTCCTAGCTTGTACTTGCTCGCTTCCTTGATTTCTTGCTTCTTTATTTTCTTCCTGAATTCGTTGCTTAGTTTTCGTTTCTTTACTTGGTTCCTTGCGTGCTTGCATGCTTTCTTCCTTGAGCTGTTCCTTTACTTTCTTGGTTCCTTGCTTGTGCATGTTTCCTTCTCTCTATTCTTTCTTGAGTTGTTGTTTTGCTTTCTTGCTTTGTTGGTTAGTGGTCTGGGCTTGTTTGATTTGTTTTTTACTTTGGTACCTGCTTACTTTTTTTTTTCTTGTACCTGCTCACTTCTTTGATTTCTTCCTGAATTTGTTGCTTAATTCTAGCTTCTTTTTACTTTCTTGACTTATTGTTTACTTCCTTGTTTTTTTGGGTGCTTGAATGCTTTCTTCTGTGTTTTTTTCAGTATGTTTCCTTCGCCATTTTCTCTCTTAAATTGCTGTTTTACTTTATTGCTTCGTTGGTTAGTTGTGTGGAATTGTTTGAGTTGTGTTATACTTTCTTTCGTTCTTAATTGGTTACTTCACTGGTAAGTTCTTTGCCTTTTACTTCCTTATATCTTTTTGATTACTTGCTACTAGCTTCTTGCTTGCTTACTTTCTCTTTTTTAGTTACTTGCTTACTTGCTATCTTCCATGAAAATATTATATGCTTACTTCTTTTAGATAGTTCTATGTTACTGTTTGAAAATAGTGTAGATGGACACTCGCGAGTCTATCAATGCAACATCCTAGTCGCCATCAGTGCCATTACCACATTAACCATACCAACTATGCATTCAGCTGATCCAGTTTACTTGCTTCTCTACAGGGAAAGCACATACTACAAATCTCCAGCAAATCTAGTTGGGAGGGGAGAAAATTTGAAGCTTTACATGTTGACTCAATCACAAAGAAATTAAGTATATAAGGTAGCAATTCGTCACTTATCTCATTCATGAAATGTTTGTGATGTAAATTTATAACTTAAATCATATATCATTTGTACTTTTGGAATACAAAGACCAATGTTACTCAGTACGAGAGACCAATTTGCCCTAAACTTCCCAAGTTTTCTTCGCTAAGCTAAGCTCCTCCGTTCAGGTTCAACAAACTTCTTCCGGAGCAAATGGCAGCTATGGCCCTACCAAAAATGATGTTAAGTACAGTAGAGGCAGTGACGCTGGGACTAATATTGAGTCTAGGTCGAGGTTTAGTGAGGTACTGACTGCTTTTACTTATTTTTGGTTTATTAAACTCTTTTCCGAGCATTATTAGATCTTTGTTGTTAAAAATGAAATTACTGATATTTTTGCTCTTTGTTTTTTTTCTGCACAACTATTTTTCCTCGATTTGTGATAGGTTGGCACGTTCGCAAGAGATATCCCTCCTTTGTCAACACAAGGAGATGTACTTACTGTCAATGTAAGTATCTAAAACTTTCAGTGTCGTTTTGTTCTTATATCTTTGGTAGACAACCAGCCTCTTTTGTTACTCTCTTATGTGGTAGACAACTTTTTATTTCATGTATTAAGTAGAATTCTTACAATGTGTTCATCTCAAGCAGCTTACTTTGAGTCAATTTAGATATGTTTTATTTCTTTTAGTTAAGTGATATTTTATTTTCCCAATAAACTACTGATTTATTGTTATAGTAAATTGAAAAGACTTATGAGCCCTTAAACCTAGGCTTGGGCATAAAAGAACCTGAACCGAAGAATCGAAAAAATTCGGTTCGGTTCCGATTCCGGTTCCACCTAAAGTACCCATTGAATCTTGAGTTGAGGAAGTTTCGGTTTCGGTTTCGGTTCTGGTTCCAGTTCCTACCCTAAACTCGAAATGAAGAACCGAAAGTATATAACTATATAAGCATATTAATATATAAGTTTATCAAACTTGAAGAAGTATGTGGTTTTCATTTTATTTTATTTTTAATTTTATTGTGGTTTTTTTTGGACTTTTGTTGTTGGATTTGAATTAATTTAGGTATTTAAGTTTTATTTTGTGTAATTTTTGTTGATTTTGGGTACAAAATGTTATTTCAGGTATATATATTACCTGGAACCGTATGAGAACCGAAAATTTCGGGTACTTTATGGTTCCTCAAAATACCGAACCTAACCGAAAAAATATAAGTACCTACTGGATCCTAAATTATAGGAATCGATATACCTGAAACCAAACCAAATACCCGAATGCCCAGGGCTACTCAAACCTTTTGTTTTTCTTTGAAAATTTCTGGTGATGAACAGAAGAGCGGTCATGATGAAGTCGATACCCTTGCTGTCTTTGTCGTAATGTTAAAGCAAGAATCCTATTCTCTTGCGAATTCAACTTTATCTGCCCTGAATACAGGGATAATGATGAAGTCGAAACCCTTGCTGTCTTTGTCGTAATGTTAAAGCAAGAATCCTATTCTCTTGCGAATTCAACTTTAGCTGCCCTGAATACAGGGATAAAACGTCTGTTTTCCAACAGGAAGCAAGCCAGCAAGAACGAAAAAACCACTTTGTGAAAGATTGTAGAGTTTAGATGATGAAATCACTCTTTTACAAGGAATGATTGATATCAAAAATAATACAGCTAAGTCTCATACTAAATACAAAGATGGGTTTTACAGTATCATGAAGAAAGTGATTACGACTAAAAGAGTTATTCAGAGCCAAACCATTGAAAAGATTAGGCAGCTGCAAAAAAGTATACTGCTAAAGCTTGTAATAATAGTTGGGATTAGGAACCTTCATAATCTGAAATTGAAAAGACTTATGAACCCTCAAACTTTTTGTCTTAGTTATAACTCTCTATTTGCCTTTGAAAATTTCCGGTGACGAACAGAAGAGCGGTCACGATGAAATCGAAATCCCCGCAGTCTTTGTCGCAATGTGAAAGCAAGGATCTCATTCTCCTGTGACTTCAACTTTACCTGCGGTGAAATCAGGGATAAAATGTCCGCTTTACAATGTGAAATGAGAACAAAAAACCATCTTGTGAAAGACTGTGGAGTTTATGATGAAATCACTCTCTTACAAGGAGTGATTGATTTCAAAAATAATACAGCTAAGTCTCATCCTAAAGACAATGATGAGTTTTACAGTATCATGAAGAAAGTGATTATGACTAAAGAAGTTACTCTGAGTCAAACCATTGAAAAGATTATGCAGCTGCATGAAAAAGTATATTGCTAAGGCTTGTAATAATGGTTAGGATTGGGAACCATCCAGAGTCTATGATCTGAAATGTTTTGCATTGTCAAGACAACTTTGGGATCCAACGTCTTGTTTCCTACCTGCTTAGGTTGAAGAAGATTAAGTCTTCTGTTTTTTAAAATGAAATTTCTGATATTTTTGTCTTTTGTTTTTTCTTCACAATTAATTATATTCGATTTGTGACAAGTTGGTATGTCTGCAAGAGGTCCTCTTCTTTCGTTAGCACTGAGAGAAGAACTTACTGTCAGTTTAAGTATTTAAAAACTTTCAGTGTTGTTTTGATCTTATATTTTTGGTAGACCACCCGTTCCTTTTGTTACTCTCTTATGTGGTGTTGGTTATCTCATTGCTCAAATAAAAAGTTGTGCAATAAGGTATAACCAGCACCACATAAGAGAGTAACAAAAGGAGCGGGTGGAGCAAAGATATGAGATCAAAATGACATTGAAAGTTTTGTTATACTTATACTGACAGTAAGTTCATCTCCTAGTGTTGACGAAGGAGGAGGACCTCTTGTTGTCGTATAAACCAATCACAAATCGAATATAATTAATTGTGCATAAAACAAGCCGTTGGATCCCAAAGTTGTCTTGACAATGCAAAACATGTCAGATCATGGACTCTAGAAGGTTCTCAATCCAAACCATTATTACAAGCCTTATCAGTATACTTTTTTTTGCAGCTGCATAATTTTTTCATTGGTTTGACTCAGAGTAACTCCTTTAGTCGTAATCACTTTCTTCATGATACTGTAAAACTCATCCTTGTCTTTAGGATGAGACTTAGCTGTATTATTTTTGAAATCAATCATTCTTTGTAAGAGAGTGATTTCATCATAAACTCCACAGTCTTTTACAAGATGGATTTTTGTTTTCGCTTCACATTGTAAAGCGGACATTTTATCTCTCATTTCACCGCAGGTAAAGTTGAAGTCGCAGGAGAATGAGATCATTGCTTTGACATTGCGACAAAGACTGCGGGGTTTCATCGTGATGCTCTTCTGTTCGTCACTGAAAATTTTCAAAGGCAAATCTTTATAATATTATTTGAGAATTCATTTGCATACGTGTCACGTTCACGTTAATTTTCACTGTGGTCTATTACAGGCATACCTTTAATGATATGATTTCCTTATTAATGAAAGGAAGTTTCATTTTTCAGTTTATTTTTATAAAATAAAAATTTATATAGTAAAAACGTGTTTAATAATAAAGAAATTTTTTATTTTTTCTTATTTACTTCTTTCGTATAATTTTTAATAAATATATTAACTTAATTTTTATTTTTTTGTAATAAAGGAAAGTTTTACTTTTTTAAATTTCTAATTTATCAAAAAAGGTTAAAACTTATTACTTTTGGATAACTATCCAATTTTTATTTTTTTTTGGTAATAAAGGAAAGTTTTATTTTTAATTATAAGTTAATTCATATATAAGTTAATTTATTTATTAAAAATAATTCTTAACATGATTACAAAAAATAAGGAAAATACTTATTTTACACTTTCTTTGGAATAAAAGATTTTTTTATATAAAAAATTTAAATATTTTTTTATATTTTCAAATACAGAGGTACTCTAAATGAGATAAAATTGGGATAGTTGCAAAATTGACCTCAAAGAAGAAGTCAAATGCAAAAATACACACCTCTTTCCATCACCCATATTTTATCATTCTCTTTTTAACTTTAACCTCAGAAATTCATTTTATTTACAAAATTGCCATTTTCTGTTTTTAAGTTTTATTATTTTCGGATTTTACAAATACCAAACAATCCTTTGTCAATACACTTATTTACGAAAATGCCATCTTCTTCAATTTTTTCAACCAACATGAACAACCAAAATTGAGCTCTTAATGTTTCTACCCACCTATTTTTGATCCTTAATTGCTCAATCTTCTTACTCAAAACTTCATTTTCTTCCATTTCCTTTCCATTTTCATCAAAAAAACTCTCTAATATTCGTTTTTCAATTTGAAGGTTTTGATCTTGGCCATTTCCGGCCAAGACCGCCACCCAAAACGACTGGTTTATGTTGATATTAGGCAAACTCGAAGATCTGGGCGTGAAACGAAGCTAAAATCGTGCTTAAACCGCAACTAGGTAATTTTTTCTTGATTTTCAAAAAGTTGCAGCTTTTTCGTGAATTCAGACTGCTAGAGAAGTCTGTGCGTCGAGGAGACTTCTCTGTTAGTCTGTTAGTCAACAAAGGGGTTAGTTTTGCAATTGACCAAATTTCGGGTTTCGTGCCACAAACTGCCAGAGAAGTCTGCAACATATCCTTTGATAACAACAAAAAAAAAATCGCAGACTTCTACGAAAAAGGTTAGATCTGCAATTGACCAAAGTCAACCTTTTTAGAGCAGACTTCTCTGGAAGTCTGTATTCACTCAGACTTCTCGGCAAGTTTGGAAAATCGTTGACTTTTTTAGAGCAGACTTCAAAAGAAGTCTGCGGGGGTTAGTTTTGCAATTGAGTAAAATGTCCAAACAGTTCCCCAAAAGTACAATTATACGCAGACTTCTCTGGCAGTCTGCGAAGTTCAAGCAGACTTCAGTAGAAGTCTGAAAATTCCGCAGGCTTCCGGAGAAGTCTGCATATAGTTGTACTTTTTTTGGGAATTTTTGGTCAACGTTTATTCAGACGTTAGACACAGACTTCAGTTTCAGACTTCCAGAGAAGTCTCCTCTAAAATTTTGACTTTGGTCAATTGCAAAACTAACCCCCTGCAGACTTCTTCTGAAGTCTGAAAAGTCGGCGCCGTTTTTTGGCTAGATAGTTATATTTTTGTCGTCTAGCTACAGACTACCAGAGATGTCTGCACCGTTGTTCAGACTGTCAGAGAAGTCTGCCCCAAAAATTATGACTTTTGGTCAATTGCAAAAATGACCTCTTTTTTTCTCAGACTGCCAAAGAAGTCTGCTCTAAAAGTCAATGAGTTTCGCAATTGCAAAAGTGACCCCCGTTAGACTTCTCTAGCAGTCTGCGGCACGTGCCCAGACTTCTCAATTTTCCGAGAAGTCTGCATTTCAGACTGTCGAAGAAGTCTACTTTGGAAAATCAGAGTAGACTTCAATGGAAGTCTGAAAATTTATGTTTTCTTAAAAATGCGTTTAAAGCATATTTATGAAGTATTTTTTGTATTTTTTCCATTAATCACATTATTTGGTTATTGTGTTCGCTTTTGAACAAGTTTGACATGTTATATCTTATATTTATGACATAGTCAAATTTCTTGGCTAATTAGGCATTTAGCTCATTTCCGCAGACTACCAAAGAAGTCTACTCTGAAAAATCATAGTAGACTTCTTTGACAGTCTGAAAATTTATAACTCTTAGTCTACTCTCATGTAGAAGTTTGTAACTCTTAGTCTCCTGCATATGTAACTCTTATTCAAAGCTAGTACTTAAAGAAAAAATCTTTTCATGTGTGAGTTATTGTTTTGCTTTGTTATGAATTTGACATACATATATGTTAGACTTATGAATTTTGTACATCTTAAGTTACCATTTAAGTTCACCTTGTTTAGTGAGTTATTGTGAATCATTAAGATTCTCGTTTGGTTAAGAAAAACAAGATGAAAATAGATTTTTATTCTTTGTTGGATTCAATATTACTGTCCCATTTCACCGTTAAAAAGCATGTAAAAACTGAGAGCTCTAGTTCTCTGAAACATATTCAATGAACAAGACATGTGCAATAACAAAAGAGAAAAATGGTAAATTAAGAACAAAGACAAAATGTAGTCATAACGGAAAATATAATTTGAAAAAAACACAAATCAAACAAATAGGAGAAACCCATATTGAAATTTATAATAAACAAAGATGAGAAAACAAAAAACAAAATTAATGTGCCACAGACTTCTGCCAAAGACTTCAATCCCAGACTTCTATCGCAGACTTGCATCCTGATTAATTCCATCATCGTCAACAGTTAACCAACCATAAACACAATAATTGGAGACATATTGGAGAGAAACAACAAGATACCTCCTCTTCAATAATGGTTATGTTTGGGTGAGTTTGCAAAGCACACTCAACCGTAATGTGGGAAGCAGCACCACCCATAAGTCTTACAACTACAACGAAAATGTGATCAGTAAAAAATAAGAACACAACAGAAATGATACAAATTCAAGAACTTACAATGATAGTACTTTCCAGTTGACCTCGCATCAACCATGACATTTCCAATCATTTCAGAGTAAGCAATAGAAAGTTTTAACAGGCTTCTTTCAACATATTTTTCTGGTGGAACAAACAATTAGATTCTTGACGAGAAATTGAACCAAATCAACAGAGGAAAATCCAAACAAAAATTGATCAAAGCGGAAGCTCACCTTGCAAGCTGTATCGAATCCAAAACTGGTAGCAAGATTTCAAGCAAGACGTCACCTTTCAAGCAAGATTTCAAGCAAGACATCAGGAATCAAGTCACAAATGGTATATAGTCTGTATAATGTCAGAGACTTGAGAAACAAATCAAAGAAAAAGGGTAAAGCTAAGAAGTCAAGTGAGAGTAAAACAAATACCAACCGAGGTCAATGACAGCTATGAGTTGCAGTGTCTTCTTCTTCCTTCTCTGTCTTCCTTTTCCTCAATTCTTTCTCCTAAAAATCAGAGAGAAAACACCAACACATTGCTTTATCAAATCTCTAACCAAAAAGTGCCAAAGAAACAGAGAGCAACCAACAATCACTGTGGACAGCAACAAGAGAGAGAGCCAATCTTACCATGACTCATTTGCGTGTCCGTACAAACACAATCTCTCCTTTTCTGCACAAACAAAAGTCACCAATTTGTGAAAAGAGAAAAAATTCAACCAGAAGAATCAGATCTCATAAGTCAAAAGCAAAAAAAAAGAATAAAATTTGGGGAGTCAAGGCTAGAGTGAAGAGAGACTCACCGAGTTGAGCAGAAGGAGAACTGGAAGGGGATTCGAGAACCCTATCGTCAAAAGACCGAACCAGATCAAGATTGGGGAATTTGGTTACGTCTCGCAGCTGAAGAAGAGCCTCGGAGATTTATCTGCAAAAATTGAAATCAGAGATTAATAATATATAGAGAACTCCTTTGGAAACTAAAGGAGAGAGTCGAACTTACCATGAACATCAAATCGGATTCAAAACAACAAATCAGGAAAGTAATCGATAGAGAATCAAAAGAAAAATGAAAGAAAAATGAAAGCAAAATGAAAGAAAAAAGAAAGAGAGGAAGAAGAATCGTAACAGAGACAATCTCGTGAGAGAAAGTTTGTTGGAGGCGGAACTAACGAGAGAGAAGATGAAGCTCGAAGCAAATACCTCAGGGAGAAGAATAGAGACAGAGAGAGATTTTTCAGATCTGGAAAATAATGTTAGATCTCACAAAAAAAAAACTAAAACGGCGGATATTTTTACAAATTTAGGGTTTAGGTTTCCATCATTTCCATTTATATAGTTGGTGAAAACCAAAATTTTGAGACTACTATAGAAGTCTGAAAACTGAATTTTATAGTACAAAAAAATATTTTAAAATAATATTTCATTAATTTGAATTTCAGACCGCCAAAGAAGTCTGAAATTTGAAATTTAAAAAAAAAAAATTAGAGGGAAAATTTAAAATTTTCACGAAATATTTTCAGTTACAATAATATTTGAGTAAGTTGAATTTCAGACTACATAAGAAGTCTGAAATTTGAAATTTCAAAAAAAATATTGGAGGGAAATTTAATATTTTCACGAAATTTGGAGGGAAATTTAATACCAATTCTGACGCAGACTACTAGTGAAGTCTCAAACCCCTAAACACAAGCAGACTTCAAGTGAAGTCTGAATATTGTTACAGACTTCCGGGGTAGTCTGTCTATTGTATCACACATTCCTGGAAGTCTGCTCAACATTACCCTTAATTCGATTGCTTTTCATTAATTTGTCAAATCTCTAAATAAAATCTTCAATCTTATACTAGAATCGTTTAGTATACTTATAGATTGGAACTCATATGAAAATTAAACTTCGAAAACTCAAAAAATAAGAAACTCAAAATCTAACCCTAGATGCTTGGACATTTTACCCTAAAACAACTCAAAACCTCAAACCCTCAACCCTCAACCATTAGAAGAATTACCTATTTTATCTTTCTCTTTTGTTTTAATCAATTTTATGAAACTTTAATTTTCATGCATTATAATTTCTTTTATCTTCATTATGTATAGAAATAGCTCTAATCAAATTATTTTATTAATTTTATAATTTAAATTTAAGATATAATTAGGATTCAGACTTCTCTAGAAGTCTGAACCGGAAAACAGAAGAAGGATTACCTAATTTATCTTTCTATGTTTAGTTTTGATCACTTTTATGAAATTTTAATTTTCATGCATCATATTTGTTTGTGTCTTCATTATGCATAGAAATGGCTCTAATCAAATTATTTTTCATTATTTTTATAATTTAAATTTAGGATATAATTAGTATTCAGACTTCTCCAGAAGTCTGAACCGGGAAACAGAAGAAGGATTAACTAATTTATCTTTCTATGTTTAGTTTTAATCACTTTTATGAAATTTTAATTTTCATGCATCATATTTGTTTGTGTTTTCATTATGCATAGAAATAGCTCTAGTCAAATTATTTTTCATTATTTTTATAATTTAAATTTAAGATATAATTATGATTCAGACTTGTATAGAAGTCTGAGACACAGACTTCTCTACACTTTTCAGACTTCTCAGGGACATAATCGTAAAAAAGCATCCGATTTTTTCTTTGGTCATTGAGTGCTAAATGGTAATTTCCTTAGCCATGGGGTCTACTTTTGCAATCAAAAGAATCTTTTAGGTTAGATTGAAAACAAAATGATGTTTTGGGTTACTTTTGGCATTTTTCCCGATAAAATTAGTATATTCAATTATTTATTAAAAAATCATTTTTTATATAATAAAATATGATTCAAAATTAAAAATTCTATTCTTAAAAGTAATTCTTAATTTTTTTCTGAAATAAAATATATTAAAGCGTGATGAAAAAATAAAGGAAAGTTCTATTTTATAAATTTATTTTTTTGCTTGAACAATTCTTTAACAAAAATGAAAATATCATATTTTAATATGTAGAAAAGATATAGAATTCAAGTGCCATGTTTTTTTTATAAAAAATTTAAATATTTTTTTATATTTTCAAATACAGAGGTACTCTAAATGAGATAAAATTGGGATAGTTGCAAAATTGACCTCAAAGAAGAAGTCAAATGCAAAAATACACACCTCTTTCCATCACCCATATTTTATCATTCTCTTTTTAACTTTAACCTCAGAAATTCATTTTATTTACAAAATTGCCATTTTCTGTTTTTAAGTTTTATTATTTTCGGATTTTACAAATACCAAACAATCCTTTGTCAATACACTTATTTACGAAAATGCCATCTTCTTCAATTTTTTCAACCAACATGAACAACCAAAATTGAGCTCTTAATGTTTCTACCCACCTATTTTTGATCCTTAATTGCTCAATCTTCTTACTCAAAACTTCATTTTCTTCCATTTCCTTTCCATTTTCATCAAAAAAACTCTCTAATATTCGTTTTTCAAATTTGAAGGTTTTGATCTTGGCCATTTCCGGCCAAGACCGCCACCCAAAACGACTGGTTTATGTTGATATTAGGCAAACTCGAAGATCTGGGCGTGAAACGAAGCTAAAATCGTGCTTAAACCGCAACTAGGTAATTTTTTCTTGATTTTCAAAAAGTTGCAGCTTTTTCGTGAATTCAGACTGCTAGAGAAGTCTGTGCGTCGAGGAGACTTCTCTGTTAGTCTGTTAGTCAACAAAGGGGTTAGTTTTGCAATTGACCAAATTTCGGGTTTCGTGCCACAAACTGCCAGAGAAGTCTGCAACATATCCTTTGATAACAACAAAAAAAAAATCGCAGACTTCTACGAAAAAGGTTAGATCTGCAATTGACCAAAGTCAACCTTTTTAGAGCAGACTTCTCTGGAAGTCTGTATTCACTCAGACTTCTCGGCAAGTTTGGAAAATCGTTGACTTTTTTAGAGCAGACTTCAAAAGAAGTCTGCGGGGGTTAGTTTTGCAATTGAGTAAAATGTCCAAACAGTTCCCCAAAAGTACAATTATACGCAGACTTCTCTGGCAGTCTGCGAAGTTCAAGCAGACTTCAGTAGAAGTCTGAAAATTCCGCAGGCTTCCGGAGAAGTCTGCATATAGTTGTACTTTTTTTTGGGAAATTTTTGGTCAACGTTTATTCAGACGTTAGACACAGACTTCAGTTTCAGACTTCCAGAGAAGTCTCCTCTAAAATTTTGACTTTGGTCAATTGCAAAACTAACCCCCTGCAGACTTCTTCTGAAGTCTGAAAAGTCGGCGCCGTTTTTTGGCTAGATAGTTATATTTTTGTCGTCTAGCTACAGACTACCAGAGATGTCTGCACCGTTGTTCAGACTGTCAGAGAAGTCTGCCCCAAAAATTATGACTTTTGGTCAATTGCAAAAATGACCTCTTTTTTTCTCAGACTGCCAAAGAAGTCTGCTCTAAAAGTCAATGAGTTTCGCAATTGCAAAAGTGACCCCCGTTAGACTTCTCTAGCAGTCTGCGGCACGTGCCCAGACTTCTCAATTTTCCGAGAAGTCTGCATTTCAGACTGTCGAAGAAGTCTACTTTGGAAAATCAGAGTAGACTTCAATGGAAGTCTGAAAATTTATGTTTTCTTAAAAATGCGTTTAAAGCATATTTATGAAGTATTTTTTGTATTTTTTCCATTAATCACATTATTTGGTTATTGTGTTCGCTTTTGAACAAGTTTGACATGTTTATATCTTATATTTATGACATAGTCAAATTTCTTGGCTAATTAGGCATTTAGCTCATTTCCGCAGACTACCAAAGAAGTCTACTCTGAAAAATCATAGTAGACTTCTTTGACAGTCTGAAAATTTATAACTCTTAGTCTACTCTCATGTAGAAGTTTGTAACTCTTAGTCTCCTGCATATGTAACTCTTATTCAAAGCTAGTACTTAAAGAAAAAATCTTTTCATGTGTGAGTTATTGTTTTGCTTTGTTATGAATTTGACATACATATATGTTAGACTTATGAATTTTGTACATCTTAAGTTACCATTTAAGTTCACCTTGTTTAGTGAGTTATTGTGAATCATTAAGATTCTCGTTTGGTTAAGAAAAACAAGATGAAAATAGATTTTTATTCTTTGTTGGATTCAATATTACTGTCCCATTTCACCGTTAAAAAGCATGTAAAAACTGAGAGCTCTAGTTCTCTGAAACATATTCAATGAACAAGACATGTGCAATAACAAAAGAGAAAAATGGTAAATTAAGAACAAAGACAAAATGTAGTCATAACGGAAAATATAATTTGAAAAAAACACAAATCAAACAAATAGGAGAAACCCATATTGAAATTTATAATAAACAAAGATGAGAAAACAAAAAACAAAATTAATGTGCCACAGACTTCTGCCAAAGACTTCAATCCCAGACTTCTATCGCAGACTTGCATCCTGATTAATTCCATCATCGTCAACAGTTAACCAACCATAAACACAATAATTGGAGACATATTGGAGAGAAACAACAAGATACCTCCTCTTCAATAATGGTTATGTTTGGGTGAGTTTGCAAAGCACACTCAACCGTAATGTGGGAAGCAGCACCACCCATAAGTCTTACAACTACAACGAAAATGTGATCAGTAAAAAATAAGAACACAACAGAAATGATACAAATTCAAGAACTTACAATGATAGTACTTTCCAGTTGACCTCGCATCAACCATGACATTTCCAATCATTTCAGAGTAAGCAATAGAAAGTTTTAACAGGCTTCTTTCAACATATTTTTCTGGTGGAACAAACAATTAGATTCTTGACGAGAAATTGAACCAAATCAACAGAGGAAAATCCAAACAAAAATTGATCAAAGCGGAAGCTCACCTTGCAAGCTGTATCGAATCCAAAACTGGTAGCAAGATTTCAAGCAAGACGTCACCTTTCAAGCAAGATTTCAAGCAAGACATCAGGAATCAAGTCACAAATGGTATATAGTCTGTATAATGTCAGAGACTTGAGAAACAAATCAAAGAAAAAGGGTAAAGCTAAGAAGTCAAGTGAGAGTAAAACAAATACCAACCGAGGTCAATGACAGCTATGAGTTGCAGTGTCTTCTTCTTCCTTCTCTGTCTTCCTTTTCCTCAATTCTTTCTCCTAAAAATCAGAGAGAAAACACCAACACATTGCTTTATCAAATCTCTAACCAAAAAGTGCCAAAGAAACAGAGAGCAACCAACAATCACTGTGGACAGCAACAAGAGAGAGAGCCAATCTTACCATGACTCATTTGCGTGTCCGTACAAACACAATCTCTCCTTTTCTGCACAAACAAAAGTCACCAATTTGTGAAAAGAGAAAAAATTCAACCAGAAGAATCAGATCTCATAAGTCAAAAGCAAAAAAAAAGAATAAAATTTGGGGAGTCAAGGCTAGAGTGAAGAGAGACTCACCGAGTTGAGCAGAAGGAGAACTGGAAGGGGATTCGAGAACCCTATCGTCAAAAGACCGAACCAGATCAAGATTGGGGAATTTGGTTACGTCTCGCAGCTGAAGAAGAGCCTCGGAGATTTATCTGCAAAAATTGAAATCAGAGATTAATAATATATAGAGAACTCCTTTGGAAACTAAAGGAGAGAGTCGAACTTACCATGAACATCAAATCGGATTCAAAACAACAAATCAGGAAAGTAATCGATAGAGAATCAAAAGAAAAATGAAAGAAAAATGAAAGCAAAATGAAAGAAAAAAGAAAGAGAGGAAGAAGAATCGTAACAGAGACAATCTCGTGAGAGAAAGTTTGTTGGAGGCGGAACTAACGAGAGAGAAGATGAAGCTCGAAGCAAATACCTCAGGGAGAAGAATAGAGACAGAGAGAGATTTTTCAGATCTGGAAAATAATGTTAGATCTCACAAAAAAAAAACTAAAACGGCGGATATTTTTACAAATTTAGGGTTTAGGTTTCCATCATTTCCATTTATATAGTTGGTGAAAACCAAAATTTTGAGACTACTATAGAAGTCTGAAAACTGAATTTTATAGTACAAAAAAATATTTTAAAATAATATTTCATTAATTTGAATTTCAGACCGCCAAAGAAGTCTGAAATTTGAAATTTAAAAAAAAAAAATTAGAGGGAAAATTTAAAATTTTCACGAAATATTTTCAGTTACAATAATATTTGAGTAAGTTGAATTTCAGACTACATAAGAAGTCTGAAATTTGAAATTTCAAAAAAAATATTGGAGGGAAATTTATATTTTCACGAAATTTGGAGGGAAATTTAATACCAATTCTGACGCAGACTACTAGTGAAGTCTCAAACCCCTAAACACAAGCAGACTTCAAGTGAAGTCTGAATATTGTTACAGACTTCCGGGGTAGTCTGTCTATTGTATCACACATTCCTGGAAGTCTGCTCAACATTACCCTTAATTCGATTGCTTTTCATTAATTTGTCAAATCTCTAAATAAAATCTTCAATCTTATACTAGAATCGTTTAGTATACTTATAGATTGGAACTCATATGAAAATTAAACTTCGAAAACTCAAAAAATAAGAAACTCAAAATCTAACCCTAGATGCTTGGACATTTTACCCTAAAACAACTCAAAACCTCAAACCCTCAACCCTCAACCATTAGAAGAATTACCTATTTTATCTTTCTCTTTTGTTTTAATCAATTTTATGAAACTTTAATTTTCATGCATTATAATTTCTTTTATCTTCATTATGTATAGAAATAGCTCTAATCAAATTATTTTTTATTAATTTTATAATTTAAATTTAAGATATAATTAGGATTCAGACTTCTCTAGAAGTCTGAACCGGAAAACAGAAGAAGGATTACCTAATTTATCTTTCTATGTTTAGTTTTGATCACTTTTATGAAATTTTAATTTTCATGCATCATATTTGTTTGTGTCTTCATTATGCATAGAAATGGCTCTAATCAAATTATTTTTCATTATTTTTATAATTTAAATTTAGGATATAATTAGTATTCAGACTTCTCCAGAAGTCTGAACCGGGAAACAGAAGAAGGATTAACTAATTTATCTTTCTATGTTTAGTTTTAATCACTTTTATGAAATTTTAATTTTCATGCATCATATTTGTTTGTGTTTTCATTATGCATAGAAATAGCTCTAGTCAAATTATTTTTCATTATTTTTATAATTTAAATTTAAGATATAATTATGATTCAGACTTGTATAGAAGTCTGAGACACAGACTTCTCTACACTTTTCAGACTTCTCAGGGACATAATCGTAAAAAAGCATCCGATTTTTTCTTTGGTCATTGAGTGCTAAATGGTAATTTCCTTAGCCATGGGGTCTACTTTTGCAATCAAAAGAATCTTTTAGGTTAGATTGAAAACAAAATGATGTTTTGGGTTACTTTTGGCATTTTTCCCGATAAAATTAGTATATTCAATTATTTATTAAAAAATCATTTTTTATATAATAAAATATGATTCAAAATTAAAAATTCTATTCTTAAAAGTAATTCTTAAATTTTTTTCTGAAATAAAATATATTAAAGCGTGATGAAAAAAATAAAGGAAAGTTCTATTTTATAAATTTATTTTTTTGCTTGAACAATTCTTTAACAAAAATGAAAATATCATATTTTAATATGTAGAAAAGATATAGAATTCAAGTGCCATGTTTTTTTTATAAAAAAATTGATTTTACAATGAAGAAGATAATGCTATTTGATTTTAATTTTGTGATTCCGATGTCTAATTTTACATTTACGAGTTTAATATACATACATACATATTTATGCATTTCTACATAAATACATATCATATTCATCCATATTTGCATCACTGAAAGTTAAATCGTTGCTTTGTTTTTTGCTTCCTTTGCGTGTTTGCCTCTTTTGCATACTTCATTACTTGTTTTCTCAAATTATTTCGTTGTTTTCTTCTTTGCCTCTTTGCTTCCATGTTTCCTTAATTGCTTTCTTTTACCTCCTTTTATTTATATGCATGCTTAGTTCATTGCTTTGCTTCCTTGTTTTATCTTTTACATCTTTATCTTACTCTCGACTTAATTCATTTCATTTCTTAAACAAGTTAATCTCCATGTTATAAATTTAAAACTTAACTATGCATTAATTTATTTTACATATAAGAGTAACATTTATATTTTACCTTTTTGGTTAATAAATTCCAATTTTTATCTAATATTCTGAAAAAAATACAATTGAATAAAAGTAAATAAAATAAAAATAATGAAAAGTTTTGATTAGTCATTTTGTGTAAATTTATCTCAATACATTAAATCTAAATAATATTATTTCTATTACTATTATTATCTATGTTCTACTATATTTTATTGCTATGTATATTTGTCATACATACTAGTGAAAAACTTGTGAGTTGTGAGATATTTGATTGTCTATTTTCTGAAAATTTGTACTTTTATTAATCTTTTAAATGTAAATATAAGTTTTTATATTTGTAATTTGCACTTGTTATTTACAATATCTTACAATATTTGGAGCGCTATATGTACATGTAATTTGTACTTTCCATAAAAAGTTTCTCCCAAGGGTTTATTTTTTTGTGAGAAGAATGGTCTGTTTGATTTTGTTGGGGATGATATCTTCTTGGTTTCTGAAGATGAAGTGGAGTATGCGGTTACACTCAATGTGGAGAGATTCCTTGGCGTGGAGCGTTTGAAATTAATAGATTGTCTTAGAGCATTCTTGGTAGATAATGGCATAGAGGCTAGGGATGAAATAAAAATGGAGCTAGTATGGCATAAGACATCCATTCCTATGCTAAAGCTGGTGTCCAAGGTGATAGTTAGGGCTGGGATTATAAACCGGACCGAATTTTCCGAACCGAACCGAACCGATGTTTGGTTAATTCGGTTTGGATTCGGTTAGAAACACTAAACCGATCGGTAACAAATAAAATTTACTTCGGTTTTCGGTTATCTCGGTTCGGTTCTACTGAACCGAACGGTTAACCGAATTTTTTATAAAACAATTTAACTTAAAAAATTATAAGTCAATCTCTAAACCTGTGGTAAAGCCACCGTCGTCGTCATCATCTCAATCGAATCTTTCTATTTGATTCTATGTAGCCACTTCAGACCACCTTTTCTTATTCTCTCTTTATCATCTTTCACTAAGTTTTACAATTTCAACCGAGTTTCATCCAATCTCAACTCGAGCCGCCGCCGCATCGACAAGGGTTAATTTTTTTTCAAACTTTTAGGTTAGTTTGATCGAGTCATTTTTCATTTTTTCGCATATGGGCTTTTTTAAAAAAAAAAGTATTTGGCCCAATAGTTATTAGATACAATACAACAAAAAATAACAAAACGAGCCCAAATTTTTTTAAAATATAACTTAACCGAAAAATCAAAATAACTGAATCAATTTTATTACCCGAATTCAAACCAAAACCCCTTAAACTTCGGGTTGATTCGGTTAGCAAATGTAAAAACCGAACTAACCGTATTAAAAACCGAACCGAACCGTAATTTTGATCGGTTTAATTCGGTAGAATTTTTCAATTCCGAATGAACCGAAGAACCGAAGTAACCGAACCGAATAACCCAAAGTAACCGAACCCGCAGGCCTAGTGATAGTGGTGTAAACATAGGAACTCTAATCTACTATGTTTGTAAATCATTGTTTTATTCTAGAGGCGACTATCTCCAAATTTTCAAACTTTTTTGTGAGATAGCAGTAGATTGTATAATTTCGATTATGTTTAGACTATTGTAAGACTTATTCATAAACATGCTCTGTTTTTTTATAACTTGCTATGACCACGACCTTTAGCCTCAACTTACGAATTGATCGGATAAACTTACTTAGTTTGAACACACATATAAGGTTAAAGAAGTTAACACAACCCGTTATCAATGTCTTACAAAACACAAACACAAATCATGCTTGTTAGCTTAAGCTAATACAACCCAAATTGTAGCTAACATAATTCTGCAATTAAAATATCACACAATACAAAACACAAGCCATACTTGTTAGCTTAAGCCGATACAACCCAAATTGTAGCTAACATAATACTACAATTAAAATATCACACAATACAAAACACAAGCCATACTTTGCTTAAGCCGATACAACCAAAATGTAGCTAACATAATCCTGCAATTAAAATATCACACACTACTCCTCCCCTTGCTCGAAATCATAACAAGCCTTAATGCTTAGATGACCTTGAAAAAGCATCCACAAATGACTGATATCACTCCTTATAGCTTCTCGAATGATTAGGAATGCGCACTACAAACTCCTCAACCACCACATTCTTCTTAGGGACTTCAACCCTCTTTTTCTCAGACTTCTTAGGTTTCTTCGAATGGCTTGGCGAGGCAACAACTTTGCCTTTCTCTGAAGCTGCAAGATGAGTTGTCCTTTGAACTTGTGACACATTTGGCTTCGTATTTGGTTCCCTAAAAACATTGATTTTAGTTTCGAAAAACCTGGATGGTACTTGATACACTCAAATCCCTGAGATTCCAAAACTTTGAAGATCAAACACGAATATAAGAGGTTAAACTTATCGCTCTTCTTTGCTCCAAGAGCTCTAATCTCCTTATAAATCAACCTTCCGAGATCAAAGCGCAGTCCTTTAACCATCTTATAAAGCAGTTTTACATGATCTGGATGCATAGTTACTGGATTCCTCTACACGGTTATGTGCACAAACTGGATTCCTACTTCGAATCTAGTAACTATGTGTCCAGATCATGTAAAACTGCTGTATAAGATGGTTAAAGGACTATGCTTTGATCTCGGAAGGTTGATTTATAAGGAAGTTAGAGCTCTTGGAGCAAAGAAGAGTGATAAGTTTAACCTCTTATATCCGTGTTTGATCTTCAAAGTTTTGGAATCTCAGGGATTTGAGTGTATCAATTACCATCCAGGTTTTTCGAAACTAAAATCAATGTTTTTAGGGAACCAAATACGAAGCCAAATGTGTCACAAGTTCGAAGGACAACTCATCTTGCAGCTTCTGAGAAAGGCAAAGTTGTTGCCTCGCCAAGCCATTCGAAGAAACCTAAGAAGTCTGAGAAAAAGAGGGTTGAAGTCCCTAAGAAGAATGTGAAGAATGTGGTGGGTGAGGAGATATCCACTACTGATGATAAGGAAGAAGAATCATCCTCTGAAATGGAGTTTGATGAGTTTGTAGTGCGCATTCCTAAGAACATTTCTGGATCCATCATTCGAGAAGCTATAAGGAGTGGTATCAACACGTTTCAGTCCTTTGTGGATGTTTTTTCAAGGTCATCTAAGCATTAAGGCTTGTTATGATTTCGAGCAAGGGGAGGAGTAGTGTGTGATATTTTAATTGCAGGATTATGTTAGCTACATTTTCGTTGTATCGGCTTAAGCAAACAAGTATGGCTTGTGTTTTGTATTGTGTGATATTTTAATTGTAGTATTATGTTAGCTACAATTTGGGTTGTATCGGCTTAAGCTAACAAGTATGGCTTGTGTTTTGTATTGTGTGATATTTTAATTGCAGTATTATGTTAGCTACAATTTGGGTTGTATCGGCTTAAGCTAACAAGGATGATTTGTGTTTGTGTTTTGTAAGACATTGATAACGGGTTGTGTTAACTTCTTTTTCCTTATCTTGTGTTCAAACTAAGTAAGTTGATCTGATCAATTCGTAAGTGATGCGGGCACGGGATCACTCCGATGCTAAGATCACTTGATGATCACGAGATTCCAAGCCAAACTCGCGGAAGATGGTGATGATAGATGATGCGGGCACGAATTAAGGTTGTTTGAATCACTCAAGCAAGTCCTAATACTTTGCCTAAAGATTACTAATGCTTCACACACTTAGAAACCTAGAGACAGAATTCTTAGAATCAAGGAATTACTCACTTGAAGCTTAAGAACAAAGAACTTTCTCTGAGAAAAACAAAATAACTTTTATGTTAATTACTTGGTTGAATTGTACAAATGATCTAAGCTGAGCTTATATAATGCTCTTACACGAAATTGGACTTAAAGAATAAATCAAACTTAAAGAATAAATCAAACAAATCAAACTAGCCGTTGGGCATTGATGAGGAAATCAGCAAACAAATGGAAAGTGTTGGCTCCTTTGTATCTGGCTGGCTTGAGGGGATATGTGAGCTTCTCTAGAACATCCTTGTCGTGATATAAGTTGCCCAAAATGCAGCAGCCTTGGTGAAAGAGCCGTTGGTAATTAATGGCTTCAAGTGTGAATGCATTCGAATATGGTAAGTGTGAGTAATGGAGAATCCGCCTGATACTCTGGATGCTGGTGCATTGTAAGATGATTTCTGGCTCTTCTGGATGGTTATATGTGTCTCCTGAATGCTTAGATATCTCTTCTGGTTGCCAAAGCTTCGTTTGTAGACAGTTGAATCCATGAGCTTCCAAATAAGGCAAGTGGAGAATCACTCGGATTAAAAGTTGTATAACTTTCAAACCATAACGAATTCCGGTCAGATTCCAATTTTCCCGGATTTCCTGATGAATCAAGATTCCAGAAAAGGTCGGTTTGTAGCTTAATTCTGTTTGGTTGAAATTCTCCAATATGTGCGCGTAGGTCCAAATTGGGTAAGTTGGGTTTCACCCGGTTTGTAAACTCAATAACTTCCAAGTATGAATCCGGTTTTATGTACATCCAATTTTCCTGGCTTCCTCTTTGAGTTGATAATCCAAAACATTTGGATTTGCTTCTTAAGTCGTCGTAGTTCGGCTGGAATGAATTAATTAGTGGACGCATGTCTCCAGCGGGTTCATTGAAGATCTTCCAAGTTGTATCTTCAATATCTTCTTCATATGAACTCCTTTTCAACTGATTCTTCTTCGAGGTGAACTCTATGGGAGTTGAGTTTGTTTCCCAAGTGGTGGTTGAGCTGAAAGGTTTGGTATTGGCCTCCATTTGAGCTGAACTCTGCTCACATGTCTCCTTAGCTCTCCTCAACTTCATGCTTTCTTCTCCAAGTCTCATGATTCCTTGCTCCTGGGTTGATGATGACTTGATGTCCTCATCATACTCTCCCTCTTGAAGAAGTTTTGACCTCGAAACTAGATCCCCTGCACCAAGTGAAAGCAAGTTAGCTTTCATTCTCCTTTTAGAGTTTAGGGTCTTACCTTGATTAGATTGATGTTTGGTGATGGCTGGGACATCTGGGGGTTCTCCTTTGAGTAGGTAGGATAGGATCACCCCTCTGTTATGGTACTTGGCGTGGGTGCTCCTCCTCAGTTGATTCGTTTTGTCCTTCACTTCGTTGGTGGCCTTTGTGCTAGTTTTATTTGTTGATTCTTCTAGCAACAAATGCTTGTCTGGTGGAACTTCTTTCACATCCTTATAACCTGAAACAATCTCAGCATTTTGGACAAGAAACAAGTGCATTATATCTGAGTTTAAAATCATATAGATATATATGCCTTGAAATATTTAAACTCACATTGATGCTATTAGCTAGTTGAAGTATTGTTTGCTCTTTGTCTTGATGTGCTCTGATTGCTCCATAACTTTGCCCTTCAGTGTGTTTGGCCACACCAATTTCAAGATCCCTAGGCTCCTTAGTGCATCCTGTAACAACAACCTTTGGCAAAGACAAGGGCATGAATCTAGAATTGGGAATTAAGGAATCAGATTGAGACAAACTATCACTTGTTTTAGCTAACTCTTTTTCTTCTAGTGAGATTTCTTTCAATTCTTTTCTAGATGGACAGTTTGCAGCAAAGTGTCCTCTCTTATGACATCTATAGCAAGTGGGTTCTTTGGAATCTACAAAGTTAGAAGACATACCTTGGGTAGGAGTGCCTTTTGACGTTGATAGTGCATTAGGACTAGATGCAGTTGCCTTGGATATAACTCCTCTCATAGGCTTAACTGTATCCCTTAGTTCTTCCTTGGACGCTGAGTTAGAGGCAGTTTGCGGTTTTGATGAAGACTTCATTCTCTTGATGAAGACCAAGAGGAGACGGACTATTCCGAGTTTCAGAAAAGATCAATGACAATGCCTACAAGCTGGAGCTACCAGGTGAGTACAATGTGTCTACAACTTTTAATGTTGCTGATCTAGTTCCTTATGATGCAGACGAGACTGTTCTAAGGTCAGAACCTTCTCAAGGGGGAGGGAATGATGAGGTCATCGAAGCGCAAGCCCCACTTGTACCAACCGTAAGGCAAGGACCACAGACTAGGTCAGGAACGAGAGTGCTAAGAGAAGAATTCAACCAAGCTATTGAGGCTCTACTAAGCATTCAAGACAAAGAGGACAACTACTTCAAGACCACAGTTCAAGATCATGAAGAAGAAGCTTATGCTATTCAAGCTGGACCAACAACCGCATTGCCACTTCTTTCATACGACAAAGAAGCTACCTTATTCATCATCTCGCCAACTTAAAAACCAATGGAACCGGTCCAATCTATTCACGGTCCACAAGGTAAGCGTTTGAATTGATTATTTGACTAATTAGTTATTGTTTTTGGTTTGTTTCAGGTTCGGTTCAATTAGCTTAGGTTTATGTTTTAAATTTCTTGGTTTTCTTTTGAATTATTGGCCGCGTCTGTACTTGCCATTTTTAGAGTCCCAGTGAGTCGATGTCGTTTTGTTTCAAGACCCCTAGAAGGGCAAAGCTGCATTGGACTCTTATAAAGTTCCCTCTAAGCAGCCGTGTATTTTTTAACCTAGATCAATAAACAACTGAACTTTCTTCTTCATTGAAGCAGCCGCAAGCTCTTGTTCTTGCAAGGAGAGATCGTGTGAAGCCATCTCGATTCTATCTTGTTCTCTTGTCCATTCCATCCAACGACTTAGCCAGAGAGAGTTACACAACCAGCTGGTCAAGTTCCATCTTCAATCCACTTCGCATCCATTCCTTGTTCGAGTTGGGAGAGTTACACAACCAACAGCTCGGATCCATCAACCTATCTTAGCCCTTGTGCCCGTATCAATAAGTTGAGGCTAAAGGTTGTGGTCATAGCAAGTTATAAAAAAAGAGCAAGTTTAGGAGTAAGTCTTATAATAGTCTGAACATAACCGAAATTATACAATCTACTGCTATCTCACAAAAACAGTTTGAAAATTTGGAGATAGTCTAGAATATAACGATGATTTACTAACATAAATAGATTAGAGTTCTCATGTTTGGGTCTACACCACTATCACTTTGGACACCAGCTTTAGCATAGGAATGAATGTCTCATCCCATATTAGCTCCATTTTTATTTCATCCTTATCCTTTATGTCATTATCTACGCTCTAAGACCATCTGTTAATCTCAAACGATCCACGCCAGGGAATCTCTCCACATTGAGTCTAACTGCATACTCCACTCCGCCTTCGGCAAAATCAAACAGACCATTCTTCTCACAAAAAACCCTTGGAAAAAACTTTTTATGGAAAGTACAAATTAGAAATTTGTTTTTAACCTTTTCCTTAACTTGTTATTTACAATATTTTTTTATTACAATTTAATGAAAGTTTTAAAATTCATTAAAGATAAATAGTGTTAAATAAATTTATTCCTAATATCTTTTTTTATTTTCAATAGAAATGTAATGATCCTTATTACAAAATCTTTTTAAAACTCTTTTAATATTTTAAAATTATTAATAATTATGTAATTACTATTAATTTTAAATAAATCTTTTAATCTATGAAACAAAATAAATCAATGATTTAATACAAAGAAATTATTAATAAACCAATTATTTAAAAAAATAATAAGTATACACATAAACTGAAAATTATTTAGTACATCACAGATTTCACTTTCCTAATAAATTAAAAAGAAAATTAACTACCAAGTCAAATAATAAATGTAATCAAATAATTTAATGCATATATTGTTTTTATAAATCAAATTATAGTAAACAATAGATGGATTTATATATTTTGTTAAATTTTAACTACAAATTATTTTAATTCGCAGTTAATTTTTATTTATTTTTTGGTCAAATACTTGGTGTATAATGTTTAAATTGTTGACAAGCAAATCACAATATTTAAATTAAAAAATATATTAGTTAATAATTTAATAAATAAACTTTACTTTGTTTCAAAACAAATACAAAGCTAACACTGGAAAATAAGGCGAATGTTTTCAAATGAGTAGGAGGCATGTCTGGTCTGTAAATTTAGATATTTATGTGAGGTTATTTCTGTAACTACCAAACTTCTGGTGACATTTCATAAATATTAATTTATATGAGACATCAAAGATATGGAAAGATGTGTGGCAATTCTGTAAATTGGTAGTAAATCCAAAATGTTGGTTCTGTTTCTTTTTTATTGAAATATAGGGCGGGATTTTGTAAATTAGGAAAGGTACAGGATAATTGTGTAAATATTAAAATGTGTGGGTCATATCCGTAAATAGCAAAACTCCTGGGGCCGTTTCTTAGTTATTGAAATGAAGGAGGCGTTTTTATATTTAAGTAAAGAGATGGAGAAATTTGGTAAATAAATAAATAAGTAGGTAATTTATACAAATAGCATAAATTCTGGTGTCGTTTCGTAAATAGTGAATATAAGACGCATTTCTGTAAATAAAGAGAGATATGAGGCAACTATGTAAATATTTAAAATTGTGGGTCATTACTGTAATTATTTGAACTTCTGGGGCCATTTTGTAAATCACTAAAATATAGGATGAATTGCTGAAAAATAAAGAAAGATACGGGGTGATTATGTAAATATTTAAATTTATTGATTTATATGAAACATCATAAATATGGAAAGATGCGGGGCAAATTAGGTAAATAATTAAATATGTAAGTTAGTTTTGTAAATATCAAACGTCTACTAAATATTCAAATATTGTTGGAAATTGTGTACAAATTAAAATGTGTGGGTCATTTTTAAATAGCATAATTTGTCGGGCTGTTTGTATTTATTGAAATTTAGGAGGCGTTTCGTAAATAAGGAAAGAGATGGAGAAATCGTGTAAATAAATAAATATGTGGGTCATTTATGTAAATAGGAGAAATTCTGTGGTCATTTCGTAAATAGTGGAATATTGGACGTATTTCTAAAACTAAAGCGAGATATGGGATAACGGTATAAATATTTAAATTTGTGGGTCATTTATGTAAATATTTAGTCTTCTGGTGCCGTTTCGTCAATCACTAAAATATAGAAGAAATTTCTGATAATAAAGAAAGATACGGGGTGATTGTGCAAAATGTTTAGATTTATGGATCATTTCTAAAATTACAGTACTTATAGGGATGTTTGGTAAATAATGAAGAATTCCTGTAAATAAGTGAAGATACGGGCAGTTTTGTAAATATTTAAACTTTTGTGCCATTTCTGTAAATAAGAGAAATTCTGGTGTCATTTCGTAAATATTCAAATATGGAGGCATTTTGGTGAATAAGGAATGAATCCGCGCAATTGTGTAAATATTTAAATGTGGGTTAGTTCTTTAGATACTATAATTTCTGAAGCCATTTCCCAAATATTGAATTATAAGAGGCTAAGTTTGCAAATACGGTAGAGGCAATTGCGTAAATATTTAAATGTGAAGGTCAGTTTCGTAGATATAAGAACTTCTAGTGTCGTGCCTAAATATTAAAATATAAGAGGTAGGTGTGCAGATACGAGATAATATGGGGCACTTGTGTAAATACAAAAATATGTGAGTGAGTTTGGTAAACATTTACTGCCATCTTGTAATTTTATGGCGCCGTAGTTATTTATGCGGCTGAAACTTACTTTCTTGAATTTTCCGCAATCAGAACTTTGTTTTCTGCAGCTAATTTTTTCTTTTTTCTCGAGGAAGTTTCTTGTAGTTTCCGGATCATTTCCTTGTCTCTGTCTCGGAAGTTTTTGCTCTCTTCAGTCGCAAGCTAAAGACGCGGGACAAGTTTCAATGATCCAGAGAGGAGGAGAAAGAATACCTTACATCCCCTACTTGGGTTTGAAAACGTCTGAGGAGTTCAATAGCGATATTTCTGAACTCATTTTCTCGTCCTTTCATGCTCACAAAGTCACAGTCACCTTAGCGTGCGTGCATTACAAGAAAACAATATATAACTGAACTCTCGTAGCTGATTAGGCCCAGTTGACTGGTTCAGTCAAATGGAGATGACAAACATGTTCGTTTTGTGCAAAAAATTAAGGTCAGTCAAATGGACCATCCAGCTGACCTTAAAAAAAAGCGGGCAATTTTTTTTGACTGGAGATGGACCATCCAGCTGATTCGAAAGGAAGCAGTTGACTGGAGCTGGATCAGTCAAAAAATTAGAAAGATAATTTTGCCCCTAACAAATTTTAAAATTTACAAGAAAATTAGGTCATCTCTTTGGTCTCCTCTTCTGCCCCTCCTCTCGACCCCTCCTCTTCGACGCCTCACACAAATCAATCCGCCATGAAAGCTTGCTTGTTCACAATGTCTCACGCACTCTCTCTCTCGCTTTGTTCTTCTCCAGGTATTTTTGAACTGCGTTCTCACTTTCTCTCACCCTCTATGATTAAAACTGAAAATGAGCATCTGGGTTTTAAAATTTCTTTGTTTCTCTGCTAATTAGCTTTTCTGGGTTTGTACTATGTGTTGTGGTTCGAGTTTTATGTTGATACTTGTGTTATGTTTTCTGCTTGATGATGATGGTTAGTCTTGTAGAGGTTTGGATGTTCTTGCCTTGATTTGAATTGATTGCTTGGATTCAGTAAACATAGTTTTGTGTTTATGATGTTTGTGTTTATACTGTTTTTGAACATTCAGAACTTGTACCCAGATTCCGACTTCTCCGTTCATTGATTTCGCAACTTGTAATTAGTTTCTTCTGCTCTCTCATCGATTTGGTTGCTTTTCTGAATCATGTCTCTGATTGTTTCATCCCTGAAATTGCATCACTTACTGGAGACCATCGAAGGCTTGGAGGTCGGGATTCTGATCAACAACGCTGGGATTTCGTACCCTTACGCTAAATACTTCCACGAGGTTGCTCAATATGCTTCAGAGGAAGCGAGGAGCCACTGTCAATATGGGCTCTGGTGCTGCTGCTCTTATCCCTTCCTATCCTTTCTACTCTGTTTATGCCGGCGCCAAAACGTAAGGAGTCTAGATCACAAGACCGTTATGCTTTGAGTTGTGTATGCAGTGACATTGTCTGTTTGCATGTTTGTTTCTTTCTGTCTCAGGTACGTGGATATGTTCACGAGGTGCCTCCATGTTGAGTACAAGAAGAGTGGGATTGATGTCCAACGCCAGGTGAACTTTCCTGAATCCTTGCTGCTTCGTTTCGTGTCTTTGGATTGCTTTTGCTTGAGATTTTGTGCTGAAAAGAGAGATTTAAGAATTGTTTACGAAAGTAGATGGTATTGCTTTTAAGTGTAGATTTGTAAGAACAGTAGTAGGATCGAGCAATCAGTAAATTAAAACCAATCTTATCGTTTTAAGAAGAAAAAAGTGTTCTTTAAAATGCAGAGGGATCATATGCTAAGGTAGGTTTTTGGGTTATAAAAGTTAATCATTTGCCCCATTTGGAGAAAAAATGAAATAGTGACAAAAGTGGTTTTTTCTGACACGAGATTCTGTACTTTTCTTCATGGTTTTTCGCCCTGTCTCTGTTTATTCAGTGGACCTAGAAGGCAAATGAGGAACTATTGCATTACAAGTCTCTTTTCTGAACACGTCTCTGATGTGAGTTCTCCTTTCTCATTATTTATTTAGGAATGTCTAAACTAGGAAACTAGAATCCTTGTGACAAAGTTTATAGCCAAGATGGTAATAATCTGTGGCATTTTCCATGTCTGTTATAGCTAAGTGTGGAGTTGTATATTGCCAAAACAACTTAACGGGTCACAGTGCTTAATAATGTTTTGATTTCTTGACTATGTGGCTAAAATTGGATGATTGTTTTCATAGGTTCCCTTGTATGTTGCGACAAAGACGACTTCAATAAGAAAAGCATCTTTCTCAGTGGCATCTCCAGTAAGTGATGACTTAAATTGTAGTTGTTGGTTTCTTGATCTGTTTAGAGATGCAGCAAGTGATGGGGTGAAGGCTCAAGAAAAAGATGGTGAAAGTTCAAGATTTGCATAAGGGTTATGTTTTGATTGTAGTATCAAACATAGTTATGTTGCATTTGCTTTTGTTTTTATGTTATTGATCAAACACATTTATAAATGCAAATTTGGATTTTAAGTTATAATTTTATATAAATTTTATATGCAATTTGACCTTTTAAAATGAATTTGGATTTTAATTTATAATTTTATATTAATGTTAGATGCAATTTGAATTTTTAAAATGAATTTGGATTTTAATTTATAATTTTATATAAATTTTATGTGCAATTTGACATTTTAACATGAATTTTATATGATTAAATTAATTTCTAAATTTTTTAAAAATATTATCTGAATTTATTTTAATTTTAAATATATTTTGTATTAAATTAAAATTAATATGGTTAAAAGAATAATAAAAATGTGAATAGATGAAAACATGATTATTTTAGGTATTTGTCTATTTTAGATGGAGATGGACTTTGCAAATAAATAATGAAACGAACAACACCGTTCATCTGGATGATTCAGTCAGATGGACGAGATAACGAAACGAACAACAGCTGAATGGACCATCCAGATAGACCATCCGGATGGATTATCTAGATGGAGCTGATAGATGGAGAAACGAACATGGCCTTAATGTTAAAACTGTCGAAGAAACGAGGAAAAACAGTTAAGAGGAAGTAGTCCTAACGAAGTCATAGCAACATCACACAACAAACATAAAAGACACGAACAAGAAATATAAAAAAATGAGGTAAATATAATTAATTAGCATATATCTCCAATACTTTTTGTTGTTATTGCACGAGAGACATACATCTTGTAATCACCTGAAAACACACGCCGGATGAAAATGAAACTATATACACCTTGTCACCATCTTGCAAGGTATTAGATCTCTCCAGTCGCATAAAGGCTTTGTAGAAACAAGGTCGAGTGCCTGAACACCTGGTACATGCAAGAGTCTCACATCAATAGCTAGCTTCGGAGAGACAATAGTTTGACAACCAGAAGATTAATGTACCAGATTGTGAAATACCATTTAAGAAGCGTACATGTATGTCCATTATATCCGCAGGGTCAACATTGCTAGCTTCAAAACCATTGTCAGGATTAACTTCTAAATCTTTCAAACTTGAAATATGTCCTATAACCGTATGCTAGTCCGCAGATCCAAGCTCCTCGTCATCTCCTAGATTTTCAGGCGGTGGTCATCATTTCACACTTTGTATTCCAAATTGAAATATTCGTTTATGCCAATAGAAAAACACATATTATAGGAGAAAATGATCAGTGACATATATTCCGAATCAGGTTGAATCCACTCTCTAACCTGTTGCCGGTTGGTAAAACTCACAACCCCAAAGCAAATATACCCACACAGACGCTTGTGCATGTCCAGAGGTTCCATTTTTTACCAATGTAAGATCGCATCTTAAACTTGAAAATTAGCTGTACAAGATTCAAATCCTGACTTTGGTGCCCGTTAAAGTGACCATTTGAAGAAGGTGCAAGAAGAGCAAGAAGTGTAGTGGATCCATATACAACCAAAGTTAGTAAAACAATCCCACCCGTGAAGAATAGAAACTGCAAAACAGCTGAACACATCAAGAATCTCCAACACTAGTTCATAATAAGTTTCAAAACTGACCCATGTTCCCGTCTCCGAACTGAGATACGAGATGCCACTTGATTGCTGAATTTAATGAGAGAGATGCCAGAGCTAAGGAACTGGGGCGAAGAGTATAAAACAAATTAAGAAAAGAGATAATTAGTATACATTGCTCTTGCATGAATAAAACCACCATTTTCCCAGCACTCTCACTTTTACAGATAGAGCGAGTGATAGAGACACAGAACCTCTTAATCCAGACCACGTGAGTATGATAGATTCCTTGCAATCATACAAGTAAGTATAGGAAGAAAAGAAAGCCCCACGATGAATAAAGAAAAAGCTAATCAGTCATGACTCATGAATGTTGCTTAAACTCATTATATGTAAAAAAGAAAGTTAATGCGGGGATGATATCAGGAACTAGTGATGTATCCAGGGGAAAATAAATGATATTCACGTGAAAAGTCAAAATAATCATGACAAGTAGAGATATACTATATCGAACTAATTATGTGTGAAAACCTCTGTTTCTTTTCTTCTGTAAACTAAAACAAATTTCGGAACATCAAATGCCAAGGGGCACATTCGTTAGATACTTTCCGGCTGCTAAGATCGCCTTCAGCGTAAACACCACTGCAATTCACAAGATAAACAAATGCAAGGTAGTTATATTAACCAGAGAGCAGTGTAGCAGGAGTTCAAAACATTTAAAAGATAAATCCTTCCAGATACATACGGGAGTATAAAAACTAATGAATTTGCAATATAACCCCGCAATATCAAAAGTCATATACTTATAAATACATTTAAATGGTTTCCTTATTTACAATGAACGAAAGAACTCTGAGTATTAACATACCAAAAGTGATGCAAACTCTGGTGGCTGTCACCCTTAAATGTTGTCATTGCGAAAAAACCTTTTACAATTATGATTCCAAAAGTTACTTTTTAATACAATAACAAAAGAAGAAGGGATAATTCACTAAGACTTACATCCCCAAAGTCATCACTGTCAAAATTTCAGAAACCCCAGCCCACTCTTGAGCCTGTAAATCACAGGATTTCTAGAGATCTAGGATTCTCGCATTGGAGATTAACGTGTGGAGAAGAGACCATACAGTGTAATAGCTAACTGAAAGCGTTACAGTGATCTGAACCACTATGTCATTGAACACGAAGCTCAGCCAAAGAACTGGTGCAATGCCAAAAGCTACACCAATGCAATGCCTACACTGAAAAAAAAAACAGAATCAAAGGTTATCAAACAACATAATCTGAGAGAGAAAAAAAGACACTGAGACAAAAAGTGCGGAATAATCATGCTGATCAATGTTACAACTGTCGAAAAAACAGTTGATAGGAACTAGTCCTAACGAAGTCATAGCAACATCACAAACAACAAACATAAAAGACACAAACAATAAATATAAAACAAATGAGCTATATATAATTAATTAGCTCCAACGCTAAGAAGAGAAAGACAAGTCAATACTTTTCTTCTGTTGATCCTTCTCCTTCCGCGTTCAAAATTCTGCACGGGAGACATTTCGATACATGTCTCCATAACTCACCTGTAATCTATCATTTAACATCAGGCGACAGAATCACCTCAAAACACGAACACACGCCGGATGAAAATGAAGCTAATATATAATACTAATAATACTAATATATATAATATCTCTTAAATTTATATATTATTAGTGAATCAACTATTTTACATAACATATAATATTTAGAAAATTATAGGTATGTAAAATTATCTATTTGCGTACATAAAAATATCTCGTCAATTGATTGGCTATTTTTAGTATGTAGGTTTTTATATATGTTAAGACTCGTTTTATTTGTACTATGCATAAAAAATATTTAGATATTATTAACCAAGACCCCGTGGCTTAGTGGTAAAGGTGGCTTAGTGGTAAAGGTTGTGTTAGTAGCCTCCTACCAACCTTGGTTCGAGTACCCTTAGCCACCCGAAATTTAACATGGCCCTTAGACCCCAAGACTAGTCGGATGTCCATTCAGATCGGTTCGACATCCAGAAACATGGTATAACCAAAAAAAAGATTTAGATATTAAAATTTTTTTTGGTTTGACATATTCCTCACACAAAATTATTGTAATTTTCTTTAATAAATATTTTGTAGTATGTATTTTTAGTATATTTAACAACATTATGTTCTAAATTTATAATTTTTATTCATAAACTACACATATATTTTTTATCATATAACTTTTTTTTCTTACTGTTTAAAAGATATAAGATTCTAATTTTTTTTTAACGTTAATAATTTTAATTAATGAACTCATTATCTTCTATTTATAAAAGTTTTCTACATATACATTACTTCTTATAAGTATTTGTAGATTAGATTTAACTCAAACATTTTAACCACTGAAATTATCTAGAAGTACATAATTCTTGTTTAAACATTTTTTGTTTATATTTGAAGCGATGCTTTAATTATTTATTTGTTAAGAAAAAAACAAAATCAAATATAACTGTTTTCTCAAAATCTATATAATTCTCAATATCTTATTAATTTTATAGTTTTCAAAAAAGTAAGAAATTTATAAATATATCAACTAAAACTAATGAGTCCAATTAATTATTTTATATTTTTGAAATTTCTGCTATTTTTTATTTTTAATTCAATATTAACTTTATAGAAAATTTCAATTTTCACAATAAGTCTGACAAAATTTAAGTTTGAGAAGTTACTAATGATTATCAGCGTATCATATAACGGTTAAACCACACACAAAATCTTTAAAACATGGTCCGATGCCTTTTTAGGGAGTTGAAACCGTTGTTTGCAGTCTTAGGGAGACATCTCTGTTTTGCAGGTTTAATTTCACATTATGAAATAGATCATAACTAAAATTAAAGACATTTATTTTTGTTATAATATAACTTTAGAATTTGAAGTTGGAAAATCAATTATTTAAAAAGATTTGAAAGATACATTGTATATTTTGTTACTATATTTCATAGATTTTTCAGATATTTTATAATATGTATTCTACCAGCGTTAGAACATAGACAAAATGGTGAAAGTTTTATTTTACGGATAGTAGAACATAGTGCTAATTTAATCTCATAAGTTCAAAAAAATGTTAATGTAATCTCATAAGTTAATTTTCTGGTGTTTTGAATTTTCTTATATATTCTGGATTTTAAAAATATTTATTTTGAATTTATTAGATTTATGTAAAAGATAAAATAATCATTTTTAATAAAAAATCAAGAAAAATGTATGTAGACAAGTATTCCATATTTTGATCTATTTTGCCAAATCCCATAAAAATATATGGAACTTACTATTTTAGGCTAACTTTTTCCTCTCTTTATTAGTTTCTAAAGAAATTATACACTTTTTCACTTTTTATGTGGATCATACTATTTAGAGAAATATAAATTCAACTTAAATGATAAAATTTTAGAAGAATGCAAATGAATTTCAAATTTCACTGATTTTTGTTTCTCTGAAACATCATCTATTTGCACCATAAATCGTATATGGCCAATACAACATCGGGAGTCTCACGAATTGGTACATCATAGCTTACATATGTCCGATACAATTAGCTAACTTATCTGCGATTTGATTTCGTTATCGATTCACATGATCCAGTGAACACTCCGGTAATGCCGTAATGGTCACCATCCAAACTCTAATATGTAAGATTCAAATATTTAGGGGGTCTTAGTGAGAGTTAGATTTATAGAGAGTTGATAAATTTTAGAAGTTGAGAGATTTGTTAAATTTGTGAAGAGTAATAAAGAGTTTTGTGTACTTAGAAAATCTTTGGAAATATTCTGACAATAATGATTTTAAAATTCTAAGGCATATAGGTGATATTCTCAAAGTCATGTTTAATGAGTTAATTTGCTTAAAATCCATGTACCAATAACACCAGATTTAATGAAATCATAGAATCTTTAAAAACTAAACTTTTTGAATAACAATGGATTTTGGATAGAAACAAAGAATCATCAAACCAATAACAATAGATTTTAGTAAGAATGTCAAAATTCATAAACTAATAACAATAGAATCTGAAAATTTTAACAATCATTAAAAATTTGATTCCCATGGGCTATCTATTAGACGAATCTGAAAATTAGTTTCGTTAAATCGCTTTACATAGAAGATTTTAAATAATCCTAAAAAAAATCGATTTTCGAAACAATATATGTTATAAACATAGGAGAGAAAGAGGAGAATTGGTGTTGTATTATTCCAATAGGTAGAAATCTTTATATAGGAGTACAAGTAAATAGGTAATTAGGTAAAACCTAACGGGCCTTATGGGCTCCTAATGGACATCACATAATATATCATAACACTCCCCCTTGATGTCCATTAAATAAAATATCTCCTAAAGCGCTTTAGATGCTACCTCATTAAAAACCTTACCAGGAAAACTCAATGGGAAAAACCATAGTTAAGGGAAAAAGAGTGCAGCGCACATCTACTCCCCCTCATGAAAACATAACTAGAAATCTCGGAGACGATATAATATCATGTGATGAACCGATCTCTTGAAAGTGGAAGGTTGAAGCGCCATGGTGAATAAAGTAACCAATCTTCACTTGACTCGTTTAGTCACTAGCTTGGACCGGTCCACTTCTTTTGGCAGATTTGACACTCTTCACTGAAACTTGAACATCTTGATGACGTATCACGGAATGACTTCAAACCACTTGGGAATTGAAGCTAACATCCATATCTATCTTTAGGCACCGGTCTAGATCTGGTAAGATGGGAATATCGAGAGATATTTGGGACACCGGTCGAAATTCGGTATTCTGAGATAGCTTTTACATGTCCTACGAAAATAGCCATATCTTGAGTTATGTCATCTGGAATGACTTGATTCCAATTGAAGATGAAATTAGACTCAAAGGTCTTTCTCCAGATACCAAGATCATATTTTAATTCCATCGAGAAGGTCTCCATTGGTTGAAAAACGTTTGACCTTATGTTCTTTCTCGCGAATGGAATGTGTTCATGACTTGATTCTTCTTCAAGTATGATGGATTTTGATCATTCTCATATACTTCTTTCAATCTCGCAAATACTTTGGAAGATTGATGATATGTCTCTTTAGGTATCTATCATTTTCCGTGTTCTTTGTTGCCTCGTTAAAATCTTAACATGGAAAACCTAATGGGATAAAAACCATGTAAGGAAAAAGAGTACAACGACACAATCATCATATTTCTCCCCCTAGAAGCATCATCTTTAAGATATGCATTCCAATCATATTTTGGAAATGTGAATAAACTAGTGATTATCATATATAATCTCGTAGATCACTGGACTTCTAGTCCTTAACATCCCTTTCACATAAAAGGTAATATTTTTCATATTGTACATACTTGTACATACGAGTTATTCTTCCTCTTCTCATAGAAGTTACTAGTATGACTAACTTTCTTGTCATACGAAATCACATCTTTCAATCATGAAAGAGATCAATAAATTCCTCGTATATCATTTCATATGGTACTCCAAGACCAAAAATTATTCCATGTATATGCTCAATGATATTCTCGAGAACTATACCTGCTTCTTGCAGTCCAAATCCTTTTGAGACTTTCATACAAATAATATTTTTCAGTGGTTCTCAATTCTTTTTCTTTGTTGCCAGACTAAAGATACTTTAAAGTTTATGCTTCCACCACATGATGATGTGTTTCTTTATAATCAATTCTAGGTCTTTGTGAGAATCCTTGTGCAACTACTGTTTTGCACCTCACAATTTCATATTCTTTAACATAACGACCCATTTATACGCCACTGGTTTTACACCTTTAGGTGTCGGACTACTGGTCTGAATACTCTTCTCTTTCCAAGAGATTTTATTTCGCATCTATTGTTTCTTTTCCTTTTGGCCAATCACACTTTGTGTACACTTTTCAATAGATGGCTTATGATCCTCATTCCCATCAACTGCTACATTGCATGCATAAGCATTTACGACGTCGATTTGTTATCGGTTCCATATTATTCCAGACATGACATAGCTATTTGAGATTTCCTTATTCTCAGGTACCTGAATTTCTTTCTTGTCATGTTTAACATCTCTTCTCGAGATCCTTAATATTTCATTCCTCGTTCCTGCCATTCTCATTCATGCTCCTTTTTTCGAAGATTCTTTTTCTTTGGAACCGGTCTATCACACTTCATGCGCCCTTTAGACTCATTAGCAGTTTGATATTGTCCTTCTAGGACATTCAGCATAACTGGAGCATTTACAGCTGGTACATGTGACTTAATCACTTTCTTAGGGTCAGTAAATGAGTCTGGCAACTGATCATATACTATTCTCTATAATAGAATTATCTCCACATTCTCTTTCATTTTTGGACTTTTATTCACGCTCTTTAGTCCGAGGATCAATGATAATTCATTTCAATGTCATTTTCTTTTCCAGCTGTTTATTTTCTCCCCATAATGTTGGATAAACTGACTCAACCTATTTAATAACTTGAAGGTTATCAGTTAATGGAGATTCACATCCAACATTTGTTCACAACCTCCTCTGAGGTTCCCATCTTTTAGCGGTGTGGTGGAGCAACTATAATATAAACCACTTATCCAAATTTTCTAGATGGGGATCTTTTGGTTCCTGACCCAAAACCAATCGCATGGGGAGAGTTATTAATTACTCTTTGGCATTATGCGAATTAATGATGCTGCATTTTACGTATGAACATTAATTATCTACATGATGTTCAACGAAAACCTCAATGGACTTATAATAATCATCAAAGGCTTGTGAGTTCACCAGTATTATCAATTAGTCTCACAAACACCAAGTTGCGGATCTATGACAAGGATACATACGACCATCTCGTCGATGCATATGATGGATGATCAGTCCACCAGTGGGTGATCAAGCCCACAAACATCTCCTTGTAAAATAGATTCCAAATCTATTTTGGCTGGTGAAACTGTATTACCATATTGCCTTGTAAGCAAACAACATATAGCAAATCATTCGTAAGAATCTCTGGTTCTTCAACGAATATTCAATTATCTTTCGCATCATTACTAAACCGGGATGGCATAACCGGTTGGCCAAACATTGAATTTTCAGTAAACTTCTGGTTTACTATAACATTTATCTCCATTTTAATATGTGTAGTACAATCAAATAGAGAGTACATGTAGCTTCTCTAACATACATTTACTGCCTTGGGAAATACTCTTGACTGAAGGTATTCAAAATTTCCCTTTACGTATTGTCTCAACATGATTAGATTCTAAATCCCATGAATTTTCTTTATAAATGACTCCTCAAGTCTATTTCTAGTGTGGACATACTTCTGGATGTTCCACTTACTAGGGATTAGCCCTGGGCATTTTAACCGAAAACCGAACCGAAACCGAACCGAAATAACCGAAACCGAACCGAACCGAATTTTATGATTAACCGAACGATTACTAAATCTCTATAACCGAAAAAACCGAACCGAAACCGAACCGAACCGAAACCGAATGGATAACCGAACAGATAACCGAATATCCGAAATACGATCCATATACTTAAAAATATTATTTATATTTATATTTAAAATAACTAAATAATTAAAATTAACCAAATATTAGTAAAAAAACGAATTATCCAAAATTATTCAAATGTTTTATCCAAAATATCCGAAATTATCCGATATTATCCGAAGTTATCCAGTTTTTTATCCAAATTATCCAAAAAATATAAAAAAAACCGGAACCGAAACCGAAATAACCGAACCGAAACCGAACCGAATTTTATGATTAACCGAACGGTTACTAAATCTCTATAACCGAAAAAACCGAAAACCGAAAAAAACCGAACCGAAACCGAACCGAATTTTATGATTAACCGAACGGTTACTAAATATCTATAACCGAAAAAACCGAAAACCGAAAAAACCGAACCGAACTGAACCGAAAACCAAACGCCCAGGGCTACTAGGGATGTGAGATTCTCTAATTCTCCCCCTCGAGATAGTAACACTCTAGGTTATCTATCTCGATTTGAATCTCAATATAGAATCAACAACATATCCAACTTAGGTCATGTGTTATATCTTGTGAGACTTGGGAAGGTATAACGCATACATGGTTTCAAATTGCGTTCCCACAGGCACACATATATATGCTCTTCTAGAGCTTCCAATAATCTTGATACTACAAGACATTGTACTTACACTAGTTTCTTTACTCGTCTGAGAAATATCTCTTATTTTCTCACTTCTTGTGATATTGTTCTTGAAAGAAACTCATTAGGCTCGACCTTGAAAATATTCATATCCACATTCACGTCTATGACCAGATATTCAGCCACTTCCTCGGGCAATAATGTGGTCATTCCTTTTTCAATATAAAATGTCACATTCACTTCTGGGAATGGAGCATAATCAATTAGACGTGATTCCTTATTTTATCCATTGCCTTTCTCTTTTGCTCAGCCACAATGAGACAAAATATAAGCTCAAAGTATATTTTAATACATTTTTCATAATATTGTGTCTCTACGACAACAATAATATTCTCATGAAAATATAGAACATGTTTTCTCTAACATCTCTATATCAGTACTCATTACATACTTAAAGTCATGTAATCTTAACCAATCAAAATGAGCTTTTAGGCTATACCACATTTTGGTAATCATATATTTCTTTTACATTGTTCCAAAGAACATGTGGATATTTGACATCAAGTCCTCAATATCAAAAGCCTTTTGAAAGTGATAGTAAAGCAATATGATCATAAATTTATGATCAAACACATTTTTAACTTAAACAATTACTATTTACTAGTTCGTTACTATCATGCTATTAAACTATGTTCTCAATCGACCAATCAATCAACTAGTTCACCAAGCAACATCGGGTTAAATATGACACCGAGGCAAAATCGGTTAGAAACAAAACTGAGCTAAATAGTCCATATTAATAACAGAAAACCCGTGTCAAGTTTCGATAAAACTTTGTTTTCCTAAAACCTTTGGATAGTTATTTGGTGAATTCAGCTATGTCATATCTAATATGATAACAATTATATCTAACTTTAAGTATATGATCCGAGTGATGAATACTTATCTCGATGATAAAGGCAGCGTTGGATTAGAGCCGAGAATCCGAGACAGCTCACACGAAGATCGCGTCCGTTACGGGTTTGCAGAGATCTCATCAAATTATCCAATTGGTATAGCTCAATTGGAAGCAAAATAAAGTCACAGTTGTCGAATACATTAACGTCAATCAGGGTTTTACATGCAATAAAACAATAACATTCCACTGTTATAACTTTTCTTTTGTAAAATTCGGATCATATTTGAACTAACTCTCATAATATAAATCTGGCTACATGAATTATGTTATTCTATACCAACCCATAAATAATATAAACTTTAGATTTTACTATCTGACACTAGCTTTTATTATTCGAATTGATCATGAACTAACAAGTTCAATATAGCAAAAGAAACAGTGATAATAAAATCATAAATAAATTGAACGATTCATAATTCACCAAGTAATAAGGTAGTAGCAATAAACATTTATTAGATTCGTTCATCAAGACCTAATACCACGACTATCAACTCAACGAGTTGTGTCAAATATGAATTCAGCTATATGAAAATCGGGTATTCATATCTAAATATTATAACTTTATCCTAAATTTATATATATGAGTCGTTGGTAAATTAGCAAATCTCAATAAAGCAAAGCACTAAGTAATAAGATAAAACTAATCACTGCTAAGATAATATTAGCATATTCGTCATCAATAACCGATTTGGAACAAATACTTTGTTTAAACTCAATTAACAAACTAACAATTTTGTATACGTATGCACACCAATAAATCGATATATGTGATCATAGCGATGATCCTAAATCAATACATAATTATATTATGTATTTTATATTATATATTAAATAATCAGAGCAATGAATGCTAAAAGAGCATGAAACATCCATCGAACTAGCGATCAAATCAAACAGTTAAAATCATGTAACAAGTTCGATAAAAACACAAGTCTCCATCTCGGTGAATTTATATTATAAATTAATTCATTATATTTATATTCCAGCATTCATATGGTATCGCAAAGCAAAATTCATCGATTAAGAACAGCATATCATATGAGCGTATAACTATAGAGCAACATCATCGATAGTAAATTAAGTCATGCGATATATGTGTCGATCAGATCTAATTAGCATGAGAAGTAAGTAGAACTTATCTCGACTAGTGTGTGGAGAAAAGAAGCACCACAAAATTGAGACGTGTCGACTAGAATCCAACCTCAATTGATGACCATGGCAGAGAGAACAAAAACCATGTTTGATCCCAAGATATTAACTGATTCAATTTGAGACAAATCAATAAACCAGCAAACCAAAAAAAAAACTAATCGAGTACAATAGCTAACAAATAATCAATAAAGCATAAGCGAAACGATAATAAAGCATGTGTTACTTATCTTAGAATTCGGAGCCGATCGGTTTCAATGGAAAAATATAGATGATGTCAATTAGGTTTTTTTTTTTCAGTGGTTAGATTATCGTGCTGATAACGTGTTAATTATAAACATATGAGAGAAAGAGGAGAATTTGTGTTGTATTATTCCAATAGGTAGAAACCTTTATATAGGAGTACAAGTAGATAGGTAATTAGGTAAAACCTAATGGGCTCCTAATGGACATCACATAATATATCACTAGACCCAGACCCGCGCGTCAGCTCGCGGGTTATGAATAATATTTTTTTAATGGCTAACATAAATTGATGCATTAATAAAACTCTGTGATATAATTATTATTAATAAAATTATTAAAAGTAAACAATTAGATAAATTTATGGTGTCAATAATTTTGTGAGTATTATTTTTGGATTGATTAGAATTTTAGAGAACGAAAGTAGTTTTGATTAGAAATTTAGAGAACGAAAATAGTTTTGAAATGAGAAGTAGACAAAGGCTAAGAATGGTAACGGCGGGTAAAGCGGTCCGGAACTACTGCGGTTCAGTTTTACAATTATAAAAATACATGCATATATTTATATGTTGAGATTTTTGTTACTGTTAAATGCGGTGCGGATACGGTTTTATCGTCACCATTGGGAGCCGAAGTATAAAAATGATTAATTACACCAATGTATTTAAAAGATAAATGATAGGAAATTGTAAATTAATAGATTTTATTTCTTATACTTAAATTTATGATAAAGTTTGGGTTAGAATTTATATTTGTGGAATATAATGGACTTTAAAAATTATTGTTAATATCCATATTTTCAAAAATATAAATTTGTTATATTATAATATTAAGTAAAAAGTTTTGGGCTGACAATATATTTAGCTCAGTCCATCTTCTGTTTTAGGCTGATTTGAATTAAAAAAAACTAAGCCTTTTTCACAAAATCGCGTGAGCGCGGGATTATAGTCTATTTTGTATTTAAATATATATATTTTATAAATAACAATTTCTAAAATATAGATATTATTATAAAAGTATGAGAAGATATTAACATTATACTTAAAATTTGCGGTCGTAATTATAAATAAGTGTCTTTTTATTATTTAATTGCAGGTTGAGTCATAACTATTTTGCCTTCATATATGGAGGATTATCTCAATATTTCGAGACCGTTGACAACATAAGGAACTTTGATCGAGTTCAAGAAGTGCCCAATAAGGGACTTATGTGTGACTTATTGTGGTCTAATCCTGATGACCGTTGTGGTTCTAGCAACTCTCCTCATGGTGCTGGATATACATTTTGTCAGGTAATTACAAATCTCAGAATAATCATAAATCTCTTTCTGTCTCTCCTGTTAAAATTAAGAGCCTAACTGGATCCTGTTGTATACAACTGGATTCGTCTATAATAATTTACAGTGTCTAGAAAATGAAAGAAGTAAGTTAGTTGACTCTATTCGTAGTACATAGTTAGAACAAAATAGAATGTTATACAAAGGATGAAAATCTCACGGGTTCATTAACTTTTTTTTCATTTGTTTGCATGAGTATGTCGAGACCAGCTTTGATGCCCTCTTAAATATAAGAAATGTGGAAGGTGAGTAAGGTTTTATATAAGAATTGGCAAATATATAAATACAAAATAAATCTAATCGGTAACTCACTGACTCATCGGCTAAGATCACTTCATATGTTTCTTCTGTCATTGCAGTGTACTGTATCCAAGAATGAAGAACTCTTACTTTTGGATTTGTAAGGTTTCAAATCCTTGAAGTGAGTAAAGAGACTCTGAGAAACATTTTTTGCCTGGATTTTGAGTTGCACGGAAGAGAATAAGTTTAGGGTAGTAGATATGACCGATTCTTATATATAATTTGGATAGTAGATATCGGTTAAAAATATCATTGCAGTAATCATCTTTTATTGTTAAGATAAAATTATGGTAAAAGTATATGGTGCATATCTTCCCGAATTTGTTTAAAGCTATATTTGTTTGGTAACTATATAATTTAAAGATTATATTCGAGCATATATTGTAAAGTTATGAACTAAGATTGTTTAAAGATTAGATTCGAGCATTTATAGGGAGTATTTCTGTTATAGCTATATTGGGTTAAGAAAATATTTGGTTAAAGATCTTAATTCGAAGATAGAAAGAGAATTTCGAATATCTTTACTGTTTCTAAGATTAAATATGGTCATTCCAAGTTTGGAATATACTTTTAAACATCCAATATTCTATTTCTTAACAACTAATTCGATTTTTTAAACTTTAATTAGTTAGATTCATAATATCTAAATATATTTTTTAAAGTAGTTTATATTAATTGAAAGATTTTGTTATTTATTTACGGAGAAATATCTTTGGTCATGGATTGTATATAACTAATAGGATTATATTTGACTTTGATATGATATTATATATATCCGAGATTATATAGGTGGTCAATATATTCCGATATCTACTATCATAGTTTAGTGTTAAATATTATGCTAATCATAATATATGTTATACTAAAAATATGATAGGTTTCTGAAGCATATAAAGTTTATTGAAAATAACTTTATATGATCTAAATTCTAATAATATGTATCTATATAATTTTATAAGTATGAATAGCATGATTCTGTTATTTTAATATAATATATATAACAATGATAATCTACTATATTAAACTTCTACTATATTATAATTCTTTGATATTAAACTTCTATCGTGTAGGTTCAATATTAAGGGATAATTTTCTTCTACTTATCTGTATGATATGCTATACAAAATTTATTATTGTAATGATAATATATAATAATATATGAAAAATAATCTTTGTTTCTCAATACTGAATAATATAATCTCACTTTAAAGTAATGTTACATTTTTATATGTGACTGAAATTTTAGATTTTCATCCTATGTTATTTTCAGATTCTTATCATCAATATTGCAGACTTTATTATTTAGATTACATATATGTGATGATCTAATTATATTACCATAGCATAGATCGTTTTTTTAATATATGGACCCTTAATAATAAAAATGCTAAACCCGTGTATAGTAACATAATTAATACCTAATAATTTGGTCCAAGGGTCCAAACAACTTTGTTTAGGTAGATGTATCCTCCCTTAATAGTATAGATAACAACATAGACATAGTTTGACTATTCTCCCACTATTTTGCCATTTCCGTCCCAATTGTATCCACTCACGAATATTATATTAATTTTAAACTTTTGGCGTCATTTGAATTTCAAATATTTTAAAAACCCGCCACTACACTTTCCGTCTTCCTCTTAATTCCCCCCCAATATTCTCTCTCTCCGTATATCCCCTCGAAACCTAGAATCTCGCAAACACCGTTTCTCTCTCCATATCTTCTCTCAAACCCTTGAATATTCGAAAAAAACCTTTCTCTTTCCGATCCTCTCTCCGTTAATCGAAAAATGGCCTCCGACGGCGACGGGTTATGCATGCGATGCAAGACGAAGCCTCCGACGGAGGAATCTCTCACGTGCCGCACGTGCGGTACGCCTTGGCACGTGCCCTGCCTCTCTTCCCCTCCTGAATCCCTCGCTTCCACTCTCCAGTGGGACTGCCCTGACTGCTCCGGCGAGTTCGATCCTCTCCCCGTACCCGGCGACGGCTCAGATCTCGTGTCGGCGATTCGCGCTATCGAGTCCGACGAGTCTTTGACCGACGCGGAGAAGGCTAAGAAGAGGCAAGAGCTTCTCAGCGGTAAAGCCGCCGTGGATGAAGAAGAAGAAGAAGAAGAGGAGAAGAAGAAGAATTCGTCTAAAGGACTCGATGCTGATATCTTGGCCGCGCTTGGTGATAACTTGAAATGTTCTTTCTGTATTCAGTTGCCTGAAAGGCCCGTCTCGGTATGTTCTCTTTCTCACTCTCGAGATTTTCTCATGGATTGTGTTTATTAGTAGATTGATTTGCCTCTTATGCTTGTTAGTCTGGTGAATCTGTTGAATTTCTCCTCAACTGTTGAAACGATATGACTGTATATGGATCTTGATTTTCTCAGTGTTTGTTTACATTATTCGACTTAGTAAACCACACAACCATCTATGGAATCGTTCCTTTGGTTGTTTATGGACTTTATTATGTTTACCATTTGTGACAAACGTTAGTGTTCATGTTCATTTATATATAACGGAATCGCAACTTCAATAATAACCTTGTTAATACTTGTTTATGTAACATGTTTATGTGTTCACTTTCTTTGACCGTTGATCGATTCTAGTTTAGACTTTTGGTTGCAGTTTATGTGCTGTTTCTTTTTATTCATTTTGACACTATAAAGTTCTTGTCAAAGATAAACCATAAAGTTTGGCTAGGGAGTGGCAAGGCTTTTTAACTTACTACCTTTTTTTTTGTTTCTTCTTTCTACTTTTCAAAATTTGTATTTTTGACAAAATAGGAAACTTTTAAGCAGAGCTGATGGATATCTTGTATGTGTTTTTTTTCAGACACCTTGCGGACACAATTTCTGTTTGAAGTGCTTTGAGAAGTGGATTGGTCAAGGGAAGCGAACTTGTGTAAAATGCCGCTGCGTAATTCCTGAAAAAATCGCAAGCAATCCTCGGATCAACTCTTCCCTCGTCGCTGCAATACGTTTGGCCAAAGTTTCTAAAACTGCTGCTGCAAGTACTGCAAAAGTTTTTCATTACGTAAGCAATGAGAACCGACCTGAGAAAGCATTTACAACTGAGCGCGCCAAGAAAACCGGCAAGGCGAATGCTGCGAGTGGCAGGATATATGTTACAATACCGTCTGATCACTTTGGTCCTATACCAGCGGAAAATGATCCTGTCAGAAATCAAGGTGTCTTAGTTGGTGAATCCTGGGAGGATAGGTTGGAGTGTAGGCAGTGGGGTGCTCACTTCCCACACGTTGCTGGCATTGCTGGACAATCGAAATATGGAGCTCAATCCGTGGCACTCTCTGGAGGTTATGAGGACGACGAGGACCATGGAGAATGGTTCCTATACACAGGAAGGTTTGCTGTTTTTACCTCATTACTCCTTGCTTTTGGTCCATTTCACTAGTCCTGGTTTCTACTGTCTAGCTGACTGGTCTAGGACTTGTTTCTTAAATAAGCTCCATTCTCTTTTTGTGTCTTTAATATGTGTTAATGTGTCACACAGTGGAGGAAGAGACCTCAGCGGCAACAAAAGGACTAACAAAGATCAGTCGTTCGACCAGAAGTTTGAGAAGTCGAATGAAGCCTTAAGAGTTAGTTGCAAAATGGGTTATCCTGTTCGTGTTGTCAGGTTAGTCGTTATCTGAGCAAAAGCCTATCGCGCTTAACATCTTTCTCACATAATCAGTTGTTCTTTAACTTTCCTATACTTAATATCTGAACCAGAAAGGTTATATGTAATGCTTTTCTTAGCGTCGAAATTGCTTTGGGGAGTGAATAAGAATATGTTGTTTGTCCTAGAGAGTTCAGCTAACCTTGCCGCAAGTTATCTTTCGAGTTAACAAGATTTTCAGTTCCCTTTTCTACTTTTATCTCTATTGAAAAACTCTTTAATTCCTTCCTTCATAAATAACCAGGTCTTACAAAGAGAAACGTTCTGCATATGCCCCTGAGGAGGGAGTGAGATATGATGGTGTTTATAGGATTGAGAAATGCTGGCGAAAAGTTGGCGTACAGGTACACATGCAGCTTAACAACCATAATCTTTTACATGTTCTTTTTATACTCTTCTCCTGACCATTACTTCTGGTTTCCATAGGGTTTTTTTAAGGTCTGTCGTTACCTCTTTGTTAGATGCGATAACGAGCCGGCTCCATGGACCAGGTTTGATCAACTTCTTGACAGCGTCTTTCTCTATGTATTTTTCCTAAATGAATCTTAACACTGTATGATATACTGCAGTGATGAGCATGGAGATCGTCCAAGACCATTGCCTAACATTCCGGAGCTTCAGATGGCAACAGACGTGTTTGAGAGAAAGGATAGTCCATCATGGAATTTTGATGTAAGCTCAGCCTCTCTATTTTCCTCTCATAGCTTGGTTCTTCTACTTTCCCAGTGATGGATTGTGATCAGATATCAAAGTTTCTTCTATTTTGTTCATTATTTGTAATCTTTTTTCCCCTGTACTTGCTGACACGCTTACTTGATCAGGAAGGAGAGGGTCGTTGGATATGGGTGAAGCCTCCACCTGCAAGTGTAAAGCCAGTTAATGTTTTGGATCCTGAGGAGAGGAAGAGTATGAAGAGAGCCATAAAGGCGGCACACTCGAACACCGTGAGAGAAAAACTTCTGAAAGGTTCGAGTGTCCTAGTCTCTGCTTCTGCTGTTTACCAATTATCCATTTAGGTTGTGGTTTGTGTTCTCCAGTCTATGCATTATATTTATTATCGGGTGCACAAATTTCTGCTTTCTTAAGAGGGACTTTGGATAGAAAATTGATTGTTCACATCTAACAGCGTTGTTGGGTTTTTTTTTGTGGGTTGATGCAGAGTTTAGCTGCCAAATCTGCCGGCAAGTGATGAATCTTCCTGTGACCACGCCTTGTGCACATAACTTCTGCAAGGGATGCCTAGAAGCTAGATTCGCGGGGCAAACTCTAGTGACGGAGAGAAGCAGAGGTGGACGCACACTTCGTGCAAAGAAGAACATAATGAACTGCCCTTGTTGCCCCACCGACATTTCTGAGTTTCTTCAGAACCCTCAGGTGAACATCATCATCATCTCTTCTTCTTGCATTGGCCTTATGCAGTTATTATATTTTCTCCCGTATCACACTTGTTTCATATACTTGTTGATTTGGTTGGCTCTGCTAGAACTGAATGAGGCTTTATTAATCAAAATATTTGGACTAGTTGTGTTAACAAAGTCTTCAGATTAGATTACTCATATTGTAGTAATGTGGTCCGCGTAGGAAAGGATTTATACAGAAGCCTGATAAACTATATACATTTGAGTGTATTATATGTCATCTGCTTGATGCTTCCACTATTTACCATTATGATCGTACATATTGAGGGATTGGTCTATATGGTGAAATCGTCAGTGTTCTAAACGTAAGTTGTGTGTGAACAGGTCAATAGAGAAGTTATGGAGGTGATTGAGAAACTGAAGAACAAGGACGAAGGTGAAGGCGCAAGTGTCGTCGATGACAAGGAAGAAAAAGCTGAGTCAGAGTCTGAAGCAAAAGCTGAGTCGGAGTCTGAAGAAAACTCTGAGAGTACAGACCCTGAAGAAGCTGAACAACCGAGGAAAAGGGCCAAACTGGACACTGAAACAGTAGTTTCTCCAACGGTGGTGGAATGTGACATGAAGTAGAGCGAGAGGGGCCTTATCAATGCCTTTCTCTTGGATCCAACTGTTAGGTAAATTAAAAACAGAGACGAACGGTTTCTCTCTATCTCTCTCTTTTTGGAGCCAAAAGACTGCAAAACTCTAGTATCTGATTGGCTGTTTAGTTGTATAACGTACGTATAATGATCGGTAAGTGAGTTCGGATTATAAAACTTAAAGAGCTTTTGCGAGTTCGTTTTAAAAATCCTCGAAGATAGTATCGAACACATTCCTTCTACATTGAATTTAAATAAACGAATGTATTATGTTCCAAAATTACAAAAAAAAAATACACACTAGTCACAAAACGTGATGTGAAACTTGATATAAAACAATTTACAAAACCAACAACTAGATTTATCGAACTCAAACCCTAGAAAACTTCTAATCTCACATTCTTACCACCCCCAAACTTTTGAGATGATCGGATCGTAACCCTATACAAATGTATTTGGAATTTTGCCTATTATCAAATATAGTCAATCATCGTGTTAACCGGAGAGTCCCTCCTAGCTCAACCGGAACCAATGGAACAAGTGAGTGAAGAACATCGGTTATCAGGGGACGGTAACTTGGTTCTGGCTGCACGCACAGCACAGCCATGGCTGCGACCTGAGAAAAGAATCAACGGTCTCGGTTCAGCAATCTACAAGTATCTGCAATCTCACCGGTTTACATCGGTTTGATTCAAAAACCATAAAAAATCAAACCTAACGAATAATGCCACTTGCAACATTCTGAGTTTAGTCATAAACTAGATATACTTATATCTTGAAACCAAAACCTGGTATAAGTGCTTAAGATCCATTGTATCTTTTATAACCGGATCCACAATATTCGGAAGCTTCGATCTATCGGTAAGTTGTGGCATTGCCTGCAACATCAACACATCTATATACATCATTAACCGATAAATAAACCAACAAATTTTGTAAACCTTCTTAAACCGGATTAAAAACATACCCAAGTCACAAGAGATTGGCACTGAGATGGACTCAACTTCTCAACCGGCCGTCTACCTAACAAGAGTTCAAGAAGAACCACCCCGAATGCATAGACATCACTCTTATCCGTCAACTTTCCTGCATGACATACAAACATAAAAGAAACAATATATTCATCAAAAATGATTGGATTGTTCAACACAATCGTAAGATATGAGAACGAGTCAGGGCAAAAGAGAGACAGAACCAAGTGAACATGTTACCGTCTAGGAGATACTCCGGGGCAACATAACCAAGTGTCCCAGAGAGTTTAATGTTGTTATTCCCGTGCACCCCAAGCGATACCGCAAGACCAAAATCTGAAATCTGCATTGTTGCAAAATCAAATAGATGTAATGTACAACAAGAAAGCAGTACAATATCAAGACTCTGGATTCTCATTTTGTAACAAGAACCAAGATCTAGGATTAAGATTCGGTTTAAGAGCCAGAACCGGTTCTAATCAGCAACATTTTCAAAGCAGTTTTTTACCTTGGCATTGAAGGAAGAATCAAGCAGGATATTAGACGATTTCAAATCCCTGTGGATAACTGGTGGACGACAATGCTCATGGAGATACTCTAGTCCTCTGCAGTCAAACAGAGCAAGAACCGGTTTACAATGTATAGAGATAAAAGCCGAGATTAAACCATTGAGAAAACCGGTATAGGAGCTTCAAAAGTGTCGGCTATTTATTTGTACCTAGCTGTATCTAGAGCAATCTTCATACGCATATGCCATGTTAGAGCTGATCCACAAGAAGGTCCTAGGACATTAATTATAAAGATAACATCAGTATATTAGATTTATTTAATTATTCATGTGGCCACATGACTTATTTAATTCATATCCTTTCTATCTTTTGATATATTAAATGATGAGAATATAATCTTTTTGAGGTAAACCAGATCATGAATAAGGTTTCAGAACATGTTTCTTTACCATGTAACTGATCATCTAAAGATCCTTTCTCCATGAGCTCATAAACGATGAAACTGGAGTTGATTTCACTTGCAGAGCCCAACAATGATATAATGTTCGAGTGCTGGATCTTGCTCAACAGCTCAACTTCAGTCTGTTTAGATCTCCAAGAAATCAAAGACTCAAAAAAAAAAACAAAAATCCAAGAAAACAGAACCTGAAACAAGATTTGGTTGTTTATTTTACCTGAAACTCTCGTTTTGCTTCTTGGCTAACGTTTTCGATCTTTTTAACGGCTGCTTTGGTGTTGTTGTCCAAAGAAGCTTTGTAAACGCATCCGAAACCGCCTTGTCCGATTACATTACTGTCTTTGAAACCGCCTGTTGCTTTCTCTAGGGTCTTGGAATCGAAATACTGGACATAACCTTTATTGATAGATGTTCTCCTCTGAGTTTCGATCGAGCTTAGTCGCCTCATAAACATGGAAAATGATGAGTTCCCACTCTCAGCATCTTTCATTTAAAACATTAGACAAAACATCAACACATAATCATAAACAACACTTGAAATTGAAAAGAATCAATGAAGTTCCATTAGAAACACATAATCTTGGAGAAAAATAAAGAAACTTGAAATCATCAGAATCAAGAATTGGAAACACAAAATTTTAAGGATATGGAAATTACCTGAATTCTTGATGGATTTTGGAGATTGCTTCCGGCAATAAACCCAAAAGCCTAAACAAATCAAGATTATGATACCAAGTGAAGATGAACTGATTACGAGACCAATCAAAAGTTTCTTATGAGCATCGAATCTGTGCTCTTCACCACTTCCCATTTGGATTCCTAACACAGGAACAGCCAGAAGTTCATCAATCCATTCACATAGAAAGAAAAATTTGTTTCTTGGAATTATTTTTTATTTTCTTGAAAAAAGACAAGGAGCGAGTATACGTAATAAATTGCATTTAATCACCGAATAAAAAACAAATTTCGTTTTGATTTTCGAAGTTCGAGGACGCACAGATCAAATCCAAATACCCAGATTTTTTTTTAAAAAAAAGAATCAAAATGAAGACTATGAAGTCAACAAAGTGGTACTAACAAGAACATTATAGCTACAACAACATTAATAATTGAAAAAAAAATATTAAAAAATGGATCAGTTGAATAAAAAACGAAAAAAAATACCAGGAGAGAAAGTAGCCATGGAGTTGTAAACAGGAGCTATAGAAGGATTTGAAGCAAAAGAAGAAGAAGAAGAAACAATGAGGACTTGAGTGAAAGAGATCTTCAAAAGGAACAGAAACTGAAGATGAAGAAGTTTCATCATTTCCTTGTTTCTTGCCAAGAAAAGAAGAGTTGTGAATCGATTCACTCTCAAAGACTTTTTGGAGGTTTTGAGATTCTTTCAGAAAGCGAAGAGTGAAACGAACAATCGCTTTCACTCGAAGCTGTCTTTTTCTCACTCGCTGTCTTATTGAAATCTCTTTTTATGAATGCATAAAGGAGGGAAAGAAAAAAGTGATTTTTGAAAAAGCTGAGTTCTCATTTCTGGACCATTAGTATATATATATAAAAAAGTTGATGAATTAACGAGGAAAGATTCGGAACAAGAACACACTTTATTTACCACTGAAAAATAACACATTTTTAAATGGTTTTCAGGCCTTAAAACAAACGGCCTATTATAAATGGAGAGATATGTCCATCTTGTATGTGTTACGTCCGTTTGTGAAAGACTGTATTTGCAGTATTATGAAGTGCTGCTTGATTATCACATAACAACAATGTTGCTGAATGTTGTTAAAGGCCAAGAGTGCACATGAGATCAATGGATTGTCTGTTGTATCTTTGTCTTCCAAGACACGACCCTCCAAGTAATATGACATAACCGGTGGGAGAGCGATGGTCACGCAGACCAATCAGAGTCGCAATAAGCAGAGCGAGTAAAGCATTTTTTTTAGCTCACTGTTTAAGTCGAAACGCGCTCGCGCTTCGTCAGAGACTTGGCATGCTTGCGCTCGTCGAAGACTTGGTGTGCTCGCGCTCGTCGAAGACTTGGCGTGCTCGCGCTCGTCGAAGACTTGGCCTGCTCGCGCTCGTCGAAGACTTGGCCTGCTCGCGCTCGTCGAAGACTTGGCGTGCTCGTCCTCGTCGAAGACTTGGCGTGCTCGGCAAAGATTCAAGGGGTCGTAAAAGGGGTTTAAGGGTTCGTCCAAATAATAAATAATGACCACGACGACGAGCGTGTAAATGACAGGAAGGAGAGCTCGCCGAGGGCCAGAAAGACGAGCATATCGATGATCGAGACGATGAGCGCACAAATGATCATGAAGGTGAGCGTGTCAAGGGCCAAAGAATACGAGTGTGTGGGTGATCAGGACGACGAGCACACAGATGTTAGGCGAGTGCGTCGAGTGTCATGAAGACGAGCGCATGAATGGTCAAGACGACGAACGCGCGGATGACCAAGATGAAGAGTGCGTCGAAGGCCAAGAAGGCGAGCGTGTGGGTGATCAGGATGACCAGTGAGTCGAAGGCCACAAAGACGAGCGTGCGGATGACCAAGACGACGACCAAGAGGGCGATGACCAAGAAGATAATGGTCAGAGAGGGAACGACGAGGGCGAAAAAAAGGGAGGGCGACCAGGGTGGTGATGAGGATGACGAGGAGAGGGGGTGACCGAGAGTAGATTTGTTTACTTAGTCTCTCCCTCTTCTCTCTTTTTTTTTTGTTTTGACGAGCGCGAGCTCCCTTTTTTGTTTGCTTTGACAATTTGTACCTCCACGAGTCCGGTTGCTGAGAGAGTCTTCTCGAATACGCCATGCTGTCTGGTCCATATCCACATGGCGGTTTCTTGGTCGATCGCTGTGGTCCTTAAAGATGGTGAGCATGTCGCGGATGGTGACCAAGATGTTGACGAGCAAGGAGAAGATGTAGCCGCGGATGGTGACCAAGATGTTGACGAGCAAGGAGACGATGTAGCCGTGGATGGTTACCAAGATGTTGACGAGCAAGGAGACGATGTAGCCGCGGATGGTGACCAAGATGTTGACGAGAAAGGAGACGATGTAGCCGCGGATGGCGACCAAGAGGCTGACGACCAAGATGGCTTGGGGGAGGAGGACGAGGGCGAGCAAGGAGATGACGACCAAGATGGCTTGGGGGAGGAGGACGAGGGCGAGCAAGGAGATGACGACCAGGGTGATAACGAGGACGGCGAGGAAGGTGGGCGAGAGTAGGCTTGTCCAGTTGTCCTCTCTGCTCGTTTTTGTTTTTACGAGCGCAAACTCTTTTCTGCTTTTTTTTTCTTTTTTTTGACGAGCTCGTTTGACGAGCGCGAGCTGTATCTCTATTATAATTATTATCTTGTTTCGTCGGACGATGTGTTGTTCTCTTTGTTTCGTTTCGAGCGAATCGTGGAGGATATTAGTGAAATTGCTTTGGACATCGACTTGGGTACGAACTTCTGGGTTCGGTTTAATTCGCTTGGTAGAGGCGACCACATGTATTGTCTTAAAATATTTAGGTGCAAGCGTGGCCTGGATTTTGCTTTGTAGAGGTGACCGCGGTGGCCGGTATATACTACCATTGCGAGTGAGACTCAGCTTTTGTTTAAGGTGCGAGCATTTGGGCTTGGCTTACCCCGCTTGTAGTGGCGACCGTGGTGGCCGGTTTATACTACCATTGCGAGTGGGACTCGGCTTTTGTTTTAGGTGCGAGCATCTGGGCTTGGCTTACCCCGCTTGTAGTGGCGACCGTGGTGGCCGGTTATACTACCATTACGAGTGGGACTCGGCTTTTGTTTTATGTGCGAGCATCTGGGCTTGGCTTACCCCGCTTGTAGTGGCGACCGTGGTGGCCGGTTTATACTACCATTGCGAGTGGGACTCGGCTTTTGTTTTAGGTGCGAGCATCTGGGCTTGGCTTACCCCGCTTGTAGTGGCGACCGTGGTGGCCGGTTTATACTACCATTACGAGTGGGACTCGGCTTTTGTTTTATGTGCGAGCATCTGGGCTTGGCTTACCCCGCTTGTAGTAACGATCGTGGTGGTCTGTTTATACTACCATTGCAAGTGAGACTCGGCTTTGGTTTTAGGTGCGAGCATCTGGGCTTGGCTTACCCCGCTTGGGGTGATCGTAGCGATCGATTAATGCAATTGATGTCTTGAAAGAGAGTTGTAAATAAAACTTGAAAGAAATTGAAATAACATTTGAACCTTTTCTAAGGCTTTTGGCGTATCCCAACATCCTGGAGATCAAACCAGATCGTAGTTCACGTTAGTTGAGATGCAACCCGAGAAGTTGGTCGACGTCATTCAGTCGTGCTCCTCTTTTTGACGAGCGCATGCTTATTTTTTTATGAATGCGGACCCGTAATGAGTGCGGACTCGTGGTGAGTGCGAGCTCTTTTTTTTTTTTTGATGAGTGTGGGCTCGTTCCTCTCTTCTTCTTTTTTTTTTTTAATAAGCACGGGCTCATGACGAGCGTGGGCTCATGACGAGCGTGGGCTCGTTCTTCTTTTCTTCTTCTCTTCTCTTCTTCTTTTTGATGAACACGGGCTCGTGACGAGCGTGGGCTCGTTCTTTTTTTCTTCTTCTCTTTTTGGTGAGCACGGGCTCGTGATGAGTGCGCGCTTTTTTTTTTGGTGATTTTTTTTTTAGTGAGCTTGCGCTCGCTCTTCTTTTCTTCCTTTTTTTTTTTAAATACGATTCTAACGAAGTCATTCCTGGCAACTGAACATTATGATCTCGGCAAATTGAAACCGAGCATTGTGAGCTCGTCGTCGTCGTGACGAGCTTAAGGCGGGGAGAGCTCGTCGTTTTTTTTGTAGGCTATCGAACTTAGAACGTGGTTTTGAGCATAGTTGCTGGGCTGTATTGGGCTTCAGTTTGACTTGGTAACAAAGCCCAATTTTTCTTCTCCACCACCTCGCTCGTTTTCTTTTTTTTTGCTCTTCTTCGTACGCTTTATTCCCCTTCGTCTTGTTGCTTTTGTGTATTAGAGCTGTGAGCTCAAGAGCGGTTGAGCTCGTTTCTACATGAGCCGATTAGCTCGTCCTTGTGAGCTAAACTCGTTCTTATCGTTAATAACGTCATTAATCGAGTAAGCGAGTGGGATTCCTCTGTTATCTTAGTGGCTGGGGCCCTCTTTTAACTTTTGATCGTGGCGTTGCCGTGTTAATGATATGTTTTTCTTCTTGTGAACGAGCTGATTGTGGTTCACTCCTTGTTCCTTTATTTGTTTTTTATTTTTAACCAATATGAAGCTCGTCCTCGGCGGAGGTTGAGAGCTCGTCTCGTCGTGAGCTCGGCTCGTCGTGAGCTCGTCCCGTTGTGAGCTCGTCCCATTGTGAGCTCGTCACGTCGTGAGCTCTCTTTGTGGGCTCGTCACGTCGCGGACGCGTCACGTCGTGGGTTCGTCTCGTCGTGCGCTCGTCACGTCGTGGGCCCGTCATGTCGTGGGCTCGTCTCGTCGTGGGCTCGTCTCGTCGTGCGCTCTTCACGTCGTGGGCTCGGCTAGTCGTGAGCTCGTCCCGTCTTGAGCTCGTCCTGTCGTAAGGGAGAAGATCGTGAGCGATCCTTCTTTTTCTTGGTGTCGTTCGAGCCGTTTGAGGCTACGAGGTGGACTCGATCGAGTTTTGTTGATGATTTGCTATTCGAAACTATGCGACAAAACTCTGTGAGAGTTCGAGCCGTCGGAGGCTGCCGAGAGCTTCAGCCACGAGGCTCGGCGGAGGTTGAGAGCTCGTCTCGTCGTGAGCTCTTCTCGCTGAGAGCTCGCGTTTCAAGTTTAAAATGCAGCGTTTGTTTGTAAACATGTTTGTTTGGGAGCTGTAAGCTTGAGCGTGCGAGCTCGTTACGTCAAGCCGAGGAAGCTTGAGTATACTTTGTAAGATCGGTTTCTTTTGGAGTTACGAGCTCGTGGTGTTGGTGAACGCATCGTCGTGTTCAATGCTCGGTGGAGAAGACGTGACCGAGCGGGAAGTTGAGTGGCCTCAATTTTCTGTGACGACCGACGCTAGAAGTTGAGCGGCCCTGTTTTTTGCTAGGTGGCGTGTCGGAATAGCACCATGAATCCCTAGTTGTCATTTGCCTTCATTTAACTAGCGCTCGTCAATTGCAATTGGTCCATGAACCGATTATACCCAGTGGAGGTTGATTGGGAGTAGTGGCGGGATGGTTGCTCTTTCCTCCGAGCGTCGGGCGCAGCACTCCTAGCATGGATGCGACGTTGCTTTGGTTGAAGGTCAACGGCATCCCATATGGCGGGTACCCCTTCCTTCCTGGTTCCTGGTTGGTTTGGATCTGACATTGTTTGCTTTCCTTGCGTTAGAACCCTTAGTCCTCACAGACGGCGCCAAATTGTTTAAGTCGAAATGCGCTCGCGCTTTGTCAGAGACTTGGCATGCTCGCGCTCGTCGAAGACTTGTCGTGCTCGCGCTCGTCGAAGACTTGGCGTGCTCGCGCTCGTCGAAGACTTGGCGTGCTCGCGCTCGTCGAAGACTTGGCCTGCTCGCGCTCGTCGAAGACTTGGCGTGCTCGCCCTCGTCGAAGACTTGGCGTGCTCGCGCTCGTCGAAGACTGGCGTGCTCGGCAAAGATTCAAGGGGTCGTAAAAGAGGTTTAAGGGTTCGTCCAAATAATAAATAATAAGGAAAGTAAAGCGCGGTCGTTTTATTAAAGACGTCCAAAAGACAAAGTGTTTACAAAGCGAGGGCTCGTCAATTACAAAGCTATTTGGCGAGCGCTCTCTCAAAATGTTCCAGATGTCTTCTCGGCTCTACAGTGTCTCTTATTTATAGTGAGTGGTGGGCGAGATGAGGTTATTTAGCGAGTGACGTCAGCTCGCACCGCCTTCACTTAATGGGCCGGTCGACGAGTTTAACGGGCTCGTCATCTTGATGGTCATCTCGATGGGCTCTCCAAAATTCTTTGTTGGGCCAGACTTTCTATCATGGTGCTCAAACGGCCCTATACACTCACAAAGTTTCCTTGTCCCAGAGATTTCGTGGTGTTTGGAAAAAATGTGCAAGTGTATGAATGACATATCTAAGCTTGGGTTCTAGTAAACCAACCGTCCAATCAAGCAACAATATTGACCTGAATCAGAGTACTAGAATGCACCTTTGCAACGATCTAAACTATGGTTTTGTTCCATTGTAGTATGAGTGTATCAATCGGTCTGAAACCAAGAAAACCACATTCATTGATTATATTGAGTGCATGTTTTTTAGATTCCTCTTCATTTCGAGATAATTCAGTGTCATATAGTTACGTATATAAGACCGATTTGTTATTAATTCGTGAAACATCTTTTTGAGAATCAATATATTATTCAAAATTAAACTTTCAACCACAAAAGTTGATTAGGCTTCTGAAATAAGATCTGGTAACAGACTCTTGAACATTTGACATAATACTTTATAAATAATTTTATATCTCAACATTACATAAACTAATTGGTATCAACTTCATTAGGAATTAAACAAGTATGTGTCATGTTTATTCTTAGGTCAAAATTTTCTGTAAGCAAAGAAGTCATTCACTTACGAAATAATATCCTTAATAATATGTCAAGATTGTTGGAAAAACAGAGGCGTTATTCTATCTGACCCAAGAACATTTTTGGCATGCATCATAAATAAAGTATTTCATATGTCTTCCTCTGTCGCCATAGCAGTAAGGTTATTATTATTATTCTTTTGTTCTATAATAGTTCTTTGAAAAAATCAACCATAACTTTTTCAACCTCCAAATCTGTCATGACCCAACCCCGGAACCCCTACAGTATTGTGAAAGCTATGATTCTACTTTCTTTTGACATTATTTAGTTTAAGTATGATAAAATTTAGAATTGTGTGTGATCACCTGCTGTGTACCTAGATTTATAACATTTTGTTAAAATTTTCAAAATTTGTAGTTTGAATTTTTTGAAATTGTACCTTATAATAATAATAATAATTTTAGGATCATGGTAACAAATGAATAGATTATATAAATACATATAAATTACATAAACCATAATATCACCAACATAAAAAAAAAATTAGTACTTTGGAAAATATAGTATGGTACGGATTATGATTTGTGCTTTTGGAAACACGGTTCTTCTCTCATCAGACAACACAATATTTTAATTCATTGGCAGACGAATTAAATAAACATTCAAAATTAGTTTATATATATTTAAATTAAATTTATTTGTACAGATGATGTTACATTTGAAATAAGATTTAGAAAATTTGATAGTCGGTAAATTATTTCGGACAAGATTTGGGTAACTCTTTCTACATACTCAAATAGAAATTGAAAGTTTTCAATGTACAGATTGTAGCGTATGTGAACATTTTTTTTTATAAATTTATGTTTTGAAATTCTGATATCTCAAACAGAAATAAAAAATCTGTTTTATACAAAAAGATATTTTTATATGATAACCAAAATTTGGAATTGGAAATAAAAAAGTAATGGATAACAAGAATTTTATCTACGTCTAATTTATAACGAATTGAGAAAACCTAAAAATAAAATATCACTGATTTTAGAAAAAGAAGATAGCAATTAAAATTTATAAAAAACATAATCCCTATGCGGATTAATTCCTAGTATGATAAGCGACTACCCAATGAATCGCGTCGACGTTTATTACGGCTTATGTATTGCTTGGGATAAGGGATTACGGAGGATCGAGTTAGAGATTGATTCTAAGATGGTGGTGGGTTTTCTAAAGACAGGGATTGAAGAAACTCACGCTCTGTCATTCCTGGTACGTCTGTGCCATGGCTTTCTAGCAAGGAACTGGTTAGTCCGGATCAAACACGTGTATAGGGAGGCCAATTATCTAGCAGATGCATTGGCGAACTATGCGTTTACTTTTCCTTTGGGTCTGTACTCTTTTGATTTTGTTCCTGATTATGTTGAGTCTGTATGGAAAAATGACTTCGATGGTCTGGCGACAGCCCGAAGCGTACGTTTGTAGTTCGATTGTTTTGATATTCTAATAAAACCTCGGGGCACTAACCCGGCAATTTACCAAAAAAAATGAATCGCGTCGACGTTGGCATCAGTCAGGGCCTCAAGTGGACTTAGATTTTTATTAGCTAGGTCGTTGAAAGCTAAAGTTTATTTCTTTGATTAATTTATATCTATTATACAATTTACTCTTATTCTTTAAAGTTTGCATAGAAGGTGGGAGTCCCACCGTCGGAAACCAACAGTATGTTTCAAAAAATCAATTTAGGAATTAAATACTTGAACGCATTATGATGATAGTGATGTTATCATATCTAATTATTATGACAACTATAATCGACTGGATCAAATATTATTATATAGATTATCATACCACTACGTGCTTAATAGTGTACTTAGATTATTTGATGAAGTTTTGTTGTGGACACGTTTATGATGTACATATATTCAACGTGATAAAATAATTATAAGTTACGAAATATGTAAAAATACCAAGAACTGATAAAGTTATGAAAGGGATTCTTATTCAGCAAGGTGATATCTTTATATGAGGCAAGCCTCTTTCCTCATATTGTACTCTTGCTGCAACTTAACTTTTTTTGTGCAGCTTTTTTTTTGCAATGACCATATTACTCTTCATCTAAGTTTAAATGAAAAAATCACATAAATGTGTAGAGTAGAATTCAAACTCAGTACCTGTAAGAAAGATAAAACACACCAAACCACTACACCAAACAACATATTATGGGTTTTAGAGAAACGAAAAACAATATATCCTAAAATCTTATATATAATTAGCCAACTTCTCTCTCTCTCAAGCCTCCACATCAGCAACCAAATGTAAAATTTGACATCTGTCAACATTAAAAAAAACTAAATAAATATATAAATTCAATTTTCTAAAAAAATTTATTATTCATTAAAATCCATTAATATTTTCTAATGACTGTAAATATAATTAATATGATTTAATTAGTGCTACCAATTGAATGGTTAGAAATAAATTACAATAAGACAAACACATAATTTATTTTAAAACAAAAAAACTGATCAAAATTACATTTAAAGTAAAAAAAATAAACATATTATTAAATGAAAGTTATTATCAACAAATGAATAAGGAAAAGATAGTATTATATAGATAAAATAAATGACACAACCAAATAAAAGAAATGAATTTTTTTACTAATTTAAAAAGTATAAATATAATAATAGACGATAACGAAAAACTTTATATAATAGATAATTATATAAAAAACAATGTATTATTATTATAAATAAGATAGATTATACTTAAAAATCAATAGAAAATATCCATAAGCTATTTTTTTTTCTTTAGAAAAGGAGTAAAGAAACTTTTTTATTAAAAATATCAGAACCGGATCTCGGAAAAAAAAAATGACTTTCGTCTGTACCCATTTCTAGAATAATACCTACCTTAATATTTAAGATATAAAATAAATATTTACAGAATAACTAAAAATGAGTAATAAAATACATTTGTTTCAAAAAAATGCAAGCACTTGAAAAGAAGATTAATCTAAAGCATCAACAAGTATTTTTTTAAAAAAATTCATAAAATTATACAATGTGATTATTCCAAAGAAAAAAAAGTAACTTAAAAAATAAGTGGATCAGAACTATATTAAAAGTGAAAAAAAAAACTTATTAGATGAAAATATTACCCACGTAAACAATGAAAAAAAAAACAGTTATATACAAAAATTATATGAAACAAACAAAATTACTAAACAACTTTATTTCACTAAACAAAACATATAAACTTTTAATTAATAATAAGCCTAATAAAATTATAAATAGACCAATTGAAGACAAATTCTTCAAAATATATTTAAAAAACAAGAGACATGACTGGAATTATATAAAGAGTAAAAAGGATGAAAATAAGTAATCACCAAAATAAATAAAATAATGTGACTTATTATAACTAATAATTAACAATAACAAAAAATTAAAATTAAAATAGTAAAAAAAAATCAAAAATTCAAATACACTCTCGCATGTGCCAATCATTGTCATTTTCTTAAATCACATAAACATAAACAAATTATTTTAATTTTTTTAATATCACGATTGGCTATTCAAAAATATTATGTTCAATGGGAGTATTTAGGTAGATTACATATATAAGATATGTTAATTCTTAAATTATACATAAAACAACAAATAAATATTAAAATATTATTGATTGCGTAATTTTATTAAACAACGTATAATACAGAAAAAAATATATAACCAACGGAACTCCACTCCGCGCATGCGCGGGGTTAGCAGCTCTACTAATAATATAAATTATTCACTATACTATAGGGAAAAGTGTCTATTTCAACCTGAACTAAGGCAGTCGTGCTTTTTCAGACCTAAACAATCAACCTGTACATTTGAGTAGTGCCTATTTCTTCTCAAACCAAAATAAAATTCAAATTTTCTACCCAAAAAGCCAATGATTTAAAAATCATAATTTTAAAATCTTTTTGCCAATATATAATTTAATTTTTTTTGCCAATATATATATATATATATAATTTTAAAATATTTTTGCCAACATATATAATGCACATATACCTATATATTGACAAAATAGTCAAAAACATATGTATATATTATATTATTCTAGTTTATAGTTGATCAACAAATTGAAAAACTTTAACTTCAAATAAAGATTGTTTGATTAAATTTATATTCATAGAATATATATTGAGTTTGGAATGAATAGAAAAACAATTGTGATGAGCTAATAGATATAGATATATATATATATAATATATATATATATATATATATACCAATTGACTAGCAAAATATCCAAAATAAATAATTTATATTGAATTGTGATGTTTAAAAAAAAAAGACTTTTGATTATAGAAACCAATTGGGTTATTAAATTGACTAGAATCGACATGTTTCCATTTTTCTCCCGTGATTTAGAGGTGTTTTGGGTTAATTATAAATTTTGGATTTTTACTAAAACCAAACTGGATTGGCACCGGTTCGCGGTTCAACCCGTCGAACTAACCGGTGCAGACCGGTTTCTAAATCATTGGTTTTCTGGGTAGAAAATTTGAATTTTATTTAGGTTTGAGGAGAAATAAGCACTACTCAAATGTACAGGTATGAAAAAGCATGTTAGAGCTAGTTCGGGTCTAAAAAGGTACTTTTTCTGTCACAGGTCTGATACTGTTTAACGTTTGACTAACAGATCATTAGTCAAGGTAGATTTTGGCCTTAAATGGTAAGTTCAAGTAGGAAATTTAAATTTTTTAACGGGTTGGATTGAAATACGCACTGGTTAATTGTTTAGGTCTGAAAAAGAACGACTGCCTTAGTTCAGGTTGAAATACACACTTTTCTCCTATACTATACTGATAAAGTTGTGAAAGGGATTCTTATTCATCAAGTGATATAATATAAATTATTCACTATCAAATATTTATAAATATATGATTTGATTTATCTGGTGTGCAACAAAGACTTAAATGAATTTTATGATAAAAACAAGATTTCAGATCGTGAATAAAATAAATGAAGTAAATCTGAATTTATGAAAATTTACTGAGTAAAATGGTCAAAGTATTAAACTACTTTTTGTTTTAGAAAAAAATAGTAATATAATTTTCGAATGTGCTGCTTTTTTTTTTTTGTTGAAATGTGAAAATTATATATCAACAAAAATACAGAATGAAGCCCCGAGAGGATACACCGAAGGCTATATGTTTTGGTCTCAAGAGGTATACAATTGTAATGAAAGATTTTAGTTACATATTTGCGATCAAGTTCCAACGTAAGAGATGACTGTCGTCACCTCGCCATGAGCTAGAAGACGAAGCTGCATCTCCTTCTTGAATGTCGCCGTTGTGAAGTAGGCACCCATCCTTTGACAATTTCAAACAGTGATATTCATATATGAAGATTGTATAGATTTGGGAAACCATCGTACCGAAAACAAAACTTTGTAATTGTAATGCAAAAGAAAATATCTCTATACGAATAAAATGGTTATACCGGAAGAAAAAGTTTTGTTTAACGTCTTTATTTAAGTAGATTTAACCGTTTTTAGTTAAAACACTTAAATACTCTTTTTGAATCGTCTTCGGTCCACCCAAAAATCAACATCAGATTTGAGATTTGACCATATAAATTTGACCATGTCACTGAGTGTAGATCTAATCTGTTTCTTAAATTTTCATCCAGCCTTCTACTTCGATAATAATGTTTACTTTGTATGGGCCTTTGATATATATATTTGATTATATTCTAATTTCTGGATCGGAATTTACATTCCAATAATGATCTTGCCCCACTCCCATAATTCTTTGAACTGAAATCAATTTGTTATAACAAAATTCAAAATTACATTTATCAGTAAGTAAGAAAAAAATCTTACTAACCAATTCATCTCCCTTCGTTATTTTTCTTCACTTGCTCGTTTTATTGTTCTTACTTTTATTAATGACATCCAAATTTCTTTATGATTGGCCAATTTGTTAAAAAAATAAAATAAGAAAAAAAGAAAATTTGAAATATATAATATTGAAAACATATAATATAAACTATATAACACTGAAAATAGTAACATGTATACACATATTTTTATAATTTTTATTTTGTAAGGTAATTATAATTTTTATTAATTATTTAGCCTATAAAACATATTAATTTTCTAAAAATATAACTATAAAATAAAATTACAACATATTGATAAAAATATATTTAGTAAGATCAAAGATAATTAATATTAATAAAAGAAAATGTGTTTAAGAAAACAAAAAAATGGAAAATATTTTACAACGGCCCTGTTTGGTGGAGATATGCTGCGACAAACAGTGGCGATTGAATTAAAGACATGTAATTGAGAAATTTTTTTCTTAAATATAATAGTCGTAGGATCATTTATATTTGGGCAATTCTCAAAAATACCACACTTTTATGTTTTTGTGACAAAAATATCACACCAAGATGAAAATGACAAAAATAACATTTTTTTATGAGAAAAAAGACTACTATACATTTATTTTCATATGTTTCTTCCCAATCCCTTAAACCTAAACCCTAAAACCCAAAATCTGAACCCTAATTAATGACTTTTGAACCCAAATTTATTAGTTTAATTATCTTTAAACCATTAAATAAATATTATTTTTATCATTTTTACCTTGGTGTGGTATTTTTGTCACAAAAACATGAAAGTGTGGTATTTGAGGGTATTTCTCTTTATATTTTGATGTAGGTAAATCTTGGGTTTTTGGAAATAACAGCGGCTTCACTTTCGAAAATCTAGATGAGTTTGAGTCTCTGGGATTGTTTTCCTTTTTATGAGTGTATAAACTTAGGAGGTCTTAGTAAGAGTTAGATTTATAGAGAGTTGATAAATTTTAGAAGTCGAGAGATTTGTTAAATTTGTGAAGAGTAATAAAGAGTTTTGTGTATTTATAAAATCTTTGGAAATATTCAGACAATAATGATTTTAAAAATCTAAGGCATATAGGTGATATTCTCAAAGTCTTGTTTAATGAGTTAATTTGCTTAAAATCCATGTCCCAATAACACCAGATTTAATAAAATCATAGAATCTTTAAAAACTAAACTTTTTGAATAACAATGGATTTTGGATGGAATTAAAGAATCATCAAACCAATAACAATAGATTTTAGTAAGAATGTCAAAATTCATAAACCAATAACAATAAAATCTAAAATTTTTAACAATCATTACAAATCTGATTCCCACTAAAACCCCCTTATTTGTTATCCGTGTTTTTCGTTTCACGAGTCGCTGCCGCATCATTTTTAAAATGAACATGGCCAATAACATTACTTAACTGATAAAATGTTTACAAAAGAATTGTTTCTCTATAAGATAAATATTTTTCATGAAGTTAGTTTAGTTCTGAGTAATGTAATATTTGAAATTCATGTTTGAAAAATATGAAATCTATAAGTCTCTTGATTGTAATTAAAAAAGATAATATTAATTAGCCAATTCAAAATTAATCATACTCTAATTATAAACTCAGAATTATTCATTATTTATCAAATATTAAATCCAAATTCAGAAAAATAAAAATTATAACTAATTGTATATTTTTATTTTTTTAAAAGCAAACATTTATAATAGGAGTAAGAGCACCAGGTTCATAACATGGGGTTCACAAAAACAAATTATTAAAATATTTGTGGGCCCCATAAACAGTGATGAACTCACTCCTAAAAAACTCTAATTTTAGAACTTCTCTCTCCTCGGGTTCGCCATGTGTCGACACATGATTGGTCGATTTTAATTTTTTTTTTAATTTTCTTTTTCTTTTGACAACTTTAAAAAAATGAAATAAAAAATTATTAAAATTTTTTTTTAGAACCCAAGAGGGGGTTCACTAATGCTCTAATGTTTTTTCCAATATATCAATACGATGGAAAAGCGAGATGCTCCATTTTGCTTATGTCCCTGGCGAAATATACGTTTCGTTCAACGGGAGACCAACTTTTTAAAAAGCAAAAAACAAATTGTTTAAAAAAAGAGAAAAATAATTAAAAAAGATAACAAGAGAGTGGCTAAGAAACAGCATTTTGCCATCGAAGACACGCTATAGCAAATCGTGTATAAAGATAACACCCTTCCTTCATCTTCCTCCACCATTTCTAATATCTCCCTTTTGACAATTATGCCCTTCACATTTCTATCTCTCCCATTTTCCTCCTAAACATTTTCATTTCCTCCAGAAAAAAAATCCGCCATGGGAGTTGCTGTTCTCCAGCCTCGTGATTGCTTAACCGATCCTTTCTCCTCCAGAAACATCATTCCCTCTCCACAACGTCAGAAGAAACCGACGCCAAACCGCCGTCGCAGAAGTCCGCCGCGTCATAAACCGGCGACTTCTCCTCCTTCTCCTGAAACTTCCTTCATCCCGAATGGATCGAAGAAGAAGAGTCTCAATCACCACAATAACAACAACAACAACAACAACGTTAGAATTTTGAAGCGCGGCGAGGAAATAACACCAGATCTGACGGTTGAGAAGCCAGATCTGAGATCTACTCGTCGGATCGGTTCAGATCCGGTTCAGATCCCGACTCAGAACCGAGTTTCTGATCGGAAATCGACTCCAGCTTCGTTTTACGCTGGTCCAGTCACATCGACGTCTCCGCCGCCGAGCGAAGTTCCTTTACCGGCATTCTTCGCTAAGAAAAGCGTCTCCGTGTTCAAACCTTCCGACGCAACCAACCATCTGATCAGAATCCTGCGTTTAGATATTGCATGATTCCACGTCATATCTCAGATCTCACGATATCGTACGAATCCGATCCAGATCTATGTAGAAGGTGCAGAGACATCTTCGTTATGGAAACGTTTTTTTCGAATCTTTCTCTTATTTTTTCAAGGGGAAAGATCGAAATTTATATTCTTAACAGGTCTTTAGTTTTCGTATTGTTAGTAGTCTTTTATGTGAATTTCTTTTTATTTATTTTATTTTAATTATGGTATGTAATGCGTTTATTAGGGTTTCGTAATAATCTGTTTAGCTTGTGTGATTTAGGTTTTAAGTAGAGAGGTTGTCTCAAAGGTTAGAAGTGGTATCGATGTAATCTTCTTAAGTTTTTTTTTTAATCTTTGTACTTTTTTTTTTAATTATTGAAATAGCTCTTTGTTTAGACTCTTGTTGATTTGTTTAGAAGAGTTGGGAAAGTAATCTTCATGTGAATCTTAATGAGATGTTTGTGGGTTAATTATGGAAACATGAACAAAGTCACGCAAGTTTGGTCTCGATCATACTTGCTGGAAACATGAGATTGTATGTGAGGATGATCTTTCGTTACAGTTTCTTGCATCGTAGGAGAAAACAAAGTGAGAGATCGATTTAGAGATCCAAATAAAACTTCGTGATTTTAATCTGTTAGTTATTTAAACGCAGATTATCACTTTCAAAAGAATTTCTTAGGATGTATAAATAATCTAATTGTACACTGAAAGAAGATTAGTTAAAGTGAATTTTCAATTCATCTTGAACTAATTCGAGTACTCCATAAATCGAATCGGTTCACGACCGTCATGTAACATTCATGGCACTATCGTCGATGACAAACATAATAGTCCTTGGCTCCACTGTATTCACCGGTCTCATAATCTGGCCATTGTGTACAAAAAAAATAATTGGAAAGTTTCATATACTGGTGCAAATTTCTTAAAATTAAGTTTCCACAAGTTATGTGATTGTTGATGATTTAATTATTTTTTGTAGCTATATCGGAGGATTATATAATTGAAAATTCATATTTCATGTGATAATTATAAATTAGGAGTTAACTCGACAACTGCTAACCCCGCACATCTGTGGGGTGGTCTTCCGTTTGTTATATTTTTAGTTTCTTCGTATTGTATTTAATATCAATAAAATTATACAATTAAAAATGGGAAAACTGCCAAAAAATACCCCAACTTTTTCATTTTGGCCAAAATATACCCCAACTACTTAGCTGGCCAAACAATACCTAAACTTTTTGTTGACTGGCCAAAAAATTCACAAACTTATGTTGACTCGGCCAAAAAAACACACCGTTATCTGATCTAACAGAATCTGCCGTTAAGTACAAAACGACGTCGTTTTGATTTAATGATCGAAAAATAAAATTTGTAAACCTCAGGGATCGAACTCGGGTCGGAAGTCATAGGTAGGGGATTATCGCCACTGAGACAAATGCACTTTAGCGTTATATATTCAACAATAACTATACTTCAATGTATTCATCTCTGATTTAATTAAAAACTCCAAATTAAAGTAAAAAAGAACTCTAATCTCAAACTAATAATTCAGATTATCAAAATTTAAAAATACAAAATAACATATATTAAAAGAATTATGATGAGAAGCTAATTTTGAATTAAAAAGTACATAAAATTAATTTTTTGGTCAGTCAACAAAAAGTTCAGGTATTGTTTGGCCAGCTAAGTAGTTGGGGTATATTTTGGCCAAAATGAAAATGTTGGGGTATTTTTTGGCAGTTTTCCCAATTAAAAATATTTTAATATTTATTTGTCTGTTTAGTATATTTTAAGAATTATGATATCATTATTATATATGTATTATAACAAAATCCTCCATAAACATAATATTTGTGAAAAGCAAAGTGAAATATTAAACAAATAAATTAAAATAATTTGTTTATGGTTTTTAAAAAAGTAAGGCACTGGAAACGTTTGATTCCTTATTTTCGTCTTCTGCTGCTCGGCAGTTATCTTTTGGTTCCATTAGAGTTCTTGTTTGAAGTGTGTAATTTATGAGTTAAAAACATGTATGTTCTATGTTCTTTGCGTTTAATGTTTTTTTGTAATTTAATAAGTTTTAACTTTCTTTTGCGTTTTTTCACCTAATGGTTACACGTCATTTTTCCGTGTTGATAATTCTTTATCTTATTCGTAATTTGTAGGGAATGATTTATAATTATGAATTTTTTAATTTGTAATAAGCAAATATATTATGAATTTACATATTAATTTTCAGCTGAAGGCAGCCCAAGAAAAACTTCAGATCAATGAAAAATATCAAGATCTACCGTTTTATAAATATATTTGGAATAAAATGTCAAACAAATATGATAGTTTAGTTGTTGTGACCTTTTTAATCAGTTTAATGACTGCAGTTCGAATCTTATAGATGCAATTATTCTGTTTTTTTCTATTTTTGTTTATTAAAAATATATAATTGTCATTTAATTACAGAAGAAGGACATGTGGCAGAACAATGGAGAGAGAGTTGGTTAATTATATATAAGATTATCGAAGAGGATAAATATAAATTTCAAGGTTAGTCTTGAAACCAGATCTCATCCAATAGTATCATAGTGGATAAGTTAAAACGTGTGAATTTTGGTTATATGTACGGGGACGTGAAAAACCTGATTTACCAATATGGTTATTATAGATACAAATGATATTGATAAGGTAGATCAACCATATATAAATATCTAGAGGGGACACTAGGAAATCTTAAAAGTTAATGAAGTTACGCGTGCATCTGCGCGGGCGACTTTTTCTCTCCCCTTCTTCTGAGTATTAGAATACATAGATCTATTTGATAGAAACTGAATGTAATCTCACTTTATTTCTGAACAAGGAACCTTCTTGTATCACCACAGATCGGTGAACAAGCCCTGAGTATTCTCAATTTCTCGATACTTTTCCCTTCCCTTCTTTATTCTTATTTATATCCCTCTCTATTACAAATCAGAGCTTAACAATGAATACAAAGATAAAAAGGTCCAATAGACAAACGAAAGCTCAAAGCTAAAGCCCCAATACTTCTTCAAATCATCTTTGCCGCCAATTCCTTCCTCTGTCTCCTTGTATATACACGCCAAGGCTTATCAATACCCCGGTCGTGAAGAATCACCTTGTCCTCAAGTGGATAAGAAGGAAACTGCCTCTTCAAGTCCATAACACGCACCCAACTGCCTCTTCTCGTGTGGTGGCAAATTCTGCCAACTAACCAACACCTCCAAATGACCAGATGTATCATAGCGAGAGTCTAACAACTCATTCGGCTCCAGAATCATCTCATCTTGTGAAGAAAGAGTCTGAGGTAGAGAAAGAACCTGAACCCTACTGCCTATAACAGGCTTAAGCTGAGATATGTGAAACACCGCGTGAATGTGTGAATCCGCAGGCAATCTAAGCTTATATGCAACATTTCCTATTCGCTCCAAAACTTCAAAAAGGCCGTAAAAACGAGCAACCAATTTCTGATTGAAGCGACGACTGACAGATTGTTGGCGGTATGGTCTAAGTTTCAGATATACCATATAACCTACCAACAACTCCAAATCACGTATATGCTTATCCGCATTAGACTTCATCACTGCTTGAGCACGCAGAAGATGTTGCTTCACCTCAGCCAACATACAGTCACGCTCTTTAAGCATAGTTTTCAAATCAAAATTAGTAGTAGAGTCGGATTCATAAGAGAGTAAGGCTAGAGGATCACGACCATACACTATCTTGAACGGAGTAGTACGAATTGCGGTGTGGTACGAAGTGTTGAACCAAAACTCAGCCCATGGCAAGAACTTTGCCCACAGCTTCGGATGAGACGACGCAAAACAACGTAGGAATGTCTCTAAACATCGGTTAAGCACCTCTGTTTGATCGTTAGATTGCGGATGAAAAGCTGTGCTGAACCTGAGTTTTGTACCAGATGCCTTAAAGCATTCTTTCCAAAAATTGTTTAAGAAGATCTTATCACGATCAGAGATTATCGATTTGGGATATCCATCTAAACGAACAATCTCTTGGATGAAGCGTTGAGCGACATCTGCAGCCGTAAAAGGATGGCGTAAACCAATGAAATGTCTGTATTTATTCAAGCGATCCACCACTACGAACACAACATTGACTCCCTTGGACATCGGTAATCCCTCGATGAAATCCATCGAGATGTCTTGCCAAACTTGATTAGGAGGAGCTATTGGCTGAAGCAATCCAGCTGGAGATAACGTAGAATACTTGTGAGTTTGTCAGATTTCACATGCAGCCACATAGCTCTGAATCTTCTTATGCATCTTCGGCCAGTAAAAAGAACGTTGCACACGAGTTAGCGTCTTAAGCACCCCAGAGTGTCCTCCCATAACACTATCATGACATTCTTCAAGAATGAGTGGGATAAATGCAGAAGATTCAGGTAAAACCAAGCGGTGTTTATAGTACAACCTCCCCTCAGAGACTGAGAATCCCTCTTTCACAGGCTCCCCAGACAGGCATTTCGTCATCAAGAGTTGTATCTCTTCACTGAAGTTCAATTCTCTGAAAATGTCCTGTAGTTGCAAAACCGCTGGCACAGTTAAAGCACGCATCAAAGCAGAAACCTCAGTGGCAGAATAAGAGACAATGCGTGATAGCCCATCTGCCACACGATTCTCAGAACCTACCTAACTTGTATTCAATATCAAAATCATAGCCCATGATTCTTGTTAGCCACCTTTGATAATCCAGAGTTACTTCCCTCTGTTCCAACAGATACTTCAAACTGTTCTGATCTGTTCTCACCAAAAAACGACGACCAAATAAGTAGTATTTCCACTTTTGTATAGATAAAACAATCGCCATAGGCTCCCTTTCATAAACCGACTTTAACTGTTCCTTAGCCGTAAGAGCATGACTAAAATATGCGATCGGATGGCGGTCCTGCATAAGCACAGCTCCTAAGCCAAAGCCGGATGCATCCGATTCAATGATGAATAACTGAGTAAAATCCGGTAGAGCCAATACAGGTGCAGAAACCATAGCAGCCTTAAGCAAATCAAATGCTTTATGTCCCTCAAGAAACCACAGAAACTGTTCCTTTTTAAGCAGTTCTGTTAACGGTTTAGCTAACATGCCATAACCTTGCACGAATCTTCGATAATATCCGGTCAATCCCAGAAAGCCATGTAACTCAGTACGCGGTGTTGGCCATTTTGTCACTGCAGAAATCTTATTTGGATCAGTAGAAACCCCATAAGACGAAATCACATGACCCAAATACTCTACTCGCTGTTGTCCAAAGGTGCATTTCTTTCTATTTGCAGAAAACTTATGTTCCTCAAATACGCTCATAACCGCAGCCAAATGTTGCTTATGTTTTGTCAATGAAGTGCTGTAGATGAGGATATCATCAAAGAACACAAGTACAAACTGTCGCAGAAATTGTTTGAACACAACATTCATTAATGCTTGGAAGGTGGCTGGAGCGTTCATTAAGCCAAAAGGCATAACCAAAAACTCAAAATGACTGTCATGTGTGCGAAATGCAGTCTTCTCTATATCCTATTCTCGCATACGTATCTGGTGATACCTAGAACGCAAATCCAGCTTCGAGAACACAGTAGCACCATACAACTCATCCAATAATTGGTCTATCATGGGAATGAGATTATAACGCCCCGTCCGCCCCTACCGGTGAGTCACCCATCCCTCAGTCGGACTAGTGGGCCCCACCCCTATCCGACGGTCGGTGCGTTATTTTTGGAAGGCCCGAAAGTCATGATATACTGTCCCTGCAATCACCACATGACCGTTCCCCGTGTTTTTTCCTAACTCACACGATACCGCGAATCACTTCCCGGTAGGTCACCCATCCTTTGACTACTCCAACCAAAGCACGCTTAACTTTGGAGTTCTCTCTGGATGTGCAACCGAAAAGATAAGTGCACTTTGGTGACATAGGTAGTCAAATCAATTCTTTTAACCTCTTCCACATATGTTTCCATATATACCAGAAATCGGGACGTTACAATTTCTTATAACGCCCCTACCGATGAGTCACCCATCCCTTTATCGGGTTCGTGGGCTCCACCCCTGTCCGACAGTCGGTGCGTTATTTTTGGAAGGCCCAAAGTCATGATATACTGTCCCTGCAATCTCCACATGACCGTTCCCCGTGTTTTTTCCTAACTCACACGGTATCGCGAATGACTTCCCGGTAGGTCATCGATCCTTCCACTGCTCCTGCTCAAGCACGCTTAACTCTGGAGTTCTTTCGGGATGGTTAACTGAAAAGGTAAGTGCACTTTGGTGACATAGGTAGCCAAATCAATTCTTTTTAATCTCTCCCACATATGTTTCCATATATACCATAAACCGGGATGTTACAATTCACCCCTACACAGACTGCAACATCCTCGTTGCACAGCACAACCTGTCCCAGAACGCCTCCCAGGTCAGCACTGGGACGACTAACCAGCACTAATACCACTTATAACGCCCCCACCGCCCCTACCGGTGAGTCACCCATCCCTCTATCGGGTTCGTGGGCCCCACCCCTGTCTGACGGTTGGTGCATTATTTTTGGAAGGCCCAAAGTCATGATATACTGTCCCAGTAATCCCCACATGACCGTTCCCCGTGTTTTTTCCTAACTCACACGGTATCGCGAATGACTTTCTGGTAGGTCACCTATCCTTCCACTGCTCCAGCTCAAGCACGCTTAACTCTGGAGTTCTTTCAGGATGGTTAACCGAAAAGGTAAGTGCACATTGGTGACATAGGTAGCCAAATCAATTCTTTTTAATCTCTCCCACATATGTTTCCATATATACCAGAAATCGGGATGTTACAGGGATACTTATCTGGAATAGTAGCTCAGTTCACAGCGCGGTAATCTTCACAGAATCTCCACGAATTATCCTTCTTGCGTACCAATAATACTGGACTAGAGTAGGGACTATGACTAGGTCTGATCACACCCATTGCCAACATCTCTTTAACCGCTTTCTCCATAATATCTTAATGAGCATGAGGGTAATGGTATGGACGCACACTGATAGGTCCCATTCCAGGTTCAGATTGATAGCGTGTTCATAACTACAATTATTAGGTAACTCTTTTGGCTCTTGAAACACCATATCATACTGCTTCAATAGCTGTGTTAACTGCTCTGGTATATCTTTCTCTGGCTGCATAGACTTTAGTGATGGTGGTTCTCATGTAAAGACTCATCACCTCTCAACGTGATTCGCTGGCCTTCATACCAGAATGAATACTCGTGCAATTCCCAATCGACTTCACATATACCCAATGTCCTGAGCCACTGAATGCCTAAAATTGCAAACTCCATCTCCCTGTACTGAAACACCGGTACCAAGAACAATGTCATAACACTTCTGCTCTATCTTCAATTTCAGCCTATTGACCACGTCTGGAGCAATAACATTGTGGGAATCTCCACTATCCAACATCACAACAATGACATTCTTCTTCATTGTACCCCTCATTTTTGTCGTTTATGGAGAAGACAAACCCAGAAATGACCTTAATGACAAAGTTTTGAGTTGTGGTTCCCAAACAATTTCATCCTCCTCACTCTGTTCTGTCTCTATTCCAGTGATCTCCATTTCGATCCCATTCAGCACTGTAAGTACACGGATTGTTGGATTAGAGCATTGGTGCTGTTTTGACCATTTACCATCACATTTGAGGCATAAGCCAAACCTTCTCTTTTCCGCAATTTGTGTTGGAGACAATCTCAACTGCGGTCCTTGCGTTGAGGTAATAGGTGGAAGAGCTTTTACTTGGGCAGATGTCGGTACAGAACTAACATTCTGAGTTTGATTTGCAGTAGTGGAGCTGGTTTTAAAACCTCTAAATCCATACTGCATCTCTTTCTTCACAACACGGTGTAAAGAGCTCATTTCCATCTGATATGCCGTAGAGATCATCGTATCCAAATCACGCGGCTTACACATCTTCACCACTTCACACATCTCCTGTGTAAGGCCATTCATAAACACACCTTCTCGTTGTGCATCAGTCAATCCAGTTACCTGTGTTTAAAGATCCTCAAACTGGTGAATGTAATCAGCAACAGATCATGTCTGTTTCACCGCAAAAAACGGTTGACTCGGATCTCGGAATCTCACTCTACTGAACCGAACAAGTAGTCGTTCCTTGAAGTGAGTCCAACTAAGAAAAGGTTGTCTCTGAATCTCGCTGTTGAACCAGCTCAACACATCACCCGTCAAACTTACAGACACAATCTCCATCTTTGTAAAGTCGTTGTAACCTCCAAGACGGAAGAAACATTCAGCTAAGGCGATCCAAGCGTAAGTGTCGTTACCATTGAAGATCGGTAACTCCACACGTTTGATCAACTTATCACGGGAAGCCACAAACACATTTCGTTCCCGATTCTCATCATCCCTAGGACTACAGCCAGATTCCCGGTGAGGAAAGCGTACCTGATGTGGGATGTGCGGGTTCGAGTTTTGCTGTTCGTCGTCGAACACCGGAGCGTCTTTGCGCAGCACCGACATGATCTCGTCGAATCGCGAATCCATCCGATCAATCTTCTTCTCGAGCTGTGCATCTTTCTCCAGCTGAGCTGCAATGTGCGATTGAACTGATTGCGCCAACGATTCGAGCGTCAATGGCGGATTCGGTCTCGACTCCGTACTCGTTTATGCGTTCTTTGGCATTTTTGATCTTCCAGATGCGATTATTCCGATCTAGCACGCCTCACCGCACCAATTTGATAGAAACTGAACGTAATCTCACTTTATTTCTATCAATGACAAGGAACCTTCTTGTATCACCACAGATCGGTGAACAAGCCCTGAGTATTCTCAATTTCTCGATACTCTTCCCTCCCCTTCCTTGTTCTTATTTATATCCCTCTCTATTACAAATCAGAGACTAACAACGAATACAAAGATAAAAAGGCCCAATAGACAAACGAAAGCCCAAAGCTAAAGCCCCAATACTTCTTCAAATCATCTTTGCCGCCAACTCCTTCCTCTGTCTCCTTGTATATACACGCCAAGGCTTATCACTATGGTTCTTAGTTATATATGGTTTACTGTACTGGCTTAGTATATAAGCTTCTCTTGTAACTCATTTTACATTTTAATGAAGCATAAATCAATTATCTGAAATGGTATCAGAGCTTTTCCCCAGCTTCATTCACTTTCCGTGAAAATTTTCCTCTCGTTCTTGATCGATTCTTCACCATCTTCCGCTTCGTTTCATCATCATCTTCATTATCTGCTTCCGCATTCGATTCATCTCTTCGTGAAGCTTCGATCAAGCTGTTTTTCAGCTGAATCTCAGCTGTTCTTACTTACGATCGAGATATTCTCCGATCAATTCCGCTTTCTGATCGCGCTTCCTTCCGATCAGCTTTCTCCGATCGTGTTTCATTCAGATCGCGCTTTGGTTTCCTTCCGACCGATTCATCATAACTGATCGTGTTTCTCTTTCTGATTGATTCATCTTCGTCGATCGTGCATCATCCGATCATCTTTGTTATCAATTGCATCTCGTTCCGATCTTCTCCATCTGCGTAGTCATCTTCTCCAGCTGTTCTTTGCTTTCCGAGAAGAGTTGATCGTGTTTTATCATAGTCTGTGTTGGCTGTTTTTTCTGGATCAGTGTTGATCTATTTTTGTCAAGATTTCCTGACATGGATTTGCCTTGAGTTACAACTGTGTGATGTGTTGGTCTTCAGCCTTTTGTTGCTCATGAAGTGGTAATGGACGATGCTTTACAGAAGTTGATTTTTGGCTGTCTCTCGCGACCAGCTGAGCGTTCTGTGGGATTCTTATCATGGGGCGGTTTCACTCGTTTGGTATGTACGTGTTCTCAGTCCCTGCTCTTTAGAAATCTAGAATCTGGAACAATGGTATATGTTGATGGTGTTGAGTTCTGGATATATTTAGTCGGTAGACATGTTCATAGACAAGTTGACATGTTCATAGACAGGGGGAGTTTTGTTTAAGAAGTATTGAACATAATCATGAGTGTGATATCGTTAGAAGAGTTTTCCAGCTATGTGCAAACCGTTGCTGTGTGTTTCTGCACTTGAAATATCTGAATCTAAAGCTGATGCCATGTTATTGAAACAATTTGGAAGATTGCAAGTGATTATTCTGGTTACTCATCTATTTGATGGCTTATATGCCCCTGTGATTCCTACAAAGATTTCGATATCTTCTCTACGTTCTCTTGATCAAGTCAAGCATTCTGCTATCATTGCTGTTCAAAGGATGTTTAAACAATCTACATTGTTTTCTCCCGTTGCTCGTTTAGAAACTGTTAGACTAATAATTTCATTGGCAGCCCAAAAGAGTTGGAGGATACATCAAATGGATGTCAAATCAGCCTTCTTGAATGGAGACCTTGAAGAAGAAGTTTACATTGAACAACCACAAGGCTACATAGTCAAGGGAGAAGAAGACAAAGTGTTGAGGTTGAATAAGTCACTTTATGGGCTAAAACAAGCACCAAGAGCATGGAACACTCGGATTGATAAGTATTTCAAGGAGAAAAACTTCATCAAGTGTCCATATGAGCATGCGCTCTATATCAAAACATAGGAAAATGATATACTGATTGCATGCTTATATGTAGATGACTTGATATTTACAGGCAACAATCCAAGTATGTTTGAAGATTTCAAGATGGAGATGACGAAGGAGTTTGAGATGAACGATATTGGATTGATGTCCTACTACCTTGGAATTGAAGTGATGCAAGAAGAAAATGGAATCTTCATTACTCAAGAAGGATATGCTAAAGAGGTGCTTAAGAAGTTTAAGATGGATGATTCAAATCCAGTTTGCACGCCAATGGAATGTGGAGCCAAGCTGTCAAAGCAAGAAGAAGGAGAGAGTGTGGATTCAACACTTTTTAAGAGCTTGGTTGGAAGCCTACGTTATCTAACTTGCAAAAGACCAGACATCCTATATGCAGTTGGAGTTGTGAGCCGATACATGGAGCATCCAACAACAACTCACTTCCAGGCAGCCAAGAGGATCATTCGCTATATCAAAGGTACCATAAACTTTGGCTTGTATTACTCTATTTCTGATGATTACAAGCTTGTTGGATATAGCGATAGCGATCGGGAGGAGATGTAGATGACCGGAAAAGCACAAGTGGATTTGTGTTTTTCATTGGAGAAACTGCTTTCACATGGATGTCAAAGAAGCAGCCAATTATCACCCTTTCTACTTGTGAAGCGGAGTATGTAGCAGCTACTTCATATGTGTGTCATGCTATCTGGCTAAGGAATCTGGTGAAAGAGTTGAGCTTGCCACAAGAAGAACCAACAAAAATATTTGTGGACAACAAGTCAGCAATAGCATTGGCAAAGAATCCTGTCTTCCATGATCGAAGTAAGCACATTGACACTCGCTATCATTACATTAGAGAGTGTGTTACTAAGTTGGAAGTGCAATTGGAGTATGTGAAGACAAACGATCAAGTGGCTGGTATCTTCACCAAGCCTCTTAAGAGTGAAGACTTCATCAAGATGAGGAGTTTACTCGGGTAGCAAAATCAAGTTTAAGAGGGGGTGTTGAAAACTAAACTTAATTTTGGATTAAATCATGGGCCAAACCCAAAACAATTTGATCCAATTTCTAGAAGCTCTCTTAAAATATCTAATCACTCCACCTCCTTAAAATGTTCTAGATTAGTTTAGAAGATAAATATCTATGTATTTTGTAATATAAAATTCTAGATAGTATAATAGAATAATCTAGATTTAGAATTAAAATAATCAAGATATTTTGTACTTTGGAGGCTATAAATACCTCACTTCTCTTTCATTTGTAACCAAGTTAAAATCAAGAAATATAAAGCCTTCTACTAAGTCTTCTTTTCAACATTTTTTCTCTCTCAAATTTTCTTAAACACTTTCTCCATCACCTCTAAAATAGTTTCCTTTCCAACAGAGAGCTCGGTGTTGACAGTTTCTGGCTTTTGTTTTTATTGCTTCTGTTATGTGCCTAATAACACTCGGAAAATTCACAGCTTGTTTCCTATGGAAGACTAAAGTGAATGATTTGTTGCAAGAATTTCAACAACCAGACAAAGATTCATACATCAATAAGGTGGAGAAATGTCCATGTTCCTCAAGTCGACACATGCCTGAGAGCAACAGTCAAGCAGCAAACCAGAAAAATTAAACAAATATTAAGACAAAAGTAACCGACCACTATGTTTGAAAATTCTCAGTACTCATTCTTGTTTTTACTTTACCTAACAAAAATGTTTTTTTTTTTATAGAAATACTCTCAAATACCACACTTTCATGTTTTTGTGACAAAATACCACACTAATGTGAAAATGACAAAATAACATTTATTTAATGATTTAAAGATAATTAAATTAATAAATTTGGGTTCAAAAGTCATTAAATAGGATTTAGATTTTGGGTTTTAGGGTTTAAGTTTAAGGGATTGGGAAGAAACATATGAAAATAAATGTATAATAGTCTTTTTCTCTTAAAAAAATGTCATTTTTGTCATTTTCACCTTGGTGTGGTATTTTTGTTACAAAAACATGAAAGTGTGGTATTTTTGAGAATTGCCCTTTTTTTTGTGAGCATGTTTTTAGTTGGCTTTTTCTGTGTGAATATGTTGGCTTTAGAAAGAATAATTGGATTAATTAGGTGAGTTAAATAAGAATGTTAATATAAATACAAAACTTATGTGCTGTAACCGAGATACTTTTTGATATACATACTTTTGACTATTCATTGCTAAAATACTTCTTAACACATTTTTCATACGTATTTCTTCTGTAATTCATTAGTTAAATACATCCAAATCAATACAAATATACGGTGTAGAATCCACAAGTATGATTTAGATTCAGTATGATAAGTCAGTTTTGTGTTCCAAATTCTAGGATGAAAATATCTATAATTGCCTCTATTTGTTGATGTCCGAATAGTCTAACTATGAGCCCTCTAAAAATATCCAGACACCTAACATTTTGTTTTGGTTGCTTTGTTATTGCTTTCATATTGCTTTAATTTCAAACATAAAAACGTAATCCGTCTTTTGTGGGTGATTGGTTGGGCTGTATCTTGCTCATACAGCCTTCTTTAGCTTTAAAACATCAATACCCAACCAATCATGATGTAGCTTTATTTTTTCCGACAGAAATTTTTCCTAATTTTTACCAATCACTATGTAGCTTTAATTTCTAAAGATACAGCAAAAAAAAAATCTCTCTTTATGTATTGTATTAGGCAAAAATCCTACATCTTTATTTTTTGGGTTGTAGAATCTGTAGAAAAAATAAATCATTAATAAATATTAGATAAATATGAAAATAGAAATTATCAGTTTAAAACAAAAAAAAGTAAAAAATAAATTTGAAACTAGAAATTATCAGTTAAAAAAAGGAAAAAGTGAAAAATAAGTATGAAAGAATTGATATAAAAACCAAACCTTAACCAATATGAAAAAATAAGGAAGATATGAAAAAATAAATATGAAAGAGTTGATATAAAAAATCGAGATTAGATTGCTATGACTTTGTCGAATAGTCGTAGGTAAATTTATTATTTAGCTAAGGTTTTTATTATAATTTTTTCAACTTTTTTTTGAATTTGTAGTGATTTTCTAATTTTTAAATTCTAATAAGAGATAATTTTCATTTTTTTACTAATACAAAGTATTTTAATTAATATAAAAATAATTATTTTATACATGTTACACATGTACATCTTATAATTTACCAATCATGTTTTATCTAAAATATCTACAATCAGAAACTTACATCTACATCCAATATAATTACACCAAAAATCTCTGCTAAAAAAGCTACAACAATAAATTTACAGCTAGAGCCAATATACTTACAACATAAATACTACAACAAAAAAGTTACAGCTAATTATTTTGTGCTAGTCTAATTCTTTTTATAAAACATTATGGTGTAACCTTCTGTTCCTTTCCCCGTGGATATAAACTTTAAGTAGTACAACTTACTATTGTTCACTTGCAGTTATTTTTTTGATGGAATAATATCAGACCCATCAATCTCATTGCTACGTAAAGGTTTAACTTGGATCCCATGAACATTGCAAGAATTTGACCGTTGCTTTCAAAATGGAAAGTCACCAAGTTGTTCATGAAAAAAATAGTTGCAACTATGCAGTCTCAGTAAATAATTGGTATATCCTCACTCTTGAGGAAGCAAATTTAAAAACATGGATCATCAGGAAATGGACTCCATGAAACAATAGCTTCTTATCCATCAAGGGAGCAGGCTACAAAACTGGTAGCTGCTTAACTATGGAGAATGAATTCACCAAGAACATTAAACAGCTAACAGTTGCTTTTTCCATAAGGAAAGACCACCTAGGTTGTCGTTACAAAAACATGGTAAATATCTAAAGATTGCTTTTCCAAAGAGAGAAATCATCTAGGTAGTCATTACAATAATTTGGACATGAACCTATATTACAAAATTTGATCATGAGTCAAGAACCATTGGAAACATTAGAATACCTCCAACAGCTAGAATCATTGTAAAAGTTAGACAGTGGCTCCAAAACAAAGAGCCACAGCAAAAATTCGACAATGGTTCTAAAAGTAAAAGTTATTGCAAAAATTTGACAATGGCTCCAAAATCAAGAGTCATTGCAAAAATTTGACAATGGCTCCAACAGTGAGAGCAATTGCAAAAATTTGATTGTGGTCTCTAAAATTAATAGCCATTGTAAAAATTGAAAAATGGTTCCAAAAGCAAGAGCCATTGCAAAAGTTCGATAATGACCCCCTAAAATTAAGAAACCAGTGCGGAAATTGGAAAATGAGTCTAAAAGCAAGTCATTACAAATATTCAGTAAAGGTTTTGTAAGAAAGATTCATTTAAAAGTTTGGACATGAAAAAATAAATAAGAGTCATTATGAAAAGTTGATAATAGGCTTCATAAGCAAGATACATAAGAGCATCATTATTGGGGTATTTTCAATAGAGGTTCTAAAAGAAAAAAGATAACATAAAATAATAGATATTATTTTTTATTGTTTGAAGTTCCGAACCTTGTGTAATGATTAGCAAAAAAACTCTTATTTTATGTTATGAACCTTGTGTAATGATGCTCTAAGTTTGGCAATGACTAAAAAAAAAGGTCCATTGAATTTTTTTAATAATGAGTCTATATGCAAGATTGATTGTGAAGATCTGAACCATGAATCTATAGTAGCAATAGTAAATTCGACCATAGGTGGAGCTATTGCAAAAAGTTATTCTTGATTATATAGCCATTGAAAAGTTTCACTTATGGCCATAGAATTATACTATAATTTGATCGATACCTCAGAATCATTGGAAAATTGTGGACGTTACTGATGTAGTAGGTCGCCATCTTTTTACCTCTTTCATTATATCTGATATCTCTAATCCTTATAGTAATGTTTTTGGGAGTTGTAGCGATCTTTCGGCGGTTATCATTCGAAGTCGGGCTTTTTGAAAGCATGTGTTTCTTGGCCATGGCGGCCTTCACCTCTTCCATTTCTTTGAATATGGTAGTTTGGTGCATGGAGTTTTTAAGTTTATGTGGCTTGTTTGGTTTTATGTCGTCGCGAAAGCTCGAGACCAAAATATATTTCATAGCATGGGTAGCACCGCCTTGTCCGTCACCGTGTCATGTGAGAAACCACTGCTTTAAACTTATCAATGAACGATTACAACGATATTTTTGGGTCTTGCGCCAACGTTCAGAAATCAGCGTCAGATGCCTACTCGATGTAGATAAAGTAATTTTTAGCGAACGCAGTGGAGAGCTCATGGTAGTTATCTATGGAATTCACTTTAAACCAAGAGAACCAACTCAATGTGGCTCCGTTTAGGTTTTCAAAAAAAGATGTGGCAGCATTGAGTTGTAGAAAATGTAGGTCGAGGGTAAGATATCGTCTTTTCCTCATTTCCCATAAATTGTGGCTAACGTGTCCATCTCTCTTCAATTTTTTAGAATTGTAAGTGCACCTCTATTGGTTAATGAGTTTCTTAAACAAACTAAACTGATATTTTAATATTATTTTATTATATAGTTCAATTTTATTTTGGTAAGGAAAAGCTAAACCAATAATAAAATGACAAATAGAAAGGGGTAATTCTCATGAGTTTCTTTAAGTTTCTCATTTGAATAACTTTCTCTTATCCTCTCACTATTTTTATTGTGATTTACTGGTGAGATATCTACCATCATACCTTCGATGGAGAGTGAGATGTAAAGTGTTATGAGAATCCTTTTTCTGTGGATGATTGTTAAAATCCACGTTTTTTTGCCGTCTAATTGATTTATATTAAAATAGAAATTTATAGCTTTACAATAGCTCAAAAAGAGAAGCTAAAGCTGGCGGAATAAATGAATATCCTTGGAAACAAAGTCGAAGAAAAACTAGGTGGATGATTGGTTGGACTGTGGTTATAGATTATTTGCTGTAAAATTTTGTCTGTAGTTATATTTGTTGTAGCAGTATCTGCTGTAGCTTTAAAAATTAAATGAGAAAGAGCAAGAAAAAAGAAAGAAATTGCTACAGCCTTATTTTTTTCTACAGCTTTAAAAATATTGCTTTAGTAAATAAAGTACTTACAACCATTTTTACAGATTTTTTGATGTAGTTTTAAAAATCAATATACAGCCTGATTGATAATTTTATAGACTGTAGATAAAATTTAAGGCTGTAGATTAGTGCTACAGCCCAACCAATCATCCCTATATTTTCCCGGAAACAAAACCCTATGAAATCCACAAGTTACTGTTATTTCTTTCAAATTTTATAGAAGTTAATAGTCGTATAAACAAACTACGTTGAACCTCTTTACTAAATGGGCCGAAAGAACCTTTTCTTTATTAAATAAGTCGATCTTGATTTGGGCGGGACTTAACCTAAGGTATGGAACCCATCTCCGACGATTTCCGCTCGTCTTGTAAACTCATATCCGTTTCCATTTCCTTTTATTCCTCAAAGCACTCGACAAAGCAGTGAAAAAAACAAAAAAAAACAGCTGTTGGACTATGTATAATGGGCCGTTAATGGGCTCATGGCAAAACCCGCAGATGATTCTTTATCGTCTCCGTCTCAAGCCTACATTGGTGGGTCCCCGTTACAAGCCATGGACCCATCTTAAAAGTTTTCCATCGTCAACAAAACAGAAGAAAAAAAAAGGGAATCTCATTGACAATATAAAATGGAAAAATACGATTATCATAATTTTGGAAATAAATGAATGACAAAAAAAAAAAGAGAATGAGAGGAATAATAAAGAAGGCTCATATATTAGTCCCATCAATCTCATCTCTCTTTCTCTTCTCTTTTCCATTTTCCTCCAACTTCCTCTCTCTCTCTCCTCTCTTCTCTATCGCCGTTTCTGTATCTGAGCTTTATCAGTGTCGATTTCGATGAGAACAACATCTCTAAAGAAACCGATGGCGATTACGCAAGACGAGTGGGTAACGGCGGCTCTGACGGACGACGAGATGGTCGTGGAGCTTCTTCTACGCCTCAAGCATGCCGGAACCGTAGAGGCCGAGACTAATCCCGCCGCGAATCTACCTCTCTTACGTTGGGGTTCCCGCAAACGAAGGTCACGGCCGTCGAGATTAGCCGTCGGCGTCGGCGTCGGAGGTTTCTTAAAGAAGGAAGCCGATTCCGATAGAGCAAGTCCGATGACTCCTTTGTGCTGGAGCGGCGGATCTGGTAGCGGCGGTTCTACTTGTCCCTCCGCCGCAACCGCCGATGGATTCGAAGACACTAGTCGTCAATCTAGCTGCTCTACATCTACCGGATCCGGATCTAAGGTATGTAAAACATCTTCTCCTTCTCCACGTCTCTAAAATCTCTCCGTCTGATTCACTTCTCCGAGTATCTCCTTCTTCTTCTCCTGAGTCGTCATTCTCTCTTCGTTTTTTCGGTTCCGATCTGGTCGATAGTTGCGACTCTCCTGGTGATTCGCGATTTCTTAATTCCGACGAGTTTTTGATTTTTTTTTCTTTTCCGTTTAACTATTTTCGAAATTTTTTCAGTTGTTTTTTTTCTATCTGACGTCATCTTCGGCTAAAAAGAGCGTTTGACCAGATCGCGTTTTTGTCAGTCTTTGCGTCGGAGAAGTTTTGTCACTCCGCCGGGAAATTTAACTACTCCGCTGATTTTGTCTTTTACCTTTTTACCCCTCCGCCTGGGTGAGTCAAAGCTTTTTTGTTTTGTTTTAATAAACGATTTTTATTTTACGATCAGATTTGTTTTTTTTTTCTCTCCCGTTTTGAGTAAACCGGTATTTAGTGAAATATTAGGAACCGGTGAGAGTTTTATTTTTGTTTGTACTGGCCCCATAAATTATGGGGGATTGTTGTACTGTACAAAGTCAAAAAAAAAAAGTTGAGCTTCTTCTATACGATTCGAGTATAAACGCTGTCGTTTTGTTAAAGAAGTGGGTAAGCGGAGTAGTAAATCTTGTCGGATAGATTGTCGTCACGTGATGATGATGATGTGGTTGATGGTGTCATGTGATGTTGCCACGCCACGGGATTATCATGATGTGGCGTGCATGATCCATGTTTCCATAACAAATACGGAGAAATTTTATATATAATCATATTTTTTTAAAAAATTTACTTTTTGTAGCTTTTTACTTTTTTTTTTCTCCCTTTTTGTTTGGTTTATAAAAGGATCTTTTCTTTGAATTAAAGTCTAAAGAGTCCTTCTTTAGCATCTAATACCTCTTTTAATTTCGTTTTTAATTAACATTTTATGTCTTTTATCGTTTAATCAGTGCGTGTGAATGTGATTCGTGTATTTTTATGCAGGCGGTACACGTAACAAATGAAATCACCAGCTCCAAGAGATCAAATAATAAAAGAAAGGTACAGACCCTAAACCTCAAATCGAATTCTTATTAATCTCTCTTGATCTTGCACGATCTCTAATGCTCTTGGGGCATATTCTACAGATATATTTCGACCTTAAAGATGCAGAGAACTTGCAGTTGAAGGAAAGGCTTGACCTTGAAAAGGTTTATTCTCTTTCTTGAACAAAATATAAGCGTTGTTTTTTTCTCAAAATCGTATCCTAATCAATCTGATTTATCTTTTCATCAGAAGATTGCAAATGTGCAAGCAACATACGAGAAACGAAGTGCCAAGAACCAAAGCTTAAAGAGAATGAAGGTGTGACTTGACTACTTCACGTTCTCTCTGAAATATACCTTTATTCGCTCTGCTCTTGAAACCTGAATCAGAATCTACTATTTGCTGTTTTTTTTTTTCAGCTTGAATACTCAGATCGGATCAAGAACATTCCAGTTAGTAGATCTAATCTCGACGAGTCACGGAAAAAGAGGCGCTTACCTTTCTCCATCTCTAGAAAAGTGGTGAAAAACGAACATTCCTACAGAACAACGAGTGAAACTAAGAGCTCTGAGGAAAAGGGTTTATTCTTCCTCCCTGATCTGAACATGACACCCATCGAGGAAGAAGAGACATTGTACGGGACGAGCTAACGAAAGCTTCAAACCACAATGCGTCAGGTAATTATTAGAGATCAGTGGTGGTGTAGCTTTTTGTCCGTATAAAGTGGTCGGAGATCGGAGTAAGCGATGAGTTCGCCGACAAGAATTACACACTTCTCAAGAAGGGCCCAAGAAGATCTACATCAGAAGGAAAAGGAAAAAAAATGTAATAAGAGGACCACCGCTAATATTCTCGGTTCTCTTTTTTCTTCTCTTTTTTTTATGAAAATAATTTCTTGGGTAAATCGATATTTTTGTTTCTTGTTTCTGGAGAAAGTATCACGGAAATTAGGGTTTTCTTCCTTGATCCGTTGTAGTTAGTGCGTAACTCAAAAAAAAAATGTAGGCCACCTTTTTTTTTTCTTCGAAAGATGATATATTGATAAACATCCACTGTACAACAAAAACGCAGAGATTAAACAAAAAATTAACCATTAGCCAACAGCCAAAAGACATAGAAAACAAACTCCACAAACTAACTATTAAAACTTCAAACCAGAACTAACTTAGATAGAGGTTACACGTTTCTCATTATCAAAAACTGATGAAAGCCACCCAGGTGCTCCACGCGCAACATAAGATTGAGCAAATTGCGGTAAAGTCGCACTCTTGGCAACAAGAAAAGCACCTCTATTAGTAAGTCGAGATTCCACCGTCGTTTTCCAATCAAACACCCCAGTTAACGCATTCTTCAAAATCAAAACCTGCATTTTGAAAGATGGCCAGGTCTTTGGTCTTTGAAGAGCATTCAAAAAATTCTTCTCTTCTGCAGCTAACACCACATGAGCGATTCTATGATGGGCCATACATTCAAATGCCCAACATAAACATTTCATCTTGGCTTCCTGCAAATCATTCACTTCACTAAACTGCCTTCTGCTATGTAACAGTACAACACCAAAATGATCCCGTAAAACCCATCCACAACCAGCAATATTTTTTGATTTTGACCAA